>WBNO01001419.1:438277-485686 GCA_013400575.1 Peucedramus taeniatus
AGGCTGGGACACGGCTGGGATAGAGACTGGGACAGAGACTGGGACAGAGACTGGGACAGAGACTGGGACACGGCTGGGACAGAGACTGGGACAGGGCTGGGACAGTGCTTGGCCACATCCTGGGAGCCCCTTCCTGCCCAGAGCGCCGGGAGAACCGAGCTGAGCAGGAGAGGTGTTTATTGAGGCAAGCACGACAGCCTGGCTCAGAATCAATAGGTCGTCCCTGGCTCACTTGCCAAATAGCAACATTAGTCATATTTGCTTGGCATTTACTGTTTTTTAATTACCCAAAATATGTCAGTCCGTAAGCGGTGATGTTGCTTCAAGTAACTTCTACTAGGAGGGAAAGGGGAGAAACCTCAAAAGACTGGGGGAAGAAAAAAAAAAGGAAAAAAATAGAAAAAGTTGCAAAGAGAAACATTAACGCTTTTGAATTTTAGCTGTCACCATGCAATTTCTTATTTATAACATGGAGCACAATGGATCTACAGCTGTGGGAATGTTATGCACATAATACTGACAACATAACTGGAAGTGATTTCTTTCTCCTGGCTTCAGATGTTCTCGATTAATGTGGCCATGAGGTTTCACACACTGAGGAGTTAAACTGTGTTTTAAATTCAAGTTCCAATGGAGGATTCAGGAGGAAAAAATATACCTGTAGTTTGAAGTGTGTATGGGATTTTATATAAAAAAAAAAAGCTTAGAAATGTCTTTCTGTACAGAACTGTAATGGTGTCATTACCTTCCATAAACTCATCTCCAGCAAGAGTGTCTTGAGTAAATAAACACCAAATTTTGCCAGCTTTCCTCTGAGCTAAAGATCATGGCTTGATGGCTTTGCCTGCCTTTCCCACTTCAGGGGTTTGCAGGGAAGCCTGGTGGGGAACATGGGGGGCAACATCAGAGAAGCTCCTTCCAGCTCTCAGCCGTACAAAAGGCAGCTGCTAAATCACCAGTGCAGGTTTCTGCTCTATCCTCTATTTCTTGGGATGGCTTGAAAGAAAAGTTACAGGGTTTCCACAGAGCCCGAGGGAATTTTTTTGTCTTTTAGTAAAAAAATTGAGGGGCACATATGGGAGTTGTGTTCTCAGTTCACTTTCATTTTCAGTGGGTTTTGGTTACCAGATTGTCTCACATTTGAAAATGCACCTCTTGTTACATGGAGTCACTTTTTAAGCAAAAATATTTTTGCAATGATTTGCCCCTATAAAATTTTCATTTTGTTATAAAAGCCATTTTGATAGAAGGAAAAATCTTATTGGTGTAAATATTTTGCAGTTTCTTCCTGGAGAAATGCTGTTGTCCTGGTTAAGGCACTATTCAAACCAACAGGCCCAGAGTAAAGGGAAGGAAGGGGTATTTCACTCTCTGTATCCCAAATTCAAACCAGTTCTTGAAGCTACTTTTTTTCTTACTTTTTGTGGCAGTGATGTGGCTGAGATAAAAGTAGTATATTTTAGCAATATATTTATATCTCCTACCACTAAAACATCTCCCGTTGGTTTCAATTGTGTCCTTCAAAAATAGTGCAGAAATCAGAGATTTGTGTATTTTACTGGAAAAAAATCTCTTTCTGTTGGCCTTAGTCCAGAGAGCACCCTGGTTGTGAGAGGTGATGGCCAAAGGAGATGCCCACAAACATGAAGTCAGCAGTAAGTTGGTAGAGACTCAGACCCTGTAGCTGTACTAATTCAAATTAGTTCATACAGTTAATCAGATCTACTCACAGCTTCTGTTGCAACAGCAATTTCCTCTTTCTCACAAGTGTGGCTCTAAAACACAAAGCACAGTTCAATTATAAGATAAGTTAAACTCTCATTATTTACTGGGGGATGTATGGTTGGCTAATACTGGAATGGGTTGGCACTTTTCTTGTTTACACTCAGAAGAGGCAGCTGCACATCAGGGGAGGCTTCTGCTGCTGGAGCTGGGAGAGCTTGAGGCTGGATGGGTTTGTGTCCTGAGCTCAGGATGGGTTTGTGCCCTGAGCTCAGGATGGGTTTGTGTCCTGAGCTCAGGATGGGTTTGTGCCCTGTGCCCTGAGCTCAGGATGGGTTTGTGCCCTGAGCTCAGGATGGGTTTGTGTCCTGAGCTCAGGATGGGTTTGTGCCCCAAGCTCAGGATGGGTTTGTGTCCTGAGCTCAGGATGGGTTTGTGCCCTGTGCCCTGAGCTCAGGATGGGTTTGTGCCCTGAGCTCAGGATGGGTTTGTGCCCTGTGCCCTGAGCTCAGGATGGGTTTGTGCCCTGAGCTCAGGATGGGTTTGTGCCCTGAGCTCAGGATGGGTTTGTGTCCTGAGCTCAGGATGGGTTTGTGCCCTGAGCTCAGGATGGGTTTGTGCCTCAAGCTCAGGATGGGTTTGTGCCCTGTGCCCCGAGCTCAGGATGGGTTTGTGCCCTGAGCTCAGGATGGGTTTGTGCCCTGAGCTCAGGATGGGTTTGTGCCCTAAGCTCAGGGCTGCAGGTGGTGCTGCTGGTGCTCCCTGTCTCACACCCCAGACCACATCCCCTCGGGCTCAGGAGCCCAGCTCCTGCTTCTCAGAAGGGAGAGTTACAGCATCAAAATCAGAGAGCAGATGCTGGTTCACCTTGGCCACGGTGCCCTTCTGCTCTTCACAGCTTCCCAGAGAGACCTTTGTAATCAGTAACAGTAGGTGATGCTACTTGCATAGACTGGAAATATATTTCACTGAGAATTTCAATATCTTTGCTCTTTCTGTCAAAACTTAGGCCCTGCCCTGCTCTCATCCATGGGAGCAATCTGTACACTCACACCTGCTAGGGCAGGCAGGAGGCTCCTTGTGTGGATAATGGCTGCAGGGCCAGGCCCCAAGACTTACCTAAAGATTGTGAAATATCCCCATGAATGAGTTTATAACAGAAATCATTGTTTTATACATATATTTATGTGTATATCTTTGTTTAATGCAGCTGGGGTAACCTCTTCCTAGGCAAGTGTCTTTTACCTTACCTATTTATATGAAATGATTGCAATGAAGTTAAAACATCTAAGAGCTTTTAATGCCTTGGAGAGATTTATAATTATAAGCTCCTTGACAGTTAAAATCTACTTAAGTAAATGTGTCCATTGCTGCTGGATGTAACTTTTAATAAAGTGTGTCATTTTATACAGGTCTGTCTCATTCCTGGTGCTGGGGCTGGGGGGATGTGTGTTCTGGTTTGGGAAGAGCAGGCTGGGGGGGGACCAGGCTGAGGGATGGAGGCTGAATGCAGCAAGGAAAGCAAGAATCTGTTTTCTTTCAGGCACAGATTGCTCTGTCCATGATGATGGATCCAGGAATGCTGCTTTTCCCAGAGGCTGGGTGGCAGCTGGGTGCAGATTTGCTGGAATGCTCTTTGTTGAGGCCAGGGGAGCCCTGGGGGAAGGCTGGGGCAGGGATGGTGGAGGGTGGAGTGTTACCAGGTGGGGATGAGCAGGCTCAGGCCAAACAGCCTCAGGGGTTCTGCTGCTGCCTGATTTTTTCCAGCCTTTATCATTCCATGATACTATGATGCAGGCTTTTCTGTGTGAGATTATTTTGCACATCTTTCTCCTCCTTTTTTTTTTTAATGTTTTTTAGTGTAACTCTTTCAGGTAGCACATTGAGAGAGAGACCAAGGGCTTTTCCCACTCCTCTGGGTGAAATAATTGAGAAGGACAAATTGTCTCTCAGCTGAGACCACTTGGGCTAAGGAAATCTGTGGTCTTGTGAAAAAAGGAAGAGCCCTCCCTACAAACCTGTGGTTGGTAAATTACACCATACAAATGCTTTTTTTCTTTTTTCCCAGCTGTTTTGTTTAACAAATAGTCAATATTAATGAGGAAAAGAATAAGGCCTCTTCTTAGGGAGAAAAAGCCTGCTAATTAATTAGTAAGAAAAATCCTATTAAATAGAGCATGCTGTTTCTCCTGTGCACTTACTTCCACCAACTTACTGAGATTTTCAGTAGAATTAACTTTCTTTTCTATTCTCGGGTATAATTTTAAGGCTAAATAGAAAGGAGCTTGTTTACTACTCGGTTTGTTAGATGGTTTTGCAAAAAGGATATCCTCAGAGAAAACAGGGTTTCATGCAGCAAGCTTTCAACCTAAGATTACAGTCATGCTTAGAAAGCCCCCAAACCAGCATTAAGCTTCTAAGCCCAAAGGGGAGCAGTTTCACATGCAGGACTGAGAAGCTAATGCCAAGGCTTTTCTTTTCCAAAATGTTTGCCCCCAAGGCACATTTTAATTCAAGAGGTGTTTCAGGGAGCAAACCTCTCCCTCGGCTCTGGCTCACGCCGTTCTGGTTCTGGCCTGCAAGTGAATTCTGCTCCTGCCTCTCCACCTTCACTGCTGCTGCTGCTGCTGAGACAAAAGCATCTGCAGGCGAGGATGTTTTCTTTGGAAAGCACGTGCTTGTTTTCTGGGGAAGGCTGCCAAGTTTATTTTTGAGGGAAGAAAGCTGAGATTGAGGGCTGCTAACCTCTGGGATGCCCACAGGAGCACGACTCCTGCTTGCAGGTGCCCGTGCTCAACACCCTGGATTTGCAGAGGGTCATTCAAAATGCCCCCACAGGAGCCTGGGCTGTGGGGGTTTGAAATGTGCAGTGGTTGTTGCTATCATAAGCTCACCCTTGCCTGCTCTATTTATATGCTGCACTTTTTCAGGCCGAAGCAGGAAGCTGCAAGGCAGAAGACAAGCAGCCTTTCTAACTTTGCTATTTCAACGTTTTTCTCTTGCTGCAAACAGCCAGGAGTTCACTTTGTACTGGAAATTTCCTTCTCCATGTCTTCACCTTTGTCTGCTGCCACTCAGCTAAGGTGAGACCTGGGCATGTCCTGGACCACGGGGTTTGCTGATTAACCAAAGCAATAAGCTAAAATGTGTAGGAGCATGGTGTTCTTATGACAATAATTCTGTTTAAATGTTGGAGATTGTCACATCCAATACCTGACTCGGAGTAAGCAGGAGGTTTCCCAAGCAGCCCTTCTTGGGGTAAATCATTGCACAGTCTCCATCCCCTGGTGGAGCAGCCCTGTGGCCTTTGCCAAGGCAATGCACACCCGTGTGTGGGTCACCCAGGCTCTGCTTTGTGTGGGCCCTGTCACCATGCAGATTTCATCCAGATGGCAAGGGCAGTGTAGGGATCCAGTTACAGCCCAAAGGCTCTAATTCCCTTTATAAGTTGCTCCCTTCTGGCCCCCAAAATCTGCAACATTTATAGATTTTGTTCTCAACAACACTGAGCTGCCACAAAAACTGTGGATTTTGGGCACATCCTCAGTTTCCTGGAATGGCCTTCAACTGGGATATGTCAATCTGAGTTTCACAACCCTCTCCTAGGAGCACTTACTCCCTTACCAAAGATATAAGGATATTTTTCCTTGCTTCTTCTTCCCTGCCCTGCCAGCATTACAGGATGAAACACCCAGGGCCTGTGTTACCTCAGTCCCTGCTGTAGAGACCCACAGTTGTGTCCAGCAGAGCACAGGACAGCCCAGAATCAGGGTTTAAAAAAATCCATTTTCAGCCATGAGTCGGTGTTGGATGACAGAAGTTGGCTCAGAGTTTGTGTTATTTTTTTTCAAGTCAACTTTTGCTGGCTTTGAGGTTGGTTCTGGTCCATTTGCAGCCCACTGGGGAGCTGCAACAGCAGCTTTGTCTGGCACAAAAGCTTCCACCCCGATTTGATAAAGCCAGCAGAATTCCTGGTGCTCCCAAAACCCCTCCCAGCCCTTCATCTTTCTGTTCTAGGGGCTGAGGGTGTTTGTGCTGTGTGACCACGTGTGGCTTGCACACACATAGCCCAGCCTGAGGGTATCTGAGAACACTGGAACAGGAGCAGGGACGGGCTGGCTGTGTCCCTAAACAAGCAAAGCTGGTGTGAGCACTGCCCTCCCACGAGAAATGCAAACCCTGCTGCCTGTGGCAGGGCTTTGCCACTGATGGAGGAGTCAGGAGAGGAGATCTGGGTCCCTGGAGCTGTCATGGCTCTTCCTGTGCAGGTGTAAACATCTGTCCAGGTTCCTGGTTGTCAGCTGGGATGTGGGAAGATGCTAGCAGGGCATTGTGCACCTGGCCCCAGACTGTGAGAGTTGTAAATGTGATGTGTTACAGTGCAGGGAAAAAAAGGGAAGGAAGAAAGTTCAAGGGAAGGTCGCAAGGGTACAAGAAAATGTTGTCAGGGATGGTGATTTTACTGGTGGGATTTACTAAAAGTTTGCTTTTGAGTTACTGTGAAGAATTAGTGTTACTGGAAGCTGGCTGTCCCTGTCTTTGTCAGTCTTTAGTGTCTTTTCAGAAGAGAGGATTCACTGGTCCACTGAAATCCCTCTTGCTCAGAATCCTTGGTCTATGAACTCTGGGTTTTTTTGCAAGTTTGTCCACAGCACCTCACTTGGGATGAGTGCTCTCTTACACGGCTAGCACAAATCTAAATAAATACAGAAATATAAACCGAGCTGGAAATTTACTGAGCACAAGCTATCTTGCAAAATTGCCTGTGTTTCCTGGCTCTGGATGGGATGGAAACACCACAAAACTCTCTTCTCTCACAGTAATGTGACACTTCTGCTTCCGGGCTCAGCGCAGAGCGGGAGGTGGAAGCGTGTTCCAGAGAGGAAAAAGAAAAGCAAAAGCAAATTATAACCAAGCTCATTTTTAACACAGCAAAATCAAAGTCCTAATTAGAATGCTCAAAGTGGTCACTGTGATCATCCACTCAAACGTCTTGTGTAGTGCAGGGCGTAGAGTTTTATCCATCTGCTCCTCTGTGGCACAGAGCTGGAAATGGGAGCTAACCTGGCCTGGAAGTCTCCACGGGCAGAAGACATGGGCTGTATCTGCCAGCTGCTTCTCATCTGACTCCTCTTCAGCCCAAGTGCTGCATCCTGGCCTAGCAAGCCTGGTTCCCCACGGGCCATGCTGGTTCCCATTTCTCCAGGAGAGGGAAATCCAGTCTAATGCAATCTCAGGATGCAAATCATGTTCTGCAGCACAGTCATTGTAATAACAGGCCACGTGTCTCAGCACATGGCTTTGGGTGGTGGCTGGGGCATTTGGCCACCGAGCCTGTGGAGGCAGAGCCATGCCCACCCCACTCCAGGCCATCCCCTCCAAGGCAAGGAGCACATATGTGAAGTTGTCTCATGGGCTGAATGTGGTTCTTCTGCACTCACACCAAATCTAGGCAAGTATGGTGCTGCCAGATCACCTCTTTTTTTCCTGCAGATGCCTTTTATTTTGCCTTGTTTTAGTGGCAAGGGCTCCCTTCACGATGGCCTTCCCTCAGCCAGAGCTTCACAGACACAGTTTCTTCAGCAAGTGATGAGTTATCTTATGGGGTCCCTGTGATTTCCCCACCTGGCCAAATATCTGGAGGCAGAAGTTATGTCAGCTGAGGTGTCAGGGAAGGAAACAAAGCTGTGTCAGTGCTGGGACAGGGCTATGTGGCTGTGATATTGCTGTGGCAGACAATGCCCATGGTGTGAGCAGACATATCCTAAGGAGAGGATGGCTGGGAATTTAGGGCACTGCACAGCTCGTCTCCCCTGATCCAACCTCCAGCACAGCCCCTTCCTCAGGGTGAAACAGGGACATTGATCCAACCTGCCTTTGTCACTGCTCCCCCCTCAGAAGAGAGGAGTGAAGGTCTGTGTCCTCAGCACTGCCCATGTCCCAGGTGTCCCCTCCTGCCTTTGCCAGAAAATGTCCTATTAACAGCATCTTCTGAGAACTGATGGAGACCACACATGTCCTTTCAGCCAGGCCAGCAAATAACCTTCAGCTAAGTCTGCCCAGGGCTGTTTTGGATCTGGTGATCTGCATTTAGAAATAGTCTCGGTATTTTTAAATGTTGCCTGAAGCCATCTGCTCCCCTCTTCATTTTATGTTTTAATTGTCATTTATAACATATTATATGAGCTATTCAAAATCCAGACAGACACTGGAGGGAAGTGAGTGAGCCCCGAGCTGCAGCACACAGAAATCTCTGAAAATCTTCCCTTGGCTTTCAAAGGGCTTGGGGCTGGCACCCCCATCAAGGCAGCCCGAGTGGCTGCAGCTCTGTGGGATCCTGGCTCTGGGACACACCCTGTGCATTCCACGATTTCTGCCAGGGCCAGGGACTTGCTCTTGGCTGGAGCCAGGCAAGCCCCTGACATCTGCAGGGCTCCTGGTGGCCGCTCTCACAGCCCGGGCACAAGGAGGTCAACTGATCTTCTCAGGTCACCAGTGCGTGAGCAAAATGATTCATCCCAGATTTTCCTGCCTCCTAAACCTTTGCTCAGACCACAAGGCTGCTTAGTGACTTAGCAGGGCTCTGAGGAAGCCAGCTATAAATTGCAAACACGCTGTGGCCAAATGAGCGGCTGCGGCGTTATCCACGTGCCATTGGTGAGTCTGGAGGGGCTGGCTGCTAGCTGGGAATTACTGCCAGGGTGAGGACTGAGACTTGTTTGATGAAGCAAAGGCTGCAGACAAAAAAACCTGTTTGCCTTGCCTCCTACTTTTATGGCAAACCTTCTCACCTCCATGCAGGGCCCTGTGCTGTGACCCTGCAGGGAGTTGCTAGGTGGAACCCAGCCTGGTTTGTATGGCCTGAGGTCAAACTGATGCCTTGAGAGGCAACCTAGAGCAGAGGCCAGACAGTGTTAAAGAAATAAGGTAGGTATTTATTGAAAGGCCTCAATGGATACACCTTGGGCAGTACAAGAGCCTGGCCAAGGCTACAGCCAAGATGGACTCCAGGTCAGGAGTTTTCACACTTTTATAAGTTTTGCTCCATTTCCATATTGGGGTTAATTGACCAGTCACAGCTTCAGGTTATGAAGTCCCATCCTCCCAGATTGCTCTCCTCAATTCGCTGTTGTTTACAGCAACTTTTTGGGCCTGAAGCTGCAAGGGTGTCCTTGCTTCTCAGGCTGGAAAAGCATTGTTTTGTCTGACTGAACTGTGAAGAGACCTTGCTAACACTTTATATGAAGTTCAGAGTTACACACTGAGGCAGTACAGAATGTGGAAAATATGAAAGCTAAAACTTAAGGCATCAAAACCACCCCAGGTGACAAAGCCATCGCCCGAGTGCTGCAGCCTCAGCAGGGCAGGATGGCCAAAGGGAGCCCTGCTGCCCCTCAAGGCTCAGTGACACCTCCCAGGAGCACAGATGTCCCAGGGCAGCCTCAAACACAACTGTGCACCAGCGTGCCCGTGGTGAGAGGATGGGCACACATTTACCCACTCAGCCCTGTGGGATGGCTTAAACTCCAGCTAAGATCCTCAGCTTTTGGGAGTGACAGCGAAATGAGCTAACCTGTGCTGGGAAATGTGCTGCTGCTCTTTGGTGACATCTCAGCTTGCTCTGGTGGCACCATGATGCTGGCGACCATCTGAAACCCAGAAATATTTCCTTTTAGGAGATGCCTCTTGATTTCCTCTTGCTGGTTGTGCTAGACTCGGACAGCAGCCAAGGACCAGTAAGTGCAGATGGGCGAGAGGGCTGCAAATGCCCCAGGCCAGGCTGCTCTGGCTTCTGAGCATCCTCACAGTGTGGGGAGTTATTACCACATTGCTCTATTTTAATAATAACCTATTACACTTCAAACATATGAAATAAAGCAGGGCACTGAACATGAAGCTGCCTGAATAGGGATTTTATGTTTGTTTTTTTTTTTTTTTTAGGAAATCCCTGGACATCAATGGGCAAGCTGAGGGAGTCAGACACTACAAAGAGAAGACAAGAGAGGGGGTCCAGCTCCAGGCCCCCTCTCAGCCCTGCAAGGAGCAGTTGAGGACAGCTGGCACTAATTAGCACTTTCCTTGGTGCAGATGAAGTGTGGAGGAGACAATGGGGCCCGGAGGTGATCGCCAGCGCCGAGACCAAAGCTCACAGAGAGCACGGCCAGGAGAGCTGCAGCGCCTGCCCCACTCCAGGGAGAAAAGCCAAAGTCTGGAGCGCCAGTCCAGGCGTGCCCAGCTCCAGGGAGCTCGCTGGCGAGCCCATGGCACGTGTGAGGAGCCAGCAGGGCCTGCAGCACGCCGTGCTGCTCACACCCAGCACCCAGCAGCGAGGCAGAGCCTGGGACACGCTGGCTGCCCTGAGCCTGAGCAGCTGCCCAAGCCCATAGTCCCAGTGAGACCCTTGGCACCAGGCTGCCTGCACGGTGCCATGCTGGGAACTCGCAGCAGGAGGGGAAAGGGCTTACGGAGAGCTCTGTGCAGCTTCATGCAGAGCTGGGAAGAAATGTAAAGCTGTGACACCTGGAACACGAACAGGCAGCTAGAAAGGATGGGGGAGAGCAGGAAACTTCTTCATAACAGGACATCTCTTGGCAAGGAGGGATAAAGGAAACATAACTTTTTTTTAAGAAATGAAATGATCATGTAACTTCTGGATTGTGTTATAGCAAGGATTTTTGTGTGGACAAGCAGGACTTCCATCAGCACTGCGCTTTTTTTGGTAAAAAGTGTATTCATTATCTTAGACATCTATTGGCAGCTCAGAGGCACTGTTTCCTTTTGAACTTAGTGAACAAATTCAAAAGGGGAGGGGGAGAAAAACCAATCCCCCTTTCCAAAAAGTTCTCCATGGTCAAAAGGGCCCTGAGCTTAAGCTGCACTGAGGCTCTGAGCCAGCTGCAGCAGCATCCCAGCATTGTGACATCTGAACCCCTGTGTCTAGGATTACCACCCAGGTTCTCCAAAGCTAAAGACACTTTTAAAATTATTTCATGAAATGCAAGCCAAGTAAACACGATGGTGCTCTCCTTGTTTGTCCCCTGGAGTGGGAACACACAGTTTAGGCTACGGTGCCTTCCCTCCTCCCTCAGCACAAACAGGAGAAGCAGCTGAAGGACTTGGAAGCTGCAAGGATGAAGTGGAGCTCTCGGGCAGTAACAAGAGCCGAGCTGAGGGAAAACAGCTGCGAGCTGGACACCATCAGTGTCCAGTGCTGTCCTCAGGGAGTGATGGGAGGGGTGGTCCCTCACCTCGGGAGGTCCTCAGCCCTGCCGGCGCTGGAATTTGTCCCCATCCAGCCCTGCCCGGTGTGGTCGAGCGGTTCTGCTGCAGCTGGAGGAAACAGCCTGGTGGGGAAGAGGAGGTGGGAAGGAGAGGAGCCCAGCAGGATAACGAGCTCCCAGAATGCAGATGCACGTTTGAGCTGGAGCTCCCGCACAGCCACAGCCGCCTGGCAGCGCCCAGACACACACACCCGAGTCATGGATTCATCCAACAGTTCGGGGACTGGCAGCTCTAAAGGTCATCCAGCCCAACCTCCCTGCGATGAGCAGGGACATCTTCAACCAGATCAGGTTGCTCAAAACCCCGTCCAAGCTGACCTTGAATGTTTCTGAGGGTGGGGCATCCCCTGCCTCTTCGGGCAGCCTATTCCTATGTAAAACACCCTTACTGTGAAATACTTCTACCTTATACCGAATCTAAATTGACCCTCTTTTAGTTTAAAACCATTACCCCCGTCCTATTGCTACAGGTCCCGCTAAAACTCTGCCCCTATCTTTCTTATCAAGCCTCCTTTCAATGCTGAAAAAGCAGCAATGAGGTCACCCCAAAGCCTTCTCCTCTCCAGGCTGGACAATCCCAATTCCCTCAGCCTTTGCTCCCAGCAGAGCTGCTCCATCCCTCTGATCCCCTTGGTGTCCCTGCTCTGGCCTGGCTCCAGCAGCTCCCTGTCCTTCCTGTGCTGGGATCCCAGGGCTGGATGCAGCCCTGCAGGGGGGGCTCAGCAGAGTGGGGCAGAGGGGCAGAATCCCCCCTCCCCTGCTGCCCTGGGGCTCTGGGTGCAGCCCAGCACAGGGGGTTTGGGGGCCAGTGCACATTGCTGGCCCATCCAGCCCCTGACGCTGATGTCCAGCTTGCACTGATTTCCTCAGGGCTAGCTCCTGCTTTCACACATCTTTGCACCTCCCTTTGCAGGCTGGAGAAAGGATTTTTGGCAATTCCATGACAGATGTGTGCCTCCAGGATACAGCCCAGGACCAGCCCAGCAGCAGGATCTGGCCTGGGCTGCACTCAGCTTTACACTGAACTCTCGTTTCCACCCTTCTGTGCTGATTTTGTCATCTCTGGGGATTCTCCTGTAATAATCCTGTCTATGCCATTGACTTAGATAATAGCAATTGAGCTTCAAACTTAATTACAGCATGGGAACAAGCTGTCACTTGATTGAAGACACTTCTTGATTATTTATTGAAATAAATAATCTTACCTGACTATGCAACTTGGCACAAAGGGACTGGACATTGGGGTATCTTTTATGGCCATGTTTATATCCTTTCTGTCAGGTGCAGCACTTCAATAAAATACCAAGCCCTGGCTTCCAAAATGCTCCCAGAGAGTCTCCTGTCTCTAAACTTCCATTAGTAGTTATTTTGAGAGGGACCAGAGAGGGATTCTCTCTGATCCCTCACTTCAAGTCCTTCCTAACTCACACCCAGCTGATCCTGCTGCCAGCTGCCCTCTTCCACTGAGACCAGTCATGCCCTGGCCAAGAAATGTCTCAAATTAAAGGATTGATAGGATGAGGCAAGGGGTTCAACCATTGCTCTTACAGGGATATTTGGGCCTTCTAAAGAGGCACTGTGTCCACAAGCTCAGCCCAGGAAGCTGAAGTGGCTCAAGATGCTCTAAGGTTCAGCCTGTAGTTAAGGGAACTCATTTGCTTCTCCAACAAGTACTGAGCAGCATCATTTATTGCAGAGCTGTTTGCCTGGAATTCCTCTGTGGGACCATATCACCTCCAAGAAGTGATTAATTCCATCAAGCCTTTACAGTTACCCTTGTACCTGATCAATGTCTTGTGTGTTTGCTCTTAGAACAGTTTTTAGAGAGCAGTTCTTCCCTGCTGTGACTTGATGTCTGCCTCTGGGACTTCCCAACTGAAATCCATCCCTTGCCACCTGTTCCAAGCCCAAAAAAAGGCATCTGGACCCACAGAAAGTTGAGCTCCAGGTTCAAAACACAAACCTGGTTCTCACCTGCCAGGAGGTTGAGCTACCTGAGAGCACCTCAGACTTCAGAAAAACTTGAACTTCTGCCAAAATTCATAATCAATGCCCATTTATATTTTGCTGAAGTTGTTTCCTTCCAGAAATCTTGGTTTTACAAACAGAGACATAAATTTTAAAGCTGATGCTTATTTTATAATCCCAACCTGGTGATTTTTTTTGTAGCCACTTAGTTATGGGTGAATCACACACCTTTGCTGATGCACTCACACCACTTTCCTCACAGATATACCAGCTGTAGGTGTGTCAGAGAGAGAAAAACTTCTCTTGCTGACACCTGAGCCTGAAGCAAACTACGTTTCAGTTCTCCTGCTTATGTTTCAGTGAGTTCCACTCAAAATGGAAACATGGGAGTCCTGGTTCCTGACTGCCACCTTACAATGTGCAGAAAAGTTACAAGAGTGGGATGCAGACCCAGGGAGTGCCTCACCCTGCTCCTGTCCACCAAGGCAGGGGCTGGGCAAAGCTGTCCCATCCAGGGTTCTGCCATCTCCTCTTCCTACAAACTCAAACATGACCTCAGATCCCAGCTTTCCTCCTGCTGTCCTCTTTGTTATTCCCTTTTGGGTCTGGGTGAGTATTCAAAGAACATCCTCTCTTGTTCTTCCAAGGGGCAAAACATTCTTAAGCTTTATGCAGGCAAAGTTTTCCTGTCACATTAATGAACTCAGGCAAACAGACAAGCCTTATGAAGAAGGACCAGGATGGTTTCTGTCCCATTAAGGGAATTTATGAGAAACTTGGTACGGTACTACGAAAAAAAAAAAAAAGTGTTTGCTTAGATGATGGACATCTGTTGAATATTAATCTTTTCTGGGTATATCACTTCTTAAAGAAAGCCTAAATTATTCAGGAGTATTTGCATGCTGAGATACAGCAAATTTACAGGCAGTACAAATCAGACTTTTGCATCTTAATATAAAAGGAAAGCAAGTCCCAATTTTGGCTTCTTAATAATCTATTGGCCATCTCCTGCTAAGTAAAATAATTAAGCTGCTCATTAACAATGGCCACCTTAATCCTTATACACAGCACTGGCAAAATAACTGTGAGATGCCACAAACCCCCGGGTTAGGTTACTCTCTTTATCCATTGGCTGTTTCACAGGATGGCAGCGACAGGAACGTCACCGGTGACAAACAGCAGGCACGCAGCAGCCTCTGCCCCAGGGAGGTGACAATCTGTGAGGCTTGGGGAGCTTAGTGGCGACCAGGGCTGCTCTGGGGGTGTCCCCCACTTTGTCCCCCTCTGTCCAGGACAGCGATGCCATCCCCCGGGCTGCGCTGGCCCCTGTTCCCACGGCCACAGGGAAGCGCCAGCCTTATTTATGTAACAGCTGCTGTTTTTAGGGGCTGTCACTCACACGTTCGCTGGAAAACATGGTACTTGAAGAGCTGCTACACTAGTACAGCATATGCCGGAGGCAAAACTATATATATATTTTTAAAAAAAAATCCTGGTAAAAAAAAAGAATTAGAGCAGGATTATCACAGCATGTCGGCCTCCCATCTGCAGCTCAGCTGGTGCAGCGCCTCACCAGGGCCACATTTTGGAAATGCTGTGCTGCCTGGTTTAAAGCCTTTGTGGATGGAATTGATTTTATTTCTCCGGTCAGGATCACAGGGGATGCTCTTAGGTGATCCAAATTCCTGCTTTTGTTAGCAGCTCTAGGCGGGTGCTGGTGATCTCGTGTGGAGGAAGGAGCTGGGAGTCAGCAGTCAGGCAAAAGCAGCCCCTGTCAGGCTGGGGATGAGGGCACCCTGCCTTCCTCTGCTGCCCTCCACCTACCTCAGGGTCACAGGTTTCTTCCCATGTCCAGTGCAGGGAAAAAACACCCTCAGAAGTACATGCACAGGTTTTAAATGCATGTGATGCATTCTGACTGAAATCCAGCAGGGCCGGTTCTGAATGGAGATATCCACAACGATTTCCATCAAAAGTCCTGTTCATGCAGTCATAAGCTGTGATGCAAAAAACAAGCTGCTGCTGGAAAATGTCCCCTCAGACCAGGACAGTGTGTGACCTCCATGGATCTGAAGTCTTTCAGCGATGATGGCTTATCATCAGAGCTTATCCTTCAGATTCCCATTGCTTGTTCTCAAAAGCAGATCTCTGCTACAATTTAAGGTTGTTTTAAAGCAGCTACATCAATTTTCCTCTGTCCCCCAATTTTTAGAGGTGAATGTGTATAGGCACCCTGTGCCTCCTGGATGACTGGAAACCTCCCTGCTGGCTCCAGGGGACTTTGGGTTTGGTTCTCCCAGTAAACTGTCCTCCATGTCCTAACCAACATCTCGTTCCCCACCATTTCATTCCCATCACACACACATTTAATACTACACCCATGAGCAGCTGAGTGTGAAAGAAGGGAGAAACCTGATAGAAATTAAGGAAATCAATTGAATAGAGTAAAATAAAACAGAATACTTCACTTGGAAGGAACCTATGATGATCATCCAGTCCAACAGCCTGAGTATTTCAGGGCTGACCAAAGGTTGAGGCACGTTGTAAAGGGCATTGTCCAAATGCCTCTCAAACACACCTGGGGCACTGACCACCCCTTTAGGAAGTCTGCTCTAGTGTTTCCCCACCCTCCTGGTAAAGAAATGCTTCCTAATATCCAGCCTGAACTGCTCCTGCACAGCTTTGAACCTTTCCCATGCATCCTATCCCTGGATACCAGGGAGAAGAAATAATCAAGCCCTCTTGCAGGGGAGAAGATGACAGATGGATGCTTGGTAGTCTCCTGTGTACCTGGGTGATGGCCACATCTTCTCTCACTTTGCCAGCTGCAGGTCTGTGTGCACACAGGTGTGGGAGGAGGAGGGAAAGGGTGCCATGGGTGGTACAAAATCTCAAGGATCTGCCATGTGTCCTGCTTCCTGCCTGGACCAGAGGAGCCAGGAGGGGATCCACCTGATGAAACACTTCAGCTATTGCATGGGGCAATCAAGAAGCCCTCGCCTCAGTCCCACAGCTCTCCTGTATGCTTCAGGCCCTCCTCAATGTGTCTGGCCAGGCTGGTGTAAATGAGAACCTGTCCCCCAAAACCAGAGCAGTGACCCGCAGCAGCTGTGAATGTGAGGCGGCGCTCCGGCTCGCAGCTCACCCAGCTGTGTTTGATTTACATCTGGAGCCACTTGGAACTTCACGTCAGAGGAAGGAAGGGCAGAAGCGGCGCAGGAGGGACAGTTCCAAAAATGCCCTCTGCTGGAAGGAGCCAAGCCCCACGGAAAGCAAACGGCTGGGAGAAGAGTCAGGCACTGATTTTCTCCCTCTTCCCCTTGCCCTGACGATGCCAGGCTTCCTGCAACTACTGATTATGATGATTACAGTGTTTCTGGTGTGTGTGTGTGTTTGTGCACACGTGTGCAGCGGTTTCTCGCTAAACCTCACTCGGTTGGATGCTGCCAGATGGTACAAAAGCTTACCGGAATTTCATTTTCAAATAAACCACAGACTTGGATGAGCTAATGTTGTTCCACATAGAAAGCCACAAAATTCAACAAAGTGATGTTGTTTCAAGACGAGGACATGTCAAGTGAGGGAACCATCCGGTCAGCTCTGAAAGAGCTACACACTCCCCGTCATGATTTTGGAGGCTGTTTATGTACCGATGGCACTGCAGCTCAGGTTAAACCTCTCCCCACAGCTGATGCCTGTGGAGCAGAGCCTTGGCAGCAGTGGTGCAGCAACCACATCTGCTCATAAGCCTTCCTGTTTTGTTTCAACTGCTCCCGGAAGGCTGGCGGCCCCCGAGGATCTCCTTCTCCTCAAGGACAGGTACACCAGGACTGCTGGGGGATGTGGCTCCATGGATACCCTCGCTGTCGCCAGGTGACCTCCTGTGATACTCAGCTCCTCCAAGCCCAGAGGCTTGGGGGTGTCCTGGGAACCAGCCTGGGACCAGTGGATATGTTACTCTGTGCTGTCACAGCTTTGCCAGGAGTGGTGGCTCTGGGTGGGGCGAGGACGAGCCACTTGGACACCGAGGAATAAAGCAGCAAAAGGACTTCAGCACTGCAGCACTGAGTTTCTACATCCAAAAGCACATCTACAGAGGTCTTCTCTCCCTCCTGTACCTCCAGGGTGAGAGTCGTGAGTCTGGCAGCAGCAGAGGCTGAGCAAGGCAAGGATTCAAGTCAGCCACAGGAAGAGAGCCCCGCTCAAAGACCCAGCTCTCCCTGCCTCACTGCCCCAAGCTGTCTGGCACTACCCAGGTACATAGCTGCTGTGCATTTAGTCCAGACAGCCTAATGCTGGCATGAATAGTGCTGTGATTTAATAACAAATTGGCAAAGGCCTTCCCTCCCCAGCGAGAGCCACCTCCAGCCTGTGGCCAGCAAATTAGGTCTTGGCCTGGCTTGAGGATGTGTGGCTGGGGAAAGTGAGCCTGGTGCTGGGGGCCAGCAGCCACAGCACAGCCTCCCACAGGATTCTGGCACAGGCAAGCCTGCAAAAGGGCTTCAGTGTTGTGACAGTGAGAGTTTGCAGCTCCCAGGCTGGAGGACCCAAAAGCACAGCACTAAGAGAGGCCAGGTCTCCAGCTCAGGAGAGGCAAATGGAGTCACCACCACTGCCCTGAGGAGACTCACAGTGGTGGTGGCATTTTTCAATGTCCCAGCACTGCAGGAAGCACCTACAGCCACACTTGCCACAGTTAAGGTTTAGTTTCCATTTTAAAATGTATTTACTATTGATGTCCTGCTGTGGAGGGTTGAGCAAGCATTGGCTCAGCCTGATGGATGCTGCACTGCTCTGCCTTGGGCTGAGGGTCTCTCTCTGGCTGCTTTTCATGCCTATTTTCAGCTGTTGCCATGCTGCCTATTTATTTCAGCCTGTTGTTTCCAGGGATGTGGCCTTCCTGCTCCTGAGGAAGAAGAGAGCAAAGACATACAGTAAAGGCATTTTTTCCTTCTTAAAGTCTCAAGCCTGCTGGATGGATTTTGTTTCAATTGCATCTTTATAAATAAATTTCCATTTCACACTCACCTGTTCATTTTCTGTCCTAGTTAGAATCAGTATCACTGGTAATTGTCTGTCAGAGCATTTATACATCACTGGAAGGTGACTAACAAGGGAAAGTCGTTTTCTTTATCTATATATTTTCAGACCACTTTCAGTGAATTTACCAATGAGAGATGGCAGATTGATGTAGACTAGGTCCTAATTTTTACCCACAAATAAATGCATTCTCATAAGGAGAAGCAGTCAGAGCCTTCCTGGTAGCTCTGACAGCCCCAGCAGGAGGGTCATCCCGTGGAGATGTGACCTCTATTCCTGGACCATTCTGCCTGATGGACATCTGCATTGCATCCCTGGCTGCCCTCGGACTCCTGCTTGTGCCTCCCCCACCAGCCCTGCTCTCAGCAACTTGCCTCCCCGAGGATGTTCTTCTTCCCTCCTCATCCTCCACCCAGCATGAGTATTTTTGTGGCTGAGCCTCTTATTTGACCCCTAATCTATGTTTGGAAAGTTTTCTTAATCAGTCAAAGCGACTTTGGCTGGACCTGCTCCTGAAAGGATGAATGAATACCTTGGGTCAAAATATGCATTTCACTGGCGAGTTGTCCTGTATCTCCTTTTATTTCTTCCACCTTCCTGTTGCAATGGTGCAAAACAACCTTCTGAGCTCCTTCTTAGCTAGAAGCAGCCAATTTATTCCTCGTTTGTACAGGACCAAGTGCTCTGGAGCCACTATCCACTGTGGCACATCATTGTTTTTTACAGCATGTGAGCTGCAGACACCTCAAATACTAACACACGCAAACCCCTGGATAAATCTTTTTGCTGAAGCTTCTCCAAGCAGCTCCATGGGGTTGCCCAAGGGAGAGAATGAACCAAAAGGCCCAGCTTGCTTTGGAGGCTGAAGAGCAGCACCAGACAGCAGCCCTGCCCTGCTCACCTGGAGAGCAGAGCAATGCTGGGGGCCCACGTGGCCTCTCCCCAGGATGCTCAGGACAAGCCTTTTGCCCAGCCCTGTCCTGCTGCTGCCAGCCTGCCGGGACCCTGGAGCAGGAGGTTGACCTCCATTTGCTCCGTGCCTGGTTCTCTGTGTGGCCCTGGTGACAGATGGTGGTGACAAACGAGCTGCAGGTCACTCGTGTCCCCTGTCATTCTTCGTGGGGAGCACAGCCTTGCGCAAGGCGAGTTGGTTGCACGATGCTCGGCGGCAAAATAAATCATAACAAATTCATCTATGAGGAATTTCTCCCACTCCCTTCTTTGCAGAGTTACCGGGACCCTGTCCAACAAAATAACAACATTTTTGAAAGCAGAGGCAGTAATTTACAGCGGTGTAAATCAGAAATGCTGCCCCGAGCCCAGCGGGTTTGCCCCACATGATTCACATGCTTGTTTGCAAACATGAAAACCACGGTCCCCGGCCAAAAGGTCTGCAGCTTGGGGAGGGAAAAGGCTGGGAGCAGGAGTGCAGAGATGCCATGGCTCTCTGGGACCACGCTGGAGGTCAGCAGCAGAGCTGGGTTTGTTTCTCAGATTTGTGCTCTGCTGTTAGCACACATGGAATTGTGCTGCCGGCTTCCAAATGACCCAAATGACAGCTGTGGTACCAAGCTGTGACAGCCTGCTCGGGGTCTGGATCCCAGCAGGGGCATTTGTCAAGTCTGAGAGCTTGGTCCATGATGGGCAAATCATTACCCCTCTTTCCTCTCCTCTCCTCTCTCCAAGTGTTTTGGGGCTGGTTTTCCCACAAGAGCTTTGCCTCCTGTGGTGCTCAGAGCCACACAGGCCATTTACTCTGTATGTGGAAGGGAATAATCACCATGGAAATGAGTAGCTATCAGCAGTGAATCTTCTAATCCCACAGGATGAACTTTGGGCTCAGTCCCAGAGAAGGTGGTCCTCCCATCAGCATCTGGTGGCACTGCTGAGTGCCAGCCCCTCCTGACCACAGTGCTGCTTGTGAGGGTACAGCAAGGGCATTTTGGATGGAGGCTGTAGGGTATCTTAGAGGAGAAGAGGAAGAAGAACAACATTTCTACTTTTTTCCCCCTTCTCCTGTAGATTTTTTTCTTTTTTACTTGCCCTAGATTGCTGCAATTATCACAACACATGTGGCCCACTAAATAGGGAAAAAGCCCACCAATTTCAAGCAGAAAAGCTGGAAGATTGGGACCATCCTTCTTGTAGATGATACAACCACGCTCAGGCTTTCACTGGAGCAGAAGGTGGGTTTGGGTGGTGCCTGTAGAGGCAGGGAGTGACATTTGGAGGAGGGCTGGATTCCATATGCTGGGGTGTAAGTCTTGGGGCTGTGTTGCCACATCTTGCTCAGAGGAGCCTGTGGGATGCTGCTGCCAGAGCCAGTGTGCCCAGAAACACACATTCCCAGAAGCACATATCCCCAGTGCTTGCACAATATCTTGGGGGGGGGGGTGCTTGGGCTCCTCGACCCCTAGAGTGCTGCTTTGCACAAGCACTGGTACCCTTGTGCTTGAGGGAGGTGCCCCCAGCCCCGTGGTGCCCCAGGGATGAGGAATGGCCACTCCCAAGTACCACACACACAGAAGTTCACTCCGGACACCCGGAGGCTGATCCCATGATTTAAGGCAGGAGGGGGTGATTCATTGCTCTCAGCACCCAGCACAGTGTGGGTGGCTTGGTTTGTTTCTTAACTCTCCTTTGGCACACTGCCACTGAGGGCATCCCCGGAAGGAGGAGGTGCAGCTGATGGTGACAGGGCTTGCAGGAGGATGACAGCTCCTGGGAAGGTGAGCAGAGGCCCTCCAGCCAGCCAGGATGCCCAGGTGCATGGGAAACTGCTGGGATGCAGCCCTGATATGGTGCAGAGGGAAAACCTCTGCCAGCTGCCCCCATCAGCCTCCACAGCCTTTGGCTGTCCCTGATAAAAATAGCCACTCACCTCTGTGCTGCGCCTGCAGCAGGCAGCTGGGCACTGGGACTTTTCTTTTTCAGCTGATTGCGTGGCATCTATTTTAGCAAGTAGCTGCTCTCGAGAGGCTTTGCTGATGGAAACACCTGCCCACTGCTGTGCTTGCCCCAGCCAGCCCCTGGGCTCTGCAGGCAGCTGGTGCTCCCACTGTGTCCCTGTCCTGCAGGGCTTCTGCCTCCCCACGAAGCCCATGGCCCTCAGTTGGTCACTGAATTTGTTATGCCTCAAAACTGGCTCTCCTTCCATCACTGCAGAGGATCAGCTGGGCCCTCTGCCTTCTTGGTGAGCATTTAAACCAAAACTTGAAAAAGCTTGGGAAAAGGGACCCACATTCTCCCACTGTCCTGTGAAATGAACAGGTTCAAACTAAAGTCCCAGGGTGGGCTTATGCCTCACTTCAACTG
Source organism: Peucedramus taeniatus (assembly GCA_013400575.1). NCBI lineage: Eukaryota > Metazoa > Chordata > Aves > Passeriformes > Fringillidae > Peucedramus > Peucedramus taeniatus. The sequence continues at coordinate 459,604 of WBNO01001419.1, forward strand.
CATTGGAGCTTTTAAAATGTAGGTCCAGGAACTCCACAAAGGGGTCTCCAAGGAGGACGTGTGTTGCAAAGGGACACACCCTCTCAGCCCACTTCTTGTCTCTGGAAGCAGCAAAGGGGGCTGGGGGTAAACTGCTTCTGGCTTGGGAATGGCTCCTGTCCAGCCTTCTTTCTCCACTGCTCCTTTGAGCTCCAGCCTGTGGCTCCACACAGCATTGCTTTTTCCAGGAACAAGGGCTGACCATGGGAATGATGGAGCAGACACTTCAGTGGGGGTTCTGTGCTGCACCACACAAGGCCAGCTCCTGATCAGCCCTCAGCACAGGTAGGGAAGGAGATATGGGTGCTAAAGGTCTCTGGTGCTTTTATTTTCAGAGGCAATCAGCAATTCTGGCTGCCTGGGTTCATCCCAGGGCAGCTTCAGCTGAGCTGGCTTGCAGGGGCTGTAGTTGCCTCCTATTCTGGAAGTCAAGGCCTTTGGAGGCCTTTCAGGTGGGACAAAAGGGAGTGGATTGCTCTGCCACTGCTGAAGAATGCAGCACAGGAACAAAGCCGTGCGTGGTCCCCAGAGGCTCCCCAGGCTGCCTCATCCTGCTGCTGCTGGCTCAGCAGCATCCCCCAGAACCGAGGGCTGCCAAGCTCCAGGGGCAGTGATGGCACAGTTCTTGCGTTGCAGCTCTCCCTGTGTCCCCTGTGGATGCATTCAGGGTTGGGATGGGCTGGAATGGGTGGCTGTGGGATGGAACCTGGTGTAGGGAGGCCAGGGAAGGGGCTGAACAGCTGCCGCCTCCTTTTCCTCCTGCCGTGTGCTGCAGGAAGCACCCTGAGAGGAGTCAGGTTCCTCCTGCACCCACTCTCTTCAGGCCTGGAGTCTGTTTGGTGGAAAGAGTGAAAGGGGACAGCAGATGAGTGCCTGTGGTACATCCCTTGGTCAGTAATTTTCTCATCCTTCTTTCACAAGCTCTCCCAAACCCTGTCTCACAGGATCTCCAGACGGAGGCTGGAGGACATCAGCCATCCCTTTCATGGAGCCAGCAGCCTCCCTGTGGACACAGGTCCTGCCTCTCACGTAGCTGCATGAGCATTGCTCTCTCCCTGGCAGCCTGCCCGGGCACTGCCACAGCTCAGGGGTGGCCCTGAGTCCCCTCAGCAGCAGAGACCCACTGTGCCCTTAGGTTTTTGGCATCCAGCATCCCCACACCACCCACCCACTGCCAGCCGACGTGCCACTTGCCCGAGACACGCCTGCCCAAGCTGGTCTGCACCCTTTTGCCTCTGAAAACAGAGCTGTGGGTGATGCTGGAGAGCAGCGAGGCGGAGGGAAGGGGTGCAGGACTCCAGCTTGCCTCTCACCGTGTGTCCCGCTGGCCGGGTGAGCTGTTTGCTTGTGCTGCTGCAGCCAGCCCTGGGATGGTGCAAACCAGCGGCTGCCAATTGACGTCAGAGGAGCGCCGGTGGTTTGTGTGAGCTGAGGGACTGCTTCTACTCCAGGTGGGTTTCCAACACCACACAGAAATGCTTAAATCCCCCCGCTTCCCCTCCCTCTGCTCCAGGAAACAAGTGCCTTATTTCATTCATTGGCTGCTTTGGTTATGGCGTGAATCCTGCCCGTATTTTGGCTACTCGCTTGTTTGCTGAGGACCAAGCAGCCCAGATAATACTAGCAAAGAGCAGGGGAGTGAAAAAAGAGGAGGGAAATAGGCCAAAGCTGAATTTAATCTCCTCTGCCTCAGTTTCTGCCACATGTGTCCAGACAGGACTAAAGCCATGTATTTTTTCCTTCTCGCATCGCCTGCGATGTTTTTGAGGCTTGTGAAAAAGCGGGATGCTGAGTTCCTGCCATCCTGCTGACCTTCCCCTTCAAATCACTGCATGTTCTGTGCAATGTGTCTGGGCCAAGGCAGTTTGTTTGAACTTGCTGCATTTTCCCTTGACTGCTCAAGTTTTTCTTCAACCACTTTATTTTCATTTTGTGTTGCACTTATTAGCTACAACCCCTCTGTTTTTCACTTGTCTCTGGCTGGATTTGACAGTGAGTGACAGTGTCAGCACCTTTTCCCTAAGCCCTGACCAATGTCTTTAGATGCAACATATCTTTCCAACCCTGGAGTGATTCCTACAGGGAGTGCTTGGAGGAGTCACTGCCTTGACTTCCATGGACTTTGGATCAGGCCTGTGCTCTCGGATCACTCCATACGTGTTGCTGCCAATCCATGGGGCCGGACCCTTTAAGATTGTCCAAAACAAACACTCTCCGGGTGAGATCAGTGCACAGACCATCACGTGAAAAGCTCTGTGATAACAACTGACTGCGTGTTTGCTTTCATATGGCATTGATTCTTATTTCCCTGGCTATTTTTAGTCTTCAAGGTTGTCCCTTAATCAACCCGCTTTCCTTAATAGCTGGTGTTGCCCCTACTGTGCTGCAGCAGGACTAACGATGTATTGGGTGTAGGAAATATGAATTAGTTTCTCATTCATTTCAGTGGCATGGGAAATATGAGTTGGTTTTTCGTCCATTTCAGTGCTTTGAATCAGATCCTCACACAGCCAGAAAAACCCCATCAGATTGCATACCAGCCCAAATCAACATGTTCCTGTTAGTGGGGAAAGCCTTACAGTAAGATGTGCCATGATCAGATAAAGACAAATCAAAGAAATCTTTATTCCTCTTCCACTCTACCTGCTTTTTCCCTCCAGGGGTGAGGATTTGTGGCCCCAAAGCTGTCTGGGGATGAGGAGTGGAGCAAGCCTGGCACTGAGCCCCAGCTGGAGTGAACCTTTCAAATGGGGTCAGCTTCCCTCAGGGATGAGGATGAGCCTTCACACCCCGTGATCCTACATGCCCTGCAAGCCCCTCTTGCTCAGTGCAACACCTGAGCACAGAGGGGTCCCTGGATGTTGTCCGCAGGTCCTGAATTTTCCCTTTCAGGTGCAATTTGGAGGCATTAAGACCAGGGCCTGCTGTTCCCACCACACAGTAGCCAGACTTGCCACTTGGGCTAATGAAATGCCCTTGTTGTCTATTAGCAGGCAATTATCCTGTGGGATTTTCAAGCACTGGATCTCTGTAATTTTTTGATAATTTGCTGTAAGCAACAGCATAATCAGTGTCTGGAGAACTCAGGAGCCAGTCTGCAAATCGTGCCTCCCCTGCCTTGGCTAAGCAGGGGCAGCTCACACAGAGCCCACAGACCCAGTGCCTTTTGTGGGGTCAGGGGAGGATGTGCCAGCAAAGTCCTGCCTCACTGGAAAATGGAGAAGCAAGAGAAGCACTGATAGCTGGGTGGGGTGACTGAGAAAAATTCTATTAGAAATAAGGTGGAGATGCAACTCCTGTTAATTCAGAAACACAGAATTTTGCCAGCTGAGATCCTACAATTTCCTTTTGTACACACACACACACACAANAATTTATGCAAAAAATAGCCTTACCAGAATATATAGATATATGAGTACATCCTATAAACTGCCCGTTCCCATCCCTCCTCTCTCCCAGTCAGGTTACAAATTTTCCTTCCTTTGGTGACAGCAAAGAAGCCTGGCTGCCTGGGTCCCCACCTGAAGCAGTCCGGAAGAATTGGACAAGCCATAAAAACACACTAATTTTCACATTCCTAACCTAACAACACTTTGAATCTTGAAAATCTGAAGTGCCTGATTTCTGGGGGTTTATTTTCTGCACGTTTTCACTGTTTCTCAGCGCGTTGGCAGGTTTGGGCAGCAAAATGGGGTGGGAGGATTTTGTATTTCCTCTTGGGTCCCTTCATGTGCGTGCTGCTCTCCTGCCTGGATTCACAAGGTGGAAGGGAAAGTGTAAATGTCTATTTTCTTCCCTTTTCAGTGTGGTTGTTCCCTAAACTATCCCACCAAATCCCTGGTGACCAGTAGTGTCAGTGTAAATGGGGATCACTGCAGGGCTTGGTTGACTCGGGCACGTTATGGATCTGGGACACCAGCTTCCCCTGCCCTCCCCGTGTCAGCTCTGGCAGCTGTGGAACTGGAAGAAAATGTCCCAAAAAGATAAGAGGGTGGTTTCCACACACCTCTGCATGCATGCATGCAGCTCAGGCTCCCGCAGTGATGCTCCCAGCCAGCCTCATGGAGGACAGATCAGGGAAAGGATCCCTGTCATCACAGTTTTGGTGAAAGAGAAATCCTGCACTGAAGTGAGGAGAAATCCCTCTTCAGTTAGCTGTGGGCTAATTAAAAATAGTTCTCCTTACACAGCTATGAGAGTGAAATGGGGTTAAAACCCTGTCTAGCTCAAATATCTCATATCCAGGACAATCATGGCTCGGAAAGCCAAGGGCTGCCTTAATCGGTGTCACTCTCTATATCTCCTGTAACCTGAGGTCAGCCCAGCACTCATCAGTCATAATCCATCTGACTGAAGGAGAGGCAGCTACTCAAATCACCCTCTGCAGGTTGTTCTCTCCTCTCAGGCCAGGCTGCTGCTCACTTTTGGTGGCTGACTCTCAGATGTCTGTGCCAGGCAGCTATACCTGCGTGCACCCGGGTGAAGCGGGGTGTCACTGGTGACTTTGGGTGGCCCCAGCTCCATGCTCTCTCTGCAGCCAGTCACTGTCAGCCAGCCTTAGGGCCTGCTGCATCTTTACTCTGATGTAAAGATGGCTTTGTGAAGTACTGAGTATTAAGAAATTAAATAGGTATTGCCCAAACTTCTTTAAAAAGAAAGGAAAAAGAAATCACTGACTTTCCCACAAGAAGTTTGAAGTTTAGATTAGGCTTTCAACCTTTTGCTTGGACAAAGGCATGGAGACCAGGCACCAAAACCAGAAGAAAAATGTACCCCAGTCTTTGTAGATGCAATCACTGTTTATGATATTTGGCTACAGAGGCAATTTAGCAGAGGATAAATGCTACTGAGTAGTGATTACTAGAGACAGCCATTTAGCAGAAAGCAAAAATCCCTGGGGAGGAGGAACTGCAGAGACCTGAGATGAGCTCCCCCCAAAATTCAACTTCTTGGAGCCCTTGCTACAGGTGCTGCAGTCTGTCCGTGGGCACACAAAAATGACCTGGCCAAGGTGCTGCTGGCCGAGGGTCCAGCACTGCCTGATGTGACACAGGACAGGGCTTCCCCAGGCCTCAGAGCAGCTCAGCCCTGCCTTGGGATTTCTGTTACAGGCTGATCAGAGCACAGGGTCCAGCACTGCCTGATGTGACACAGGACAGGGCTTCCCCAGGCCTCAGAGCAGCTTGGCCCTGCCTTGGGATTGATGTTACAGGCTGATCAGAGCAGAGGGTCCAGCACTGCCTGATGTGACACAGGACAGGGCTTCCCCAGGCCTTAGAGCAGCTCGGACCTGCCTTGGGATTTCTGTTAGAGGCCGAGGGGAGCGGAGGGTCCAGCACTGCCTGATGTGACACAGGACAGGGCTTCCCCAGGCCTTAGAGCAGTTCAGCCCTGCCTTGGGATTTCTGTTAGAGGCTGATCAGAGCACAGGGTCCAGCACTGCCTGATGTGACACAGGACAGGGCTTCCCCAGGCCTTAGAGCAGTTCGGCCCTGCCTTGGGATTTCTGTTAGAGGCTGATCAGAGCACAGGGTCCAGCACTGCCTGATGTGACACAGGACAGGGCTTCCCCAGGCCTTAGAGCAGTTCGGCCCTGCCTTGGGATTTCTGTTAGAGGCTGATCAGAGCACAGGGTCCAGCACTGCCTGATGTGACACAGGACAGGGCTTCCCCAGGCCTTAGAGCAGTTCGGCCCTGCCTTGGGATTTCTGTTAGAGGCTGATCAGAGCACAGGGTCCAGCNGCCAGCGAGGCGCAGATGGCCCTCACGAAGGCCGGTGGCAGCCCCAGCGCGGGGCCGGGGCCTGGCGGTGCTTCCCCTTCGCCCGCCAGCCCCTGGGCCCGCGGCGGCAGCAGGGCCGGGACAGGGGCACAAGCCCCGGGACAGGGGCACAAGCCCCGGCGGCGCTGAGAATGTGACATTTCGGCTCCCCGGGAGGCGCCGCGTCTCGGTTCCCTTTTCGCTGCCCTTGTTGTTGCTCCGGCGTTTGCATAGCACGACATCAAAATGCCTCAGAGCCAGAGGAGAGTCATAGCTGCTGCTGCTCCTGCTGCTTCTCCTTTTAAAATCCTGAGCAGTTATCCTTGCAACACCATCACTCCGTGTGTGTTCGGGGTGGAGGAGCAGGCATGACACCAGAGGGTTACGGCCTTTGGAAAAGTTCTGCAGAACTGAATTTAATCGAGACTGATGATCTCTAAGCCAAGCTATAAAATCCAGCAGAGAGTTATATCCCAGTAATAGACCCTGTTAGAGGGTCTAGCACAGTCTATAGAAAGGATCTCCTCTCTATTAAATTCTCTAGGGCTTGAGTTCTCATTTACACAAAGGGCCCTTTTAGCTGTGTAAAATGGCCATGAAGTAGGTGTAAAGATGATTGATGCCGTCTTTACAACCCCTTTACACTGGGAAAACAGTGTAAAGTGGCCAGGGTGCAAATGAGAATCACACCTGGGTTTGTGAGAGTAAATTACATCAAGCTCTTCGCAAATTCTGTGTGTCCATAGAGGTTTAATCCTACCCCTTTCTGTGGAATTCACCTAGAAGATAAATTTCACAGGCCTATTAAAAATTGTTTTCTTCTTCAACACCTCTGTCCTTTCCAAGCCTTTTATTCCAAGTCTTTCTCCTGGTGCAGTCCACGTGGACTCTGACACTGGGAAAAGACTGGGAGGTGTCTGGATAAGCTGTGGTAGGTGAAAATCCTTTAATTAGTACTTTCCAAAATTCTTAATCCAAGAAAAATACACATTGTAAAACCATACCCAGGAGGAAACCAGTTCCTAAACCTTCTGGGTCTGTTTCTCTACCTCTCCTGTTTTGATTTTATGCTCTTGAGATACATGAAAAGGAAATAAAAAAGTTCCTCTTTGCTAGATCGAAATGCCCCATATTTATTCATTAAGCATATAAACCACCAACAGAATACATGATGAATATTGCTTGCTTCCAGAGCAAAGGGTTAAGCTGCACTGTGCTGATTAGCGAACCGAATCCGTGGCTGGAAGTGGAGGGTGGGCTGCTGTGGAGGTGCACACTTGTTAAGTGGAGCAGGCGGTGTCACCAGACCTCCCTTCTCCTCCCTGCCCGCACACCGAAGGCATTACAGCAGCTCTGTGATCAGATCTGCCGTGCCCTAGGGCAGCCCCAGCGAATCTCAGCCCGGGGGGCAGCGGGCACAGGCCGGGCACCGCCAGCCCAGCCCCATCCCACAGCTCCTGCGAGGTGAGGGGACAGCGAGAGAACGTGTGGGTGAGGCAGAGGCCGGAGGATGAAGGAGACAAAGGGCAGCTCTGGTGGAAATGCCGCTGGGCCAGGGCTGGAGTGCTGCACACCAAGCTATCCCTTGAGCAACAGGGATGTTTGGGATGGGCAGGAGGGGGAAGCATGTCCTGCTCTGCCAGCAGAGCCTTCCTCTTGCTGTGCCAGCCATCGTGCAGTGGTGAGGGTGGGAGGAGGCCCCAAAGCTCAGCTGTCATTCGGACTCTGAATCTGAATCCCTTTCCTGCTCCTAAGTATCTTCTGTGTGGAGAGAGGATCCCATATTTTTGGGTGGAGGGAGGGGCAGGTGCAGGTAGGAGGAAGGTACATCCTCTGCCCTGAGCTTCCACAGAGTGCATGGCCAGAGGCGTGTGTGGGACAGGGGACAAACCTGAGCACACCACAAGGTGAGAGGCACCCCTGTGTACCCATCTCCAGGCAGGATGGCCCTGCCACAGGTCTGTGAGCACTGCTGGCAGCACCAGAGCCGTGGGAGATGGGCTGGTTCCTGCCAGATCCGCATGGATGGCCCCAAGGATGAGTCTGACATCACCAGCCTGCCATCCCAGTCCTCTCCTGTCTCAGCTTGCCCCAGCAGTGCCTGGGAGGCAGACTGAGGTCTTTGGATGGGTGGTGACATGGGCACCCTTGCAAATGTACCCTGCAGCCAGGCTTAAGAGTGGCTGCTACTTTTAGGTGCAATAACAAAGGTCATTTGGAAGCACATCTCAAACCCCCTCAAGTTCTGCAGCTCCTCGCTTTGTGGCTTGGCAGAGAGCACCTTGGTGATGCTATGTCTGCTCCAGAGGCACTTTCCATGACTAAAACTACAGCCCCTACACCCAGCAGTGTTCTAGGTGGGCCACAGGAGACTTCACTATGATCTTCTGACCCTGGAGACTTGAGGGTCTAGCCCCTGGATGATGTGTGATCACCATATGGAAGACAGTTTTTTGTAGGATTAGAGCTCCTTAGACAACTAGTTTTTTGCCAGTCTGTGTTTTTCAACTTTTTGATGACTATTTTTGCTGCAGAAGGTTGACTGTTTTTTTCCTTTGAAGCGTTATATAAATTTCATTTGCTTCCTCCTAGCTAATGATTATGGCACAATTTTTCTGGCATGTGATTGCTCCACCCCACCTCAGAGACATCCTTGTTCTGGCTGGGATCGGGAAATCCCTCGTCATGGCAGGGTGTGAGCACCAGCTGGCTTGCCCTTGCACAGATACGGATCAGGAGGCAGTGCCAAATGCTGCCAATTAGGAATTGCTCCTAAATTTAGCTGTCCATGCTGTGCAAGTGGAAATGGCAGTTCAAGGGACAAACCAACGTAGTTGTCTTGGTATAAGGCTAATAAGATGTAAAGCACTTCTAGAGCTGCACTTTCAGGGTGAAAAAGCACTGCTTAAATATGCTTTGTTCTTCCATCCTCATTAAGAAATCATTATTCTGTTGCCCTCATCGTTATCAAAGATGTCTTTGGGAGACTGGCAGTCTCTTCTTGCTTCCCTCCCTCCACCCCATTTTAAAAACATTCATTGTTGTAGGGATATATCTTTCAGGGCTGTTGGCCCAACTCCACTGCTGGTGTGTAAGGCTGATTGTCTTCAGAGGAGTTACACCAAAAATGAATTTGGCCTTTTGTACTTGAAGTATAATTGGTGGAACTGGCTAAAATCTGGGTTTGTCAGCCTGCAATTAGAGCAATATGGACATAGTTTTCTACATGACTACTGATTTAGGGTCCCTCTACTTTACGAGTGCAACTCAAGGTTTCTTAAGCTGATCTTTCCTCCCAAACATCAGAAATCTGCCTGGGGTCTCAAGCAGGGCCCACCAAAGAACCTTCAGTGAACTCACTCATATTTGTTGTTTATTAGTAATTGGGTTAGGTAGCCTATATAATCACTCTGAAAAGTTATATGTATATTTTATATGGCAGCCATCAATATATTCACTTTGGTGTTGGTCTCAACCTGCACTGGAAGAGGTCTTGACCTCCCTCATCACTTTCCTCAATGTTAAATTCCCATCAGGTAAGCGTGGATTACACCCAGAGCACCAAGATATGCTATATTCCCAAAGCATGTTCCCACTAATACAATTAAGCAGTTTGGACCAGATCCTTATCTGGTAGAAATTGGCATAGCTTCTCTGAAGGCAAGAGGGAAATGGACCCTATTTTGTAATGGCTGTAGCCCTGCAGATGAGTTCCCAAAGATTTTATCCATGGCCATTAAAGATCCTCTTTGGGGAGCATTTGTACAGCTGCATCTTTAGGACTCTGTGACCTCTAGCTAATCTCACAAGAGGCCTCTTCTCAAGAGCAGCCGCACGAAACGCTCCCAAAATGATTGAAAAATATATTCATTAAAGCCATGGTAGCATTTTTCCTAGTCAAAACCCTTCCAAGCGCCCATCCCTCGGCGGTGCCTGCGGTGGCAGTTCCCATCCCTGGCCACAAGCCCCTGCCAGCCCAGCCCAGCCCCTACACTTGCTGCCCCTGGCCTTCGGCGGCCGTGAGAGGCTGGAAGCGAGCGCCCACGTAGAACACCTGGTACCGGTGCTTCCACACCACGAAGCACATGAGCAGGCACACCAGGGCTGCCACCAGGTTGAGAGCCATCTGCAGAAGGAGGTACAGGCCCAGCATGCTGGTCAGGCTGCCGCAGTCGGCCGCGTCCTGGTACACGAAGGTGCGGCCGAGGGGGTCTGCAGTGTCCAGTTTGCACTGGCAGGAATCCCGGATGGCGTCGCAGGTGAACTTGGTCAGCTGCAAGTAGTGGTGTGCAGCAAAAGCCACTGCCAAAACAGAGGCAACCAGAGCCAGGGCACTCAGCAGAAAATACAGCAGCTGAAAGAAAGGGGGGAAAAAAAGAGATAAAAAGCCTTTTTCCAGCTTCATAGAGACTGAGGAAGGTGCAAGGAATGCAGCACGTGTACTTTGCAGGGAGTGCATACCTGCAGTGTACTGTCTGGAGATTGGGTGCTTCAACAGCTGCAAGGCTCCTTGTGATGAGAACTTCAGCAGGTCATCTCAAGAACTTGCCTTGCATGTTTTATATGAGCATTGCCTTGCAATTTGGAGTCCCGGGGAGAGCGCCAAGGACCCGGTGTGTCTATACATCAAGAAGCTTTCTAGAGAGGGAGGGAGCATTTTCCTCTCCAGCTGTACCTGCACTGACAGGGGTCACGGTCATCAGCTGAGACAAATCAGTGCCTGGAAGCAGAGCTGAGCAGACTGAGCCTTGGGCTGCCATCTTACCCCAGGCTGTGCTGAGCTGTAGGGGTTTTTGAGGCTTTGCTCATGTGTTATTCTCGGTTTGCATGTCCAAACAAATCTGATTTATGCTTGCAAATCAGGCATTGGGGTGGCTGATCTCCCACATATGGCCCTGTGGATGCAGCCAGCCTTTTGCTTCCCAGGTCCCACTGTGGAATGGCAATGCAGATCTCCACAAAAAAAAAGTGTGTGCTCTGCTCAGTCTGCTTCGAAAACCTGTCCCATAAACATGGGGAAATCTTTCAGAGGCATGAAAGGGCAGCAAGCACCTTTCTTTTCCCAGTGCTACAGTGTGAGAAGGACAGGAGTCTGCTTGTCACCTCCACTGCTCCTCACAAGAGTGGCAGCTTAAAAATAGCGTGGCTTTTATCAAGGGTAGCTCTGCAGAGTCCACCCCCACAAACACATGGAAACTGGCAGCAAGTCAGAGCCTTTGACACTCTGGGATTCACCTGAGAGCTTTGGATACCAGCACATATGGGCTTCCCTTTGCTTTTGATAGCTGGAACTGGCAGTTGCTGCACTGCGTACAAAATATGTGTGAATGTATATTAAAATCATGTTCTGTGTTTAGCCAAAATTGCATTTTTTGGTTCTGTTCAGCACTGTAAAAACATTTATTTTCCTTGGCGTCTTATCTGTCAGACACATGGCGTGGTTGGGAATCTGTTATTTTAAACAGCAACTTCTCTCTCTCTTTCTCTCTCTTAACCTCAATACTGCAAGCAAAACATAATATAAAAGCATTTTTTATGACCTTGAAACTCCAACTATGGATGTCTTGATAAAATTCACACTCTTGGTGTATTTGTCTTAAATCTACAGTGTGAATCAATTTTCTGTTTGGTTGCAAGCTTGAAAAAAAAATATTTGGGAATATTGCAGGTCCTGAAGCACTATGTACATTTCCCCCCTCATATCACCAAATTCTTACTGAAAGATCTTAGTTTCCAAGACTTGTCTGCTATTAAATTTAATGACTTCCCCTGTGGCCTTAAACCAAGGGCAGCTTCAAAATGAGGGTGGCTCTTATTAAACACAATTACTTTGCCCCTGCAGCTTTCAAGGGAAGGGTCCATGGGAAAGGTGAAGTTGGAAAATGGGGCCACTCCTCATATGAAGCATACAGAAAATGAAGTGCTGCTGACTGATGGACCCCCTCCAAACCGAGCCATAAGCCAATGGCATTGTTTTCAAAGATGGTGCAAATGTGGAAAACAGGAAATGGACAAACATTGGTTGTTCTGTGATATAGAAGTCCTGGTGGAAGTCCCTGGATTCAGCCCAGCAGAAGACAGAATGAGGCCTCCCTAATAGATGAGATACTAAGCCAAGACTATAGCATGTGCCTGATTCTCCCTTGGCAGATATTTTATTTAGCTGCCAGCTTCTTTCCAAAGTCAGGACACAACAGCCTAATCTATGCTCCAGGTACAGTAAGGGAGAATTTGTCTGTTGTGTTCCTAAAGGGATGGAAATCTCAGAATCTGAATACACATTCAGCTCTTATGCTAATCCTTGGAGGCAAAGGGAGATGCATGGGGGACACAGGACAGTTTCTAAAAAGCTTATTATTCTCACAAGATGTTTGCAGAGGAATCTCTCTGCGAGCTGCTGAAAATGAGCACGTTCCCAAATACCAAAGGTGAGCCAAATGCAAGCACTGCCTCTGAGGGGGCACAAGACAGTGAGTGCTGAGATTCCATCAGCAGATTAATCACATGCCAGACCTGGAGGCAACTTCAGCATCACAAATACAACTGTGTGGTGGGCTCTGCCCAGGAACCAGGACTTGCCACTGGAAAACTGTTTTTTAACAGCTCCAGAGAGACAGGCACTGCAATTGCTGCTTAAATAGAAGGAGAAAGAGGAAGTGGGGAGAGACAGTGTACAATGAGCTCAGAGCACGGCAGCTCATCCTCCTTCATGTTCCTCATAAGAGGAAGAGACATTTCAACAATATTTACTGGCAATAGTTGTCCTCCATGACTAAATTGAAATAAGTAGCAGGAAGATGGATCAAGTTCCTCATGGAAAAGGCTCCTCATAGTTATCAGAGGTGAAAGCAGAGGGGTGTGCAGAGGTGATCAGGAGGCCCTTTTTGAGGGCAGTGGTGGCCCAGGCACCGTGGTGTGTCACGGCGTGGGCAGGGCAGGAGCAGAGGGTGTTGCTGTCCCAGGCTGCAGGGAGTGGTCTGTGCAATGTCAGCACAGAGCCCAGGAAATCCACAGGATGGCTCAAGATTTTCCTGTGTGGCGCTCACTGGCTGTTGCTGTCCCCCCGAAGGGCACAGCCAGCCTCTCTTTGGGTGGCCTCCCTTTCTCAGGGACACATGGCATGCTGTGGGTACCCACAGCAGTCTCGGGAAGGGACTTCTGCCGAAAGCAGTTCTCACACCTCCTTCTTTAACAGGATCCAGGGCTCATGCAAGTGTGAAATGAAAGAAGCAGCTGCCGAGAGGGAGGAAGGCAGAGAGGACTGCACAGGTCTCCTCCTGTTTTCCACCCCGAGGGAGTCACTGGCAGTGGTCAGAGGAGCACCTTGGGGGTTGACTCAAATCCCCCAGGCCTCTGTGTGTGTGTGTGTGTGTGTGTGGTCCTCCTCTCACAGTGATCCTTGGGCTGTGCAAGGGAACTTGGGGTGCTTAATGCACTCCAGGGAAGGTCAGCCAAGATTTTCCTGCAGGATGATGCCTGGCTGATGGGAACCAGCTATCAGTGAGAGGGCAGGACCTGGGCCACACCCCGTAAGGACTGGCGGAGCAGATTGGGCTGAACCCAACTGCAGTGCTTGATGAAGCTTCAGGCCCTCAAGGAGAAAAGAACAACCCTCTGAACAATCTGTCTCATGACTGCAATCTTGCATCCTCAGCCTTGTCATAGCTAATGCTTGTCTTTAGTTCAGAGACAGCCTTTAACTGAAATTCAAAGATTTGAGAAGTGATACTGGAGATGTAGATGAGTCCTATGCGATCGAAGTCCTGGAGGAGAGTTTTAGCTCGTACTTTGTTAAAATAGGTATGAGCCCTTCAGACAGAAGCCATTTGTCCTGTTATCCCAAACGGTGGGATAACAGCTCCCAGCAGGGACATGGGACAGGAGAGGTGAACAGCCTGGGAATGATGAAGTTCTGTGGCATGCTGCAATAGGAAATGCTGGGAAGGGGTATTTTGGGGAGGTGGGTGCCTCGGGTAAACAGCAGAATATGGGCTATTGACTGAGCCAGGGAGATTTAAGCTCTAATTCTGCCAGGTGGCGAAGAATGGCCCATTTTCCATCACCTCCAGAGCAATTCCAAAGCGTCTGTTTTCCTACGGGGAACGATGGCTCGCATTCCTTACCGTCAGGGTGGGTGGCAGAGACATCTGAGCTGCCCAGCCCCAGCCCGACGTGCCGTTCCCCACGGGAGGGATGCCTCCCTTCCTGCCTGGATGCCAAATTCAATGTACTGCTGCGGGGCAGGCAGTAAAAAGCCTGGCGTGGCAGCCCCCACCCAGCCCAGTAACCTTCCTTGGGGGCGGAAAGGTGACTGGGGGACAATGTGGAGGCAGCCACAGGGCAGGCACAATTGTTCTTCTCTCTTTCTTTCTTTAAGTACGGGAGAAGCTCGAGAAAGACACAAAAGACACACCGGGGTCTAATTTCTAAGGGAGGATGGATGCCAGGGTTTGAAAAGCTGCTTCTTGCATTTTGTTTCCTACTGCCTTTTTCCAGTTAATAATCACTGTTATTTTGTGCTGCTTGCGTTGGTATTTTTCTTGGTTATTATGTGTCTGCAAAATATTAAGAGCCCTGAAAATTACAATAATAAGGAAAAATAGCCCAGGAAAAATGGTGTTAAAACACCAGCCTTGCTCTTCTAGTTGCTCACCAGTGTTAGCAAAGCAGTTTTGGAGACAAAGGTGGGGTATGGTGCAGTTCCTGCAATGCTCAGATGGGAATTTGCTTTGTGGGAGAACGCATGTCCCCGTGCTTTCCGAGTACTTTCCTATTAAATATTAAACCTTGGTTTAAGTGGACCCATTTTATGCCACCTTACTTCTTATCCTGCTCACTGTCTTCACTTAATCTACTTAAACTCTCTGAACACTTCCCAAATTATTCCAGCTCTGTCTGTATTCCTAAAACATGGTGAATAAAATGGTATCTTGTTCAGATTTGAAATGTTGTTAGAGTTTCTCCTTTATAGTATACAGGTTCTTCCCTGGCTGCTTGGAAAGTAACAGAAAACCATTCCTGCAGTTCAGGTGCATTTTCACTTCTTTTCCTGTGGTCTTAAAAATATCCCCTGTATCAACTTTTTAAATCATATTTAATGACGTGAGAAGCAAAAAAAATAGTTTAAAAAATGTTCAGGTACCTTCACTGTGAACTGCGCACACGTCTTCTCGTCGGGTTGGTACGAAATACAAAGCATAACAAACCCCACTAAGGCCACCACACAGACCTGCAAGGGAAGAGATGTAAAATGTGTCAAGGTTAAAAAAACCCTACAAAACACAGGTTTTTTTTCCCCCGAGCCAAGACACCTTTCTGTGTTTGCAGGACCATAACTCAAGAAGCAGTGTAGAAGCAAAGTCATCAAAGACACAGCACAGCAGCAGCAGCCCCCAGGATGTGTGTGGAGGTTTTACCCATACAACCATCAAAAAAGAGCAGAAGGCTTCTGAAGTTGTGCTTGCAAACCCAAAGAGCACCATCCTATGTAGCTCTGGGTGCTGACAGGGTTTTTATGACACCCATAAATCATTAAACCATGGCTGCCACTGGGTAAGAAGCAGCAGAGTTTATTGCAGAGGCTTTCACCTTCTTTTGTGAAGAAGGTGTTCTTCTCACACACTAAGGAGTGGACACCTTACTAAAGAAGATATCCATCTCCCCTGCAATCTGAAACTGTGTTTTGGGTTAGTAAAACTTCAGTAATTGCTGAAGGTTTAAACTAATGGAAAAGTATTTGTACACTTGTTTATTAACTTAGCCGTCTTTATTATTAATTCTGCATTATCTGCAGGAGCAGGTACTCACAGGTTGGCATTTTCCAGGTAAGAAGGGATGATCCTCTGCTGAGGAGCTAGCCCAATGAATGTGATTTGCTTTTTTGTGTTTAGAAAACACAGTGTGTCCCCACACTGTGCTAAGGGCTCCAGTCAAGTGCCCTCCTCTCCCACTTTTTGGAGGATCAGTGAGCAAACCTCACGGGAGGACTTAGGAGCAGCAGACTGCAGCTTTCTGGCAGTTCATCCCCTGCATGGAGGAGCACCAGGTGAGGGCTCCCTGTGGGGCTGGATCTGGGCATGAGAGGCTGTTGGCAGCTGGAGCTGTGTTTGGAGGAATCTGTGCATGTTTGAGCTGCCTTGGAAATCCAGGTGAGCTGATGGCATGCACATGTTTTTAAATGACCCTTCAAATCACACCTTTAAAAGCCAATTGTGGGGTGATGAGCCCTAGTGGGAACTTTGGATGAGATCAGGCACTGTCCTTTCAGAGGTCCTCTCTACATGCAGGGCCAGGAGCAAGTCTTCACCTCCCTGCTAGGAGCATCTTGCTTATAAATGACAGCTATTAAACTCTCATTGACTACAGCAAGATTCTATAATTTTTTTTACCCTCTTCGTTTTACTTCTGAAGTTTAGAAGAGTTGTCATTAATTTGAGGCTTTCTGCTTTCCCAGAGCAGTGGGATTTGCCCTCTTTGGCCAGAGCCATGTGTGAGCTGCCTTTGCCAAGGTGGGGCTATGCCATGGAGATGCCTGCAGGACTGTGGGGCTCCATCACAGCCCCATCCCCACCTGCATGCCCTGGAAGTGCTGCTCACATCCAGATTTTTGGCTCCACAGGGAGCTTGACCTGCAGTGAAAAATGTCCTTTTGGACAGTAATGGATAAATACGTTCCTTTTATGATCCTTTGCAGAAAGTATCAAACTTTTTGCATCTGCATTGCTGGTGCAAGGCCCAAGGCAGCAGCCCTGCAAAGGAGAGGTGCCTCCCAACACACACAGAGCCATGTCCCTCAAGAACCTGGGCAATTAGTAACACTTTTCCCCATGAAGTTTTATTTCGTGTCATTTCAGTGGGACATGAATGGGAAGCATTGCCCGAGAACATTTCTAAAGAATGCGTCAGTATTATTTACTCCTTTCCATGTCATGTGTATTTATATTCTGGTCCTGTGACTTACACACGGCCTCCAATTTATTTGTTTCTTTCTTTTTATTGTTGACAGCCATAGCTGACAGGGTTGTCTGGGGAAAAAACAACCTTTCTTGTCAAAGGTCCTTCAGTGCTGGGGTTTTTTTGCCCTGTAGTGCTTCTCTGTGACTGAACCATGTTTTATTTCTCAGGATTAATTGCCTGTGTCCTTGGTCCCTTGCACCATGTATTAATCTCTTAATTCAGTTAACATGTCTATAAAACTTAAATCATAAGAAATCCTATTGCTGATAATATCCAAATGATAAACTCCCCCAGTGCCAGTAATGGCTGAAGGAGAGAACCTGCAGCAAGAACTGAAAAAAAAAAACAACTTAAACACACTGTCTTAAGGTCACATCCCCAAAATTCATGATATATCATAGGGGCTCCTCACTTCAAAGCTGGACCTAAGTATTTTCAGGATCTGGTGCTGAAGGATCTTGTTATGAGCAATAAATCAAATTTGCTCTGCTTCAGCTACACTAGTGGGCATTTACCCTTGCATGGACCGAGAGCCAGATTTGCCTCCAGGTGACTGCCATGAGACATCATGGGACTGTTCCCACTCCCTCCTTCCCCTTCCATTTAACCACAGAAGGCTGACAGGGCTGCATTCATTTCCGAGGGCAGAGACCAATGCTGGAATTTTCTCTCTGCCATCAAGCGCCTCGCACAACTTTTGCAAAACTCCTGCTGGCTTCACACGTGGCAGGATCAAACCTCCCTCTTCAGAAAGCTTCCCATCAAAGGACTATCAGTTAAAAGCAGCTCCTTTCCTCCTTTCTAAAGGTCCTCTGGGATTTAAATAATATACTCAGGGACACTTGCAGAGGCACATTTGTAGAGGGGTATTTATAAAGGATTACGCTGGGTCAGGATTCCGGCAAGTCTTGGCCAGGATATTTTGGAAAGCTTAAGTATTTCTTTTATAAGAATACAGTAACTTTTTTTTTTTTTTTTTTAAACCAGAGATGTTTTTCTAAGTGGCAGTAAAAAATAACGTGGCTGAGAATTATGACCCACATATGTTTAACATTTCAGCTCTTTAAAGGTAAATTCACTCCTTGGAGGAAACCAACGCGTGGAACGTTTATATAGGAAACAGCTCTATGCTGCTATTTTATACATTATTAATAGATCAGCTTTGAATTACACCTGTGAAGTGTAACAGAATAACTATAAAAATCCACTGCTAAGTATTTTTTAGGAGCCTCTAAGTAACTATAACAGCTGCAGGCATGTTACAGGTGCTGTTGATGCTGATTGCTAAGCAGCATTAGGTAATCCCACATCCTGGTGCTGCAACAGCCACTGCCACATCCCAGTGTGAGGCACACATTTCCCATGCCTTATTGACTGAGCACACAACATAAAATGCAATTGAACCCACTCCAGCACGTGCTTGCCTCCAATCAATGTGCATTTGTTGCACAAATAAAACAGATTCTCTGAGACCTGCAGGACGGCACTTAATTAGATCAGCTCTGGTCAACTGTTATCCAGAAAGCCAGGAATTTGCATTTCTGGGCATGTTTCAACTCGAGTTTATTTCAAGATCCTACTTCAAAATTTCCATATGGACTAACACACCCCTTGCTGAATAGGTAGTGACGTGAAAGGTTATCCAAGGGAAGAATTTAATTTTGGAAAGCGCTGCCTAGAAAAAGACCCAAATGTGATACAGAAGTATTTAGGAAAGGTAAAGATTTCATTTTGCTTAAGGCACACCCTGTGAAATCCCCCCAGTTCACAACCCAGGAGAACAGCTATTAACTAACACTAGCTGAAGAACTTAAATATTTAGGCTGTACAGAATTCTTAATAATATTTCTTTTTTGTGGGAAGCAGTAGACATTCCTCCCATTGGGCAGGAACACCTCAGGGCTGAAAAGTGACTTAAGAATTATTGTTTTTTTAAGCCACAATCAAAATAGGAGGAGAAATTTTCCAGCTTGCTCCCACCCCAAAGAGGGCAGGAGCCTGTTGTCATGTTATCCCATCTGCTCCTGCAAGGATTCAGCACAAGGTGTACGAGGAGCACAAGGACACCACGTGGCAGGGATGAGGAAGGTTGGGTGTAATTAGGGGAAATATGAACACGTAGGGCGCAAATTTCCGCTGCGGTTTGCGCTCATTATCTTTGCACGCTGACATATTCATGTGGTTTGCTTTATTCCAACAGATTTCAAAACCACAGATTGCTCTAATCTGTCTCCATCTCTCTCCTGTATGCTCGTGAAACTGGTTTTCCTTTTGTTATTGCTACAATTTTAGCCCAAATGTAGAATAGGTGGTTTTCTCTAGCAAATTACCTCCTACCCAGAGCATCTTGAAAACCTTGGCTGGTGAAGCCGGAGGGTTGGGAACATCCACCAAGAAATGAAGGCAGGAGACAAAAACCTGGCTCTAAGGAGTACCTTGGGTCTGTGGCACATCACAAGGCAAATGCTGCAAACACTCACAAACACACAGTATAGCTCTGTGCATGGGGGCTTTGTTAGCAAGACCCTCCTGCCACGGTTTCCAGGGGCAGAAAGCAAACACATCACAGGACAAAACATCCCCCAGGTACACCTTGAAGTGCCACACAGCACTGCTGAGACCACAGGAGGACTCTTCCTATTTAGTAAGAATGTAAACTCAAACTTCAGGAGGAAAATTGCTGTTAATAGAATTAGGAAGACAGTTCCATTATGGACAAGTTATTTTGTAGCTGCTCGCTTGGAGACACTGGGGATCTTTCTGGTTTTAGGGACACAGGTAAAGAATGATCTCTTGCAGCAGTCTCTGGAGTTCCCAGAGTGATACTTGGCTTGATGGTTCTCCCACCTTACCAGACAGGGCAAGGCTTAGCTCCTGTCTACACCTTTGGAGAAGCTGCTTTATCCACCAAATCTAACACTCTCACTGGATACAGATTTTGATGCAAGAAAGAACCTGTCCCTGTTGGCTTTGCCATTCTAAACCTGGATCACCTCTGGTGCCAGACATCTCTACTGCAGACAGCAGCACTGAAGTTCATTTGCTTTATGAGGTTTGAGGAGGCTATGATGGAAGTGGGTGCTGCAGGCAGCTTTCACTGCCAGCTTTCATCAGCCTCAGGTCAGGCTGGGTGTCACGTGTGAAAGAAGCCAGTCTGCAGCACAGAGGGACTCTGCCCTAATATTTTTTTACCCCTTATAGACTTCTTGTTAAATTTAAGGACAGTTTAGTTGCATATAAATTACATCCAGAAATAATAGCTATAATAATAATAATAATGACAAACGTATATTGTGGTTGCAGGCAAAGGCCATCATCATCATCATGGAGGAGCCCATTCTTTAACAGCCATAAACCCCACAATAACTGCCCATCCCTGCCCCACCTAGAGAATAAAATAAAATGTCTTTACTACAGGTCCCTTCAAGCCATGCAATAACATCCCCTGGCAGATCCCCAACCTTCTCTTAAATCCTGTAAAGTCATCACAACCCTGCAAGAGTATACACAATCAAATGAAATGCTATTTTTTCCATAATAATCTTTGCTGTTTAGGTCATTGCTCATCACTTGTGCTAAGGTAAGATTTCATTCCCCCAGCAAAGGCTACAATTGCTTACACAGCCAGGAGCTGCAGCAGCAGTCCATTGCTGCTGTTAAACCAGAAATACAGTCCTGGCTGAACAAATGCCCGAGGGATCAAAAAATAAAATAAAATTAAGAGTTCACGGAGCCAGCAGTGATTTTTCAGCCTGAGAAGTGCAGCATGGCTGAGAGTACTCGTGAACACCACTCATGGTTTGGGGTCTGTCTGTGACTGTGAAAGCCACCACCTCCATAGTCATGAGGCTACCTGGGCTGGGGAAGCCTGTCGGAGATCCCTCTCCAAATTTTACCTGGGCTTTTTGCACAAATTCCAGCCAGGAATTCTGTAGTCAAACTGTGGGCTAAGCCACACATGGACTAGACCAGCCCTGGCCAGGTATCAGACACACTTCAGGTGTGTCACCTACTCAAACCATTCCTTCAGAATGTTTGAACATTTCTCCCCATCAAAGTTTTCCACTCCACACCTGAAAGTGTGAATTTCAGGGCATAGTTACTCTTGGAGGAGGATGAGACTTAATGGCAGAGGGTTCTGAAGAGTCCTGCTCTGGTGCTACACACAGCTCTAAACAAGCACTGGCCTTTTCTTCAAGGCAGTCCTCCCTTAAACCTTCTGATGCTTGCCCATGGCTAATTGATGCTGGCCTGTACCAAAAAAATATGGATGCCTGCATGACTTTTTGATGGCTACTTTGATGGCACCAGGTTTTAAGAGTCACCTTCTATTAGAAATTGAAAACAGTTTCCCTAAAAAGAAGCAAAAGTTACAGAGACATAAACATTTCTGATTCCAGGTAAATGAAGGTCGATTAGGCTGCTTTTCCAGTTTAAAGTCTGCCTGCCTTTTCACCACACAGCCCCACATCAGCCTCACCTCCACCAGGGCAGAGAAGCCAATGCTTGAGCAGTGATGCCAAAAAGCCACAAGCCATGGCCACCCCCTGAGTAAAGCTCAGGGACCCTCTGGCCTGGGGGACACCTGGGGAGATGGAGAAGGGCTGGAGCTGGGAGAAGTGTCAGAGCTTCTGGGCTGGGGGCTCAGCCCATGGCAGATCTGTTGGGATGCTTTTTGCAATAAAATCAGTGGCAGCTGGAGCCACAGTTGCTGCCTTGAGCTGCTCGTGAATCAGATTTTTTAAAAATGTTTTTAAAAGTCCTAATTTTATGAACATCTATACATATACATTTAAAATAGCTTCCTGACAGAAATAATAAACACCCTGGATAATCATTTCTGATGAGCACTTCTGTAACTTTCTTAGCTCCCTGAGTCTGCAAAACAGGGCTGAAAAGGGAGCTTGCCCATGAAAACTCTGATACTCTCCACTTTTGATCGCAGTGGAAATAATCTAAAGTAGGTTTTTCAAGGAGAAATACATCGTTACTTCTTCTGGGTGTCAAAAGGCCACAAGCTAATGAAAAAGAATGAAAAGGATACCATTAATATCTACTGTCTCTGCAACACTTTTCATCCCAGGATCTCAAAGCAAGGGGTGACGGATGGCCACTATTAACCCCACTTTGCAGGGGAAATAACAAAGTCTTAGCAAGGTTAAGTAACTTGCCCAAAGCTATGCACCAAGCCAGTGGCAAGACACAGGGAACAATAAAGCCCTGCACTCATGGGTGGGTTTGTGAAGAGTTTGTCCCAGCTCCTGCAAAGCAGCAAGAAGGAAGAGTCTGCCAGGGAGTCCAGCCTGCACTTTGGGGAGCTCAGGACAGGTCCCACAGGCACCTTCACTGTAACTGGCTCCAGGCAAGTGAAACAAGTGCTACCCTCACTGCTTTTGACTGCATTTGTCTGCCTGTCCTCAGCAATGGGGGAGAGGCTTTTCATGGGGAATAGGTTGCTGAAGCCAAAGCACAAGTGGTAAATCCCCTAGGCTTCATGGTTTCTGTCCATAAAATTTTCCTTTGCTTTCTGACCAATGCCCCACGCATTTTTGGACTAAATGCATTTTGGTTTTAACTGTGTTTTAGCTGGTTTTCATGGTGAAATGCTCTTGGTGCAATGCAAGTTGCATTGTTTCCTTCTGCAGGGGCTCAGGAGGGAAGGGACGATGCTCTGGGGAGGGTGCAGAGCCCTCCTGCAGGCTTGGAGCCCTCCTCCACTCCCTGTCAGAGGATCCCTGGCCACGTTTATTCCCCAGGATGGTGAACCCAGTCCCTGGCCTGCTCTAGCTTCACAAACCTGCACAGTCAGGTTTTGAACCCATTTAATTCAGACTGCCTTGCCTGGTTTTCCTCGCTAGCGTTTTCCACTGGCTGCTCCTCAAAAACAGTTTCTTTCCATTCATGGTAATGCACTGAAGCACTTGATTTTCAGCAAGGAATGGTGTCACCATTTTGCCACTAATAAAGAAGAAGAAGAAAAAAAAACAGCTTTCAGTCAATCAGGGTCTATTTAACACATTAGCAATTTTCCTTCATTTTTCTGTCCTCCTGCATTAACAGCTGTGGGGTCAAATCCAGCCTGGTGTAATTCCAAAGGAGTAACACCAGGAATGAGCTTCAGCCATTATATCTAATGTTGCTAAAAAGGTCTCGATAATAGATTTTTTAAGTTCTTGATTCAGAATACTAATCAAGTCCTTTAAAAAGAGCACCTGAGTGGGATGCTACTAAAACAATTATGCTCTGGTATTTTACACCACATCTCTCTGTCCTGTTGCTCATTTCTGTGTGAATAGCTGAGTTTTGGGAAGTCTTTATTCTCGAGCAGCACATGAGTCATCCATCCCCTATCTAACACCTTCCATGCAGCCCAAAAACCAGCCCACAGCACATCCAGCCACATGCAGGTCCCAGCCAAGGGTTCTCCTTCGTGGACCAGTTTTCCCCGGCTCTCCAGAGGCCAGTCCTTGGCACAGTCCCCACCACAGCTCACCAGCAGCACCCTGTGACTGCACACCTGGAATTCCCAGCTCAGCAGTTCTGGCTATCTCCACCTGATGTCCCAGAGGGCACCAAGTCCCTCCATGGAGACAGCTCAGCAGAGGAGCAGAGTGACTGCAGCTCGGTGTGGCACCCACTGCGTTTTGCCCCTCAGATCTGCTGTGCACTGCTCCTGTTCCCACAGCTAGTGCTCCACACAGCCCCTGCTACTGGGAGGGCTGGGGCTGCCCCCCCTCTTCACCCTCTCGAGCACCAGTTTCCCTTTCACCTCCCCTGCCCTGGTGCCAGAAGCCTCATTCCCTTCTGCTTTGGGCTGAGGGTCCAGGAGAGCAGCGTGGTTGCCCAGGAGCGTGCCCGGCCACGTGCCCCAGCAGGCAGTCCCTGTCATCACCCTGAGGGTAAACAGAGGGGCACCAAAAGCCAGTTTGAGCCAGGGAGGAATCAAACCATGCTGGAGGGTGCTTGTGACCCAACATCTCACCAGAGTCCCCCGGGTGAGAGTCACATCTGACTCGGAGCCTGGGTGCAGTCACCCTTCCCCACGGGGCTGTCCACAGCCTGCACTGTTCCTGCCACAGCCAGGACAGCCTGGCACACCCACCAAAGCTCCCACAGTCCCAGGAAATGTTTCCCCAGGCATTACCCTGCCTGGCGAGGGCAGAACGTGGCCACAACCCCAGCTGAGAGCTGAGTCTTGCCCCGAGTCAGGAGTTAGCTCAGGAACACACACAGAATTATTCCTGATTTCAGGGGGAGCTCTGAAAGGGACTGAGCTCGCCTCGTGTGGGCATCGAAATGTCACTACTGCTGGCAGCTGCTGCTAAAAACAACAGGGGTTAGAGCTCTGTTTTCAGAAAGCAGTGACTTGGGTGGGGTTTCAGGCCTCCCCAAGGAAGGCCAGCCATTTGGGGACATCTCAGATGAATGCTGCTTGGGCACTGATGACATTCACAGGGGCCAGGGGCTGCTTCATGGCTTTTCTCATATCCCTGGCTGTGCATTAGTTCAGTCCAGCTCACTCTTGCCACACCTTTCTCCAGTGAAAAAGCTATTTCAAACAGTGCTGCCTGGAAAAGACACAATCTGACCTCCAGAATCCTCAAAATAAACAGGAGGAGTGAACATGCCACATATTGCTATTTTATCATCTGTATTCCCGTCTGGTTTGTAACAGCCAAAACTTCCCAGGAGGAAATTCCTCTTCCAAGCAAGGGCAGGCTCTTGCTCCACAAAACAGCACTAAACTCTTGGATACCTCTTCAGTCAGAAGAGAAACACGAAGAGATGAGTCAGAGGAGCTCTTCCTCTGGGAGCTCAGGCTCTGCTCCTTCCGCCCTCTGAAGGGATGCCCAGCAGGATTAACACAGCAAACCCCAATCAGTTCAGATGCTCAGATAATCTTCTACCAATGAATTACATTACAGAAGATGCTCCCATAGCTGTTCAGCACTTCCAGAAATCTTTTCTCTAAGTACCTAAACACTAATTTATTTGCTGAGAATTCTTACAATCTGACAACACCTAGCAAGGACTGTGCTAACACATCAGGGCACATTTTCAGGACATATTTTCCCGAAACCTGTTGCCTAGGGAAGAAACCTGCAATGCTCAATTATATCTGTGGCCTATCCCAGACTCATAATCACTGACCCTGTCCCTCCAGAGGCAAACCTCACACCCCCAAGCCCACAGCCAGCAGAGTCACACCACGGATGGCAGCACACACCCCGTCCCCACCCCTGCAGGGGTGGCTGCTGCTGCTGGGGAGCAGCCCAGGCTTCCCAGCAGGGACACTCTGCTTTACACCCCAGCATCAGCTGCCCCCTGCCCAGTGCCCCGGCCCACGCGGCCAGGCTGGCGTGTCACTCCAAAGTGACTTGGCAGGAGCCACCAGCGGGCCCTGGGAAGGGCTCCCTGTCCCTGCCACCTCCCCGTGGCCACGAGCAGTCAGGAGCAGCAGGGAAGGGGGTTAAATCCCAGGCACAGCACGGTGAGAAGCTCCAGAGACAGACACTGCTCTCCTCACCCAGCTAAAAGCTGCGAGTTACAGAGTTATGAATCCCACTTCCAAAACCCGATGGCTACGGTTTGGTAGGCAAAGAGGGTAGGCAGCGTAAGAAATTAACTTTTTTTTTTTTTCAGCATCACCAGGCAGGGGTTCACTGCAAAGCACAAGCTAATACATACATCCAGTGAACAGCAACCCTGTATTTTATTTCAGGTCCGTTGGGTACTGCAGGGAAGAATACGAAAGGCTGTGTTATTCTGCAGGAGCAGTTTTCCTTGGGAAAGTATAGCCAGACACTTAATCCCAGGAATATTTATAGTTAGCATAACTCAAATGGTGTTGTGCATGCAGTTGGTTAGTCTAAAGTGGAGCGTCATGCAGCTTGCATTAATGCTGGCAAAGGCACTTTATGGAGAAACAGACTTTATGCTTACAATTATCCCAGCCCAATATGGAGTGTCTCTGACTAGCAGAGAGGAACTGATGCCTGCCATAAGGAAGCCCAGCACTGTTACAGAGGTGCCTAACGCCAGCTGCAGCAACGCAAACAGCAGCGGGAAACGGCAGCCACAACAAGTGTGGGATTCCTCCTCCTGGCCAGTTTTGGGATCCCCCTTGGCTTTCTTCTGCTTCTTCTTCTTCATCGCGGACTCCTGCGTCGAGCCGGTGCTTTTCTCCCCTCCGGGTGCCTTCCCTGTCTGGCTCTGGGTATTCGGGGACGCGCCGTGCCGGGCTTTCTTCTCCTCCTTCCCCATGCCGGCGGGCTTTGGGCTTTCACGTGTGTGTGTGCGTGTGTTTGTGTGTGTGTGTGTGTGTGTG
>WBNO01001419.1:485758-505569 GCA_013400575.1 Peucedramus taeniatus
TGTGTGTTTTTGTGTGTGTGTTTTTGTGTGTGTGTGTGTGTGTGCGTGTGCGCTCACGCCGATGGGGGTGTGAGTTTTCTGCCCCCCAAAGCTTCGCTTTGTGCCGGCTGAGTCGCTCCTGGTATTTGAATCAAGGAGGCTGAACAAATATGGAAAACATTTGGAAGCAGATTGTCAGAGGCTGGAAATGCCACCTATAGCCCGGAGAAGGGGGGATGCAGGGGGGTCGCGCACTGCCAACGCGCACGGGGCTGGGCGGGCACCCTCGGCCTTGGGGACGAGCCGCACGGGCACACGGCAGCCGGGAATGCGGGAATGCCGGCCCCTGAACGGCGGGGAAACCGCAGCGGCCACCGAGGAGCTCTGGCACCGTGGCTCCCTCCCGGGGGTCGGGGACAGGCAGAGCGCGGCTGGGGACACCGCGCAGCGCCGCGCCCGTTCCGCACCCGCTGAAGCGCTTTAAGGAGGAGCGCCCCAGGGGCACGGAGTTGATTGCGTGTACGGAAAGTACGGAGTGCAAATGAGAGTACAAGTGGATACAGTCCTGGGGAGCCGAAAGGGATCCTGTCTGTTCCCAAAACTGAACAGGCACAGCTAGGCACGTTCTATGATGAAGCGGACAGGGACCAGCGGTGAGGACTGGCGCTTCTGGGCAGGCAGTGGTAAAACGTGGAGCAAACATCTGCTGAATGTGTTTCCAGGGCTGCAAGTTATCCATACCAGAAAGATTGTTTATGTTACCTATAAGACAGAGGGATGTCTTATTGTGAACATGTGGTCACTGCACTTGGTCCATATGTGGGCTCAGGCTGGTGCTTGGAGACAGCGCAGCAACACAAGTGGTGGAATTTCTCCTGAAATACTCAAAAATTGCTCTGTGGCTGAATCCAGCGCTGGGAGTGCTGGCAGACCTTCTCAAACAGTGGGGGGGCTCACCCATGGAGGTGCCAGCAGGACTGGCACCTGCAGAGACTGAATTCTGGCTCTGTGGAGAGGAGGGAGCAGGAGGAGGTGGGTGCTGAGTGCCGGCAGCCCTGAGTTCAGCCAGGCCACGGTGCACAAATCCTGCAAGGGAAGACCGAGGGAAGCAGGGAGGCTGTGGGAAGCTTGTGCTTAGCTCAGGCCAGAGGAATTACTCAAGAGCTTAGGGGTAAACAGGTGCTGAAATGCTTTGCTGGCCCGGGGCCAAGTGTGCCCAGGCTGATGTGCGGCACCGCTCCTCCGCGCGTGCAGCTCCGTGTGCCCGCTGGCACAGGGACACCCTGAGGACACGTGGGCTTGTGCTGCTGCCCCACAGACACCACTGAGACAACCTTAAATGGTCCAGCCAGCTCCGTGCCCACCATGGCTGTTGCAGTTTTTTCCTTTCCCATGGAAGCAGACAGCAGGAGCAAAGCGCTGGGAGGAGCGGGGCAGGTGAAGACATTAGAGACTGGAGAAATCCCCACCAAAATTGCCTTTGGATGTGGCAGAGCAGCTCAGCTGCTTGGCCAAAATGGTGAGGTACTCAGAGAGGGTCTTACACATGCTGGTATATCACTGAGGAAATATTTCCTCTGACACACTGGCAGTGCCTTTTGAGAAACTGCTCCATTTCCAGCTCTTTATGGCATTTAACAGCAATGAACTGTGTCTTCTGTATTAATAAATTATGATGTCACTTTGTTTTATGGCTTAAGCAATATCCTCTTTGGTTATTTATAACACCAAACGGATGAAAGAAAACTAGAAACAAAGTGGTTTCAGATGCTTTCTGCACACATAACTCTCATGCTACATCCATAGAGAGAGATTAAGATACATTGTTCAAAAAGGAAGAGGAAAATAAACAAGAGAGGTGAAAAAACATTGAAAAAATCCTTCTCCTGTAGTCATGTTGCATAGAGTACCATGTTTTCACGGTTTCCCACTAAGATGTTTTGTCACTATCATTCACTTTTTAAAATATCCTTACAAGAACTTGCACTCACGGGTGTACCTTGCCTCTCAAAGCCACACACAACTATATTTAAGCACAGCTTTGAGAAGGACAGGGTGTTCAAGGATCATCACCAAGGTCAGACCAAGAAGCAGTGGCAAAGCTGAGGGCATGTTTAAATGATGCCCAGTTGAACATCTATCCTAATAATAATCAGAGTGAAATTAAGTTAGAATTTTCTTTTCCTTTATGCCTATCCATTTCCCTGGTTCTGTCCCAAGGACCTTTGCTGTGGATTTTCCCCCAGGAAAATCCCTGGTTTAGCACCTGGATTTATGATTGCTGTCTCCTCAAAGGGGCCAAAATCCAACTGCTTTATTCGTGCCGACGTTCACGTTGGTTTCCGTGGGAGCAATTGCCTGAGGAGGATTTAACCCAAGGTCAATAAAATTAACAAGAACTTACCTTATGGCCAGTAACAGCCCTTGTTTATCTCTGGGCTGGAGAATCTCAGGTAAAACAGGTGCCTGAATATCTTTACTGCACAGCAAGTGACCAATAAATGAGGCCATGCCCAAGGGAGGCAGGTGGAATATCTCCTACAGGGTATATGTGGGATGTCCCCTTGGGTCCCAGACCCCTGCACCCCTTCTGAGAATTCCAGCTGGTGCCCTGCCTTAGGGCAGGAGAAGTCTAAGCCAGCTCAGGGCCTAAACTTCAGGCCAGGCAGAAAGGTTTGGGTATGAAACCATGAAATGTGGTCAATGTAGAGCAGAGCTGCCTTCTCTGAGCAGTCGGGTCTGGAGTAGCTGTGCCATGTGGTTTTTCCAAGGAAAACAAAGACTTTACTTGCCACCTACCCTGGTCACACTGAGACAGGGAGCTTCTCCTTGGCTCCTGGCACATTTAAGGGCATATCCATCTTAGAATCCCACCACTTCTAATCCCTGCAGCAATACACGGTTATTTAGAGGGGAAATTAGGGGTCAAATACATTGAAAAAACTCTGGGCAGGGATATTGCTGATTTGAAATTATTAGACATTGTGTACCAGAGGTTCTTTTGCTGTGGCTAGCTGTCCCTGCAAAGCCAAACTCAGATATCTTACATGCTGGGAAGTTTAATGGGGACAGAGAAAAGAGATGGATGCAGGATTGATCTTCCATACTTATTATCTGAACCAGATTGTGTTTGCTGATTCCACTTGGCATTAACAATCAAGTGTAAAACAGCTGTGAAGGAACTCATAGCAATGACAAATTAAAAGAATTACATTTTTGGAAATTGAAAGATTAAACGAGGACACTGAAATAACACTAAATTTTCTCGAGTAATACATCTTCCGGATGTCACTTGGATTTTCCCAGCAACACAAGAATAATCATTACCCTTTTATGCCCAAAGGGCCTGATTAAGTATGTTCTTAAATTAAGCACATGCTTGAATACCCTTCCTGGATGAGGATGTTTTTTGATTGGAGCCCAGCTAGCATCTCTCATGTGGCACGCAGTTGTAATTTCATGTCCTTTACACAAAATGAGTCATGTTGCACAGCTTTTCCATGGCCAGACACCATCCTCTGTGGAACATTGCCTGCTCTTGTTCCTGTCCTTGCCAGAAAGCAGCGCAGCCCGGGTGAGGGTGACAAGGCAAAGAGCACACACCGCGCCAGGCGTGGAAAAGGCGAGGCCTGGGCTGCAGCTTTGTGTGACACAGCCTTTCCTACTGCTTCTCCTAGGGCTGGGGACACACAGCAGGGCACGGGGCTCCAGAAAGCTGGGGTTTTTCTCCAATGGCCATCTCTGCCCTGGAAATAGAGCGGGATTGGCGTGGCTGGGCTGCCAGAATGCACAGGGGTTCACTCCCATATAATTGCATTTACACTGATATTTCTCCCAGGCATCAGCACCCCGGCCAAGTGCCACTGGCAGGGTTGCAGCACACCAACCCAGAGCAGCAGAATTAGCAAAGAACAAAGGCTTGGACAGGGCTGTCCTTGTTGCCCCAAGTAGTGTGGGACATTTGGCTCCCTTTGCCCAAGGAGCAGCTCCACAAAGAGCTGCTGATCCAGGGGTCCTCTCGTGTCCACCCCCAGTGTGACAGCTGGAGCTGGGAGGGAGCCAGATGTGCCCCAGCCAGCCAAAGGATCACTGCTCTCCAGGCCAGGCTGGGCTAAGGAGAAGCTAAGACCCTGCCTAGCCCTTGCTTCTTGTTCCCCTGATCCCCTCACCCCGCAGCAAGCCATGGACTGCAGAGCTGGGCCAGGCACTGCCAAGTAGCCAAAGCTCAGCACAAAGGCTGGGCCAAACTGGGGGGGGGGGTCCCCATTAAAGCAAATGATGAAAGGTTCTCCCTGAAAAAAGGGTTTGAAGTCAAGCTGTGATTTCCAAAACCTCATGCCCATCGACAACAGATAATAACAACAATGTGTAGCTCTTGAAAGCACATTTGCATAAAAGACAAGGCCAATTAGAAATGGGTCCAACACATGCAATCCAGGCTGGCTTCTGCCACAGCCACTTTTAAAGTTCAGGTCATCTAGAGGTGAGCCTTGTTTTCAACAGGCTCTTCTGAGGCCAGTTGAGTTGTTTTGAGTGTCTGTAGGCTCTGCTGTGAGAGCTGGGTTGTGCCAGGTGACCTCCAGAGGAACCATCCATCCCATAGTATTCTTTGCATGTGCTCCATGTGCCCTTTTGGCATCACTAGGGGTAAGACCAAGGTACAGAGCATTTCAGTTTAGCTGATTGGGTGACAGATGTGTAAAGAAAGAACAGGAGTTGTTTTGTGTCAGGGTACTCCACCTCTGGAGGCCACTTATTTAACAGTGCACCTTACTCCCTCCATTGCCTCTGACCACAAAGTAAATTTGTGCATATAAAAAAATCAGCTTGGGAACAAATTGTGCCTTGCAGTCGCCAAAATGATTGTCCTGCACCAGTTCAAATTCCTAGACCTTTGCTTTTGCTAAAGCTCCCTTAGATGGCTCATGCCTGGGGCTCCTCACCTCCAGCTGTGGTTCCCTGAATCCAGACAGTGGCCCAGGCATTTGTGGGGGTCTCCTGTATGACCTGGCAGTGCTTAAGCTGTCCATAAAGATCTGACTGTTTCTGCCTCATCTTCTGTCCTTATGGCAGGGTCTTTGGGGTGGAAGGCACATATTATCACATTTCTGCATGAGGCCTTAGGGGCTACAACTGATATCCCTCAAAACTGGTCTGGAGAGGTAAGAAGTGAGAAGCTGAGCTACACAAAAGCAAAGCTAAGTGCTGCATCTTGCTTTACACATCACCACCCTCTGCTGAGTATTGTATACCAGCCCAGAGCCCTTTGCACCTCCCTGAGCAGGGTTAAGGAGACTGAAAACCAGGGATGACCAGTTTACAAACACTCTGTGCCCTTTCCAAAGCCAGTCCTCTCTCTCTCCCATTTATTTGAAGAGGTTATTGTCCATCAAAGTACATTAATGAGATATTATGGCTGTTAGATCTTCTCACCAGGTGTTAATTGCTACCTGGTTAAACAGAGGCAGATCCTCTCAGCCATGTTCTTGCTGAGGATAGCAGTTAGGTGTGTTCTGTGTCTGTGCTCACAGGAATGCATTCACACAGCCCCATGCACACGCAGGGCTCAGGATGCTGTCTTAAACCATGTACAGAAGTTCCAGGAAATCTGCCTGTGGCTTTCCACCAGGACACAGGCATTGTGGGTGGCAGAGGGAAGGGCAAGGGCTCCTGCTCTCACTTTTCATTAATGAGAGAGATAAAATGAAGGAGCATCACAGCAGTGGGTGCCAAATGTGCCCAGCTTGTCCCATGCAAGTGGATGTTCTGTAATAAAATTAGAAAGGCCTTATTTTCAAGAGACACATGAAAAAACCTGTTTCTGAGCCATTGTAATGCTATCAGCAGCTCTAATTAAGGTGTTCTCTCCAAAGATCCAGGACAAACTTTGTGGAGCACAAGCACACGTATCTCATTTCTTGCACTTTCTGGAACACGCAGACTCCCAGGGCTTTGTTTCTGCAGCGGGCTCAAGATCTCAGGCTGGCACTTGGGCAGTCTCACTGTGTCACTCACTGCTCCAGCAGTACTTCAAGGCCTGCTGTACTCACAGGCACTGCAGTTGCCTGAAATACAGATTTGGATCCTCTGGAAGGAGCCAACTGGAATTTTCTGAGAGGTCAGTCTTTCGAAAGCAGGCGGTCGTGACTTTCCTCTGACCAGGGTCCACCGTAAGTGGTGGCTTTTCTCAAAGTCATCTCTGGAGCCCTGAAGTGCCTGAGTGCTGGAGCTGATTTTCTCAGCCCAGTTGAAGCTGGTTGCTGACCTTGTTATGGCCAAGATTTGCCTTTACCTCATGGCTGGTTCAAAGGTGGACCCCATGGTCTTTCCTGGAGACAGGAGGCTGGAGTATTCTGGGCTTCATCTTTTCCAGTCTCCTCCTGAGCTTGCCTTAGCAACTACAGGGCCCAGTAGATGCTGGGCCACAATCTTCTGCCTCACAAAGAGCTGGTTACTCCCAGAAATCAGTATCCCTTTGCTTCCTGCATTGCTGCATCAATGTAAGCCATCTATAAATCATCTCCACAAATGACCAAAGCTGTCTGCTCTTCATCTGAGGTGAAACAGAGGCCTGGGATCTAGGCTAGAACTGTGTGACAGATTTGGGATCCTCAATCTCTATCCACCTCTTCCCTGGAACAGCCCCCTGGCCCTTGTCTCTGCCCTCCACCTGGGCTCAGTTTCCCTCTGAGCAGCAGTACCAACACGTTGGAATGTAAGAGGGTTCTTGAGGACACAGAGCTCTCTGTGCTGCCAGAATTGCTGCATGTGCTCCACCAGATGTTGAAGAATTTTCCCTTCCATCCCGAGTTACCCTGGGTATTATATTTCCCTGGCTTGACATTGTTATGAAATGTCAGAGCTTCGCAACTTGTCTGGCTCTCTTTTGCAATGTCCCCAAGGGAGCACGACCACTTCCAAAGCGCTGGTTGGGCCTGGCCAGCCCCACGGGCTTGCACCATCTTCCCCTCCGGAAGAACCTCAACCATCTCTGCAAGGCAAGCGAGGCATAGTGGGGCAGGAGGTGAGAGCAAGATGAGCTGAAAGCAGATCTGGAAGGCAGTTGCTGGTGGATTTGTCTGGGGGCTGCCTGGGGACTGCCTTTAGCCCGTATTTTTCAGTCTCACAAAAGAGGGAGGAGTGCGTGGTGATATTTCCTGATGACACAGACGTGCGAGCGCTTGTCAATACAGAGAGGCCCTGGCCTATCAAACAGGAAAACTGCCTGACCTCGAGGGTGGGAGCAATGGCAACAGGACAAAATTCAGTTGTGCCAAATCTAAGGTTTGGCACGTAAGGCTGAAGGGCCCGAGTTTCTCTGGGAAAATAAAACATCTCAGGCACCTTGCCTGGTCACAGCATCGCCTTGAAATGGCAGCACAGCACGGCCATAGAGAAAGGTAAATGTGGGAGAGGATGAATCAAGTATTTCCCACAGGGGACTGAAAAGTACTGGTGATGGAGAGCAAGTGCTGGTGGGCCCTGTGAGGAGGCTGTGCTCAGCTTTATTCATCTCTGTTAGAGAAACATGGACTGTGACAGGACCAAGTGTAGCTAAGGGTGCTCGGAGGGGGCTGCAGGCCCTAGGTAACAAAGGAAACCCACAGGGATTGCCTGGTTCTGCCCAACAACATCAGCAGTTAGAGAGGACACGCTTGATCTATAAATACCCTGTGTTAAACTTAAAACAATGTTGGCACAAGGACAAATGGATACAAATGGCCATGAGTGAGTTTAGCCTGGGAACCATTCTGGCCATTGGAGCAGTGAGGGGGAGGAACAGCAAGGAACAGCTTGCTGTAAGGCACTGCAGCATCAGTTTTTGAATTGTACCATTTGACATGGGGTTTGAGATGATTCAGTGATGCAGGAAGTGCCTTCCCTTCCAAATCCCCATTTTGGGTATGCTTTTGGAGCCCTCTTGCTCATATGGGTGCCCTAACTGGCCACAGGAGAAGACAAGGCTGTCAGTCCCCTGACTAGCAGTGGTAGGGCTTGGCATAATCAAACTCCTAATTTGTTAGTGGCAATTATTTTGATTTCATGCATTTCTTAAGAATAAAGTGGAGGCTTACATTAGTAACCAGTTTGGTTTCTTTTTTTTTTTCTTTTTTTCTTTTTTTCTTTTTTTTTTTTTTTTGTAGTTAATACTTTGTACTTATATAGCATCTTTCATCTTTCAAAGTGCTTTACATACATTAATTATTCAATTCTCCCCGTACCCCCTTTGATCTAGGCAAATATTATGATGCTCAGTTTACAAGTGGGGAAAGCAAACATAGAACAAATCCCTGCTGCCAGGCTCATCCCACCAGGACTGATGCAGCTTCATGGCTCAGAAAGGCAAGGAAAGGTTCCCTGATGTGCATAGTGTCCACAAGCAATCCAGTGGGGGAGGCAGGGTGATAACTCCTGGATACCCCCTTGCTCCACAGAGGGAGAAGACAGAGCCAGTGGGGCTGTGTGCAGGGCCACTCACAGGATGCTGTGTGGGTGATACAGGACTAGAAAATGATGTGCCCTGTGCTCTGGAGAAAGACCCAGAATTCAGCTTCATCAGAGCATGCAGCACAAAGCCATCAGAGTGGCCAGGTGACTATGGCCCAAGGAACAGGAATAAATGCACATAGTTAGAAGTAGCAAATGAGTGAGAGCTGACATTGATCTGTGTAGACATGCAGTCAGTGGAATGATGTGAGCCTTCCCTCTCAGTTAAAAAAATAACATCTGATGTATTTTGGATTGTTCCTGCGTTGAATGTTTCCCTCGGTTTCAGAGTGACTGTCAGAGTCTGACTTGAGATTTCATTGCTAGATAACGGAGCCATTTGTCTTGCAAATTCACAGAGTGATGTTGTTTGTGTGTTTGGGTTGCTGTGATCATGTCAGGACACTGCAAATGCACTCTGCCTTGTTCCAAAGAGAAGTCTCACATTCCCCCTCTCTTTTTCACCCTTTTTAAAGGACATTTCTGTCTTACAGGGGCAAGCAGTGGAGTTTGTGAGGCAAAAGAAGAAGCTGGGAATGACACACTTGAGGCCCAGTGCTCATTCTCATGCTGGTTTGGTGTCTGACATTGCTGCATCTCAGTGGCCAGTGCCCAGAGTGGGAGTTAAAATGCCAGGGTACTGATTTTGACAGGTACTGACTCATTCTGAGGCCAAGAGAATGTCATTTAGCACGAACTCACTGTCCAGCCTTATGGGACAAGGAATTGTGGCCCTGTGCAATCACAGCTTGTGCCCAGAGCAGCTCCTGTGCTTCTCTGGGTCAGTCAGCACTAGAACATAATGTCCTTTTGTAGGGAAAAAAGAGGGAAAGGGCCTGAATTTAGTCACATTTTTTCCTGCAGCAAAGCTCTTTCCTGTTCCTGCTAACATCAATTTCTAGAGAAGTAAAAATGGCAAAGGTTTTTTAATTTCATGGCCATTTTGATATGCTAAATGGTGCCAAGAGAGTCAGTGCAAAATTAACAGAGTTCAAATCCCCATGGAACATGAAAAATGTAGTTAAAATAGTGCTGCTAAAGATTTTGTAATTAGCAGAAATTATTTTAAAGTGTAGCACTTTTAATTAGCTGTGAACGCCACTCACTCCACATCAGTATTACCCACAAAATTGGCTGCACCTAAGACAGTTAAGCTCCTCACCTGCACAAATCCCTCAGGAATCCACAGGTTAGAACTGGGATCCATGGAGCTGTGCACTAACTGAAAGGGAAGCTGAGATAATGGAGCAGTGCTGAAAGCACAGACTTCCAACAGCACAGTCAGAGATGCTGCTGTTGTCTTCTGGTGCTGCTCCCTCCTGCCAGGGATCCTCTGGGTTTCTCAGCATTAATTTCTTATTATCCATTCCTTAGGACCTGTCTTGAAGCAGGGTTCTCCTCTACCCCATTCCAGCTCATCCCAGCTCACTGCACCCATGGGCTTCCTCAATATTTGGTAATGGTCCTTAATTCCAGAAAAATCTCCTCCTGCAGTTGTGGGCTCATCCTTCTCTCCAGCTGCCCAGCCTTTCTTTGGGAAGTCCCACAGTGTGAGAAGAGCAAAGCAGCACACCTCAGTGCCCAGCCTGGCAAGGTGAGCAGGAACTGGCAATGTAGGAGGGACAGAGGCTGCCCAGATGATGGGGGAAAGGCTCTCTTGAGGACCCTCAGTGCTGCAGGTCCACAGGGTGCTCAGGTTCCCTCCAGGTAATGCCAGTGGGATGTGCATCCCTAAATGTGCCCGGTGTGCTGGGCTGAGGGCTGTCTGAGGTTGACAGGCAGCCTGTGGCAGGGATGGGAGCTGTCCTCCTGCCACCTGAGCCCAGGCAAGGGCTTTACAACAAGGTCACTCATGCCTTTAACTCCTCTGCTGCAGAGCAGCCATGAGCTGTGTATTAGAAACACTGTGCCCAGGGAAATTGAAACTTCAGTTGCCTGCTCATGTGGCACTTATATATGTTACAGTGACATTTATAAAAATCAGTTCACACAAAACAATGAGACAACAGAGACAGTTACAATGGGCTGTGCATGTGGCTGAAAACC
Organism: Peucedramus taeniatus; assembly: GCA_013400575.1. Lineage (NCBI taxonomy): Eukaryota > Metazoa > Chordata > Aves > Passeriformes > Fringillidae > Peucedramus > Peucedramus taeniatus. The sequence continues at coordinate 496,271 of WBNO01001419.1, forward strand.
CACTGCCCATCCTGTGATTCAGGACCATCACTCACAGAGCTGTGCCCCATCAGTGCTACCTGGGAGCTCTCAGGTATCCAGACAAAAATTGGTGGGTTGATGGCAAATGGTGGGGCCTTCTCCTAAACATCTCTTCCATGTCATTGCTGCACAAGAGGTAAGGAAGAGTATTTCTTTTAGGATACACAGCAACATTCATGAAATCTCAACTGGTTTCAAATATGGAACTTCCAGTTCAAGCTATGTTGGAAAAAGCACCAAAAGGCTGGGGGTTATTAATATGTTGCAACTAAAACTGCAGGAAACTTCAGATGGAAAGGCCAGCTGTGTTGGGATGAAGAAAGCAGAAACAGATATCTCTTTTAAACCAGCTTTGGACAGTGAATTGAATTTGCACAGGTCAGTTCAATCTTGGCACTTCTAAACCTCTCAATAATTCACTGCGCAGATATAATAATTTATAACACAACTTTCTGAACGTAGCTTTTCAAATCACATAAGGACAGAAATCCCATCATCTCATGCCCCTCTGGCAGTCCCATGGCTCATCAGCAGGGCTGTAAAACCAGGAGGTACCAGGTGAGACACCTCAGACAATCCAGGAGCTGGGAAGTGGTGCAGGGTGGGAGGCAGGGAAAAGACCCATGGCAAAGCCCTGACATGACACTGAGCCCCTGTGCCAAATCTCAAACCCCTGCTCTGAAGCAAGGCTATGCTGAAGCCATTCAGCAAAAAGGTCACCAGAAGCACTTCATGTGGTGCAAAACAGTTTATTCTGCCCTGTCCTCTTGTGCTTGGTGCCAGATGTTGCCCCAGCCCATTTGCTGGATCTTTCCCTCAAAGATGTCAGAGACAGCCATACAGCATGGAAAAAATCACCTCAAAATGACTGGCAAAGCTTTAGCTGACTGAAAAGGGGGTTGTATAATGGGATGTCTTGAGTAACTTAAAAAGCAAACATCCCTACCAGAGCTGCCTATAGTGCAGTTGCCTGTACAAGGTGTGTAAATGCCTTTTTTTTCATGTTTTTCCAGCTGCATTGTGTTCACCCAGCCTTAAAATTATGTCAGTGGTATCTGTGACTGTCATCTGCCTCCTGCCAGCACAGGCCACTTCATATGGGTGCAGTCACAGGGAGTTGTGCCCTTGGACATCCACGGCTCCAAGAGCATCCAACCTTGAGCTCAAACTGCAAGGCAAAAGCAAAACCAGCCCTTTGTCTCAGGCATCCATAAGCAGCTTAATCAGGCAACCAGAGGGCCTCCTGTGCAGTGACAGCAGTGTTTTCTGGCAGCTCCCTGCTGGCTCTGCCTGCTGTCCAGAGCCAGGAGCTCTCCTCTGGGCAGCCACAGCTGAATTGGGAACACTCGAGGGATCTGTTTTGCTCTCACAGCCACTATCAAAGGGATGCTGCCAATCAAACCCTCACTCCAATGGCTCTCCATGTGCCATGTGAGTACCTTGTCTGTGCTAGATTAATTTTTTTGTCTCTCTGATGGCTGTAATAATTCTTACAATCCCTCTCTTACTCTTCTTACGCCTGTTCTATGCAGGCTGAGAGCAGACTGCCCGCTGCCAGCACTGTTGACCCCACCCAGGGATTATGGACACACACATTTTCCTACACAAAATGAAGTGTCTGGTGCAGGTGAGGCCTTTGCAGCTGTTTAAGGAGTCCTGGCAGGGGCAGGTCAATGGCCTCAGTGACACAGGGAAGGTGAAGGTGCAAGTCTGGCTTGCCAGGGTGAAATACAAGTTGCAGAACCCTGGCTGATGTCCCTGCTGTAGGTATTGGCCCAGATCAGGATAACAAAAGCAAATCTTAGTACCTTGGCTGAGACAGCTTCTGATTTCAGCAGTTTTGTCTATAGTGTGAGTCCCTGTACCCAAACCTCAGAATAATCCATACCACATCTGCAGTCCTGGTGAGGAGCAGTAAAGGAAGGAGGGATGTGCTGGAGGGCAGGAAATTCTGTGCCTCGAGGGCCAAAGAAATTCCTGCTCAAGAGGACTGGAAAGCTTTTGCTTTCAAAGTGCAAAGGTGGATCATGGGAGGGAAGGGAATATTAATAAAGGTGGTACTGAGTGATGGATACAGAGAGCAAAGCCCGAGGGAGGCTGGGGCAGGAAAGTCCAGGGAATGGGAATGGGAATGCTTGATTTGATTTTAAAAATGAGCAGTGAATGGCAGGAGGAATGGGGATGTGCTCAGCAGAGCATTGCAAGATTGGGATTCACTGCCACTGGAGATTGCCGAGACACAGAGCTCAGGAGGCCTGAAAAAAATGCATGGGCATTTATAAAGGTTGTGGATATCTCCAGGGTTACCTCACTGGAGATAATCAAGCAGAAGGGATACAAACCAGAGCTCTTCAGGGGACATGCCAAGTGATATATGCCTAGGGTTAGGAAAATATTTTCCTATAAGCAAGTTAGGATCAGCCATTCTGGTGTTTCTCGTTCTGGGTTCACAGGACTTGGCAAGTGGGCACCTTCAGAGAGAGGAGAGTGGAGCAGATGAGCTGGGAGCCCAGTCCAAGGCAGCAGCCCCTCTGGTCCTGTGTCCTGCTGCGTGAGAAAGCATGTGAGGAATTATAATTCCCTTTGGACATGTGACCCAAATTGCAGCGGGAATTTGCATTCCTGGTGCCTGCTTGCATTTCATGTCTGCCCCCCGCTGCACAGCAACACCTGCACGAGGGTTTGTTACCCTCTGAGAGCACAAGCTCAACAATCCTTTCAGAGACAATAAGAAGAGTATCTACAAAGGAAACCGAATGGTGAAGAGGAGTCAGAAATATGTCAATGCTGTGTAAAAGCTTATCCATACAAAACAAACTTGCTCAAAGAAAAATCAGCTGTCACTTTAAAATCTGACATTAAGGTTTTCAAATCGCAGACCTTAATCAGGAGTAATACTTGAAGAGGAACAAAGAGAATTTATGATGAAAAATCAGGACAGTTGAGTGCTAGGCTCAGCGGGACTAACTGCATGACAATATGGATAAGAATGATAATTGCATTAGCTTAGCCTGAAATCACTGGCCAGAGCGGGTTTTTTTTTTGGTCAGTTGAATTTCTGAAATGGCTTCATTTACTTTTTAAGCAAACTTGGAAGGAGAATTGCAAATAGGTTATGACATGTCCATCCACTTTCTTAGGGGAATGGGGCACTTCAGAAAAGCATCCAAACATTGGCTTAGAGCTTTTTGAAACAGGTTAAACCAAATGCCCTTTATGGGTCCTTCTAAAACAACATTAAGAGGTGAAGGTAGCTCCTACTGGTGAAAGTTGGAGGATCCAAACCCACGATGCTCTCACTTTATTCCACACATTGTACTCTGACCCCAAGCCCCAGTCAGACCCTCCCCATGGTGACATTCTCACTTAATCCAATTTTTTACATCTTATTTACCCTTTTAAAAATCAGGATGGCTTCAAACAGGCACTAATCCTCTGCCTGTTAAAAACAGCAAGATACCTCTACCTGAGTCTACATATTCTGCAATGGAATTTTTCTGGAAACTGTGGGTTTATCTCCCAGCTCTACAGTCAAATTCTGGTTCAAATTCCATCCGAGTGATCCCAGTCCTGGTTCCAGCTGCCAGCTCCACGTTGCTGAGGCCTGGTGGGAATAGTTGAGGGTTCCCAAAGCAGTGTTTTCCCAAAGCAGAGCACTGTGAGATCGCAGAGAGGAGAAGTAGAAGCCAGTGCAGATGGGAGAGAGGAGCAGACATTCCCCCACAGCCCGTACCTGGATCACTGCTCTCACTGGTAAGCATTGCTCTGATGGAACATGAATTTGCCTTAGCAAAACCTGGAGCCCGAACTGGGGAGTATGAACGAGGCAAGGGAGACGTGAACTGCAACAAAAATTGGCTGATCATGGCAAATCTGCTGCTGTCCCATTGCAGCATCAAATATGGGGCAGTGCTACATCTCTTGGTGCTGCACAGAGGGACAGGAGCTCTGTAGGACTGGCCTGTCCCTGCTCTTGGGGCAGGGAGCAGCGAACCCTGGAGCACAGGCAGCACTAGCTGGGACCAGGCATCTGGGACCGCTGCCTCTCTGCAAAAGGGAACGAGTTACTTTAACTTGTTCTGCACAAAATAACCAAAACATCTGTGCCTCTAATTCCTCCTCCAGCGGCGGCAGCGCCCTGCTCCTGCAGCGCTGCCTGGCAGGCAGCACAGCTCTCCTGCAGCCAGCCAAAGCACCAGCTGCTGCTGGATGTGCTCAGGACACCTTCTCCGAGCAGCCTGGCTGCCGTACCAGCCCTGGTGGGTGTGTGGGGCTCGGGAGAGGCCGGACAGGCTGTGTCCACTGTCACACGGGCCGCCTTCGCCGCGACCCAGCCAGCGCACGCAGCTCCGCTTGCAACACAGCCCGCCTCGCTCACTGGCTGCTTTTATTCGCCTTCCTCAAAGGCTTAAATAAACAAGAAACAGGTTAAAAACAAAATCTTGGCCCCGGCCCCTTCCTGAGCTGGCTGTTCCATGATGGCTTCCGGCCCTGTGCTCGAGCTTCCCCCTGCAGAGGGAAGCGGCGCCGTCCTGCAGCTGCCTCGAGTGGCACATAAGGCCACGTACCTGCCTTTGATATCGGTGCCAGGCCACTGCAGCAGCTCTCCACACCATCCTGGTGCTCTCCACGTCGAGTGGGAACTCGAGTGTGCTGGTGGGAGCTGGAAGAGGTTTGCCTTCCCAGGGCCACGGCACAAGGACACGGGGACGGTCTCTGCCAGCCGGGTGCCAGCTCCACGTGAGGGGGCATTTCCAGAAGACAAACCTTGCACACCTCTCCAAAGCGTTTTTTGAGGGGAAGAGGAATTTTATTCCATTTGCAATCTGTCATGAACATAAAAACAGCCTTGGAGGAGCCCATCGAACCAAGAGCTTTTGCCCTCAGGACCTGCAGTGCCAATTGCACTGGAGCAAAGCTCTTCCAGCCGTTTTGCTGAAGGGACATTGGGAGCTCACTGCAGTGACCCCCTGCCCGAGGTCACTCTATGACAGCTGGGCAAGGCTCCCAGGGCTTTCGAAACACTTCACGTGCACACAAAATTGCCTCACAGCACCTTTGCGATGGATGTTTTCTATTCTTGCCATTCAGAACTTCCAGAAACAGATAAAAAGATGCCAAGGTACACAATGGGACTCCGTGCCAGCTACTGTGCATTTCTTCCTGCCCCAAGCTCCCCACTTTCTTGACAAGGCCCAAATGATTTTCCTCCCAGAGCATTTGAGGTCTGGCTTTCTGTGTGTATTAAAGAGCTTTGTGTCCATCATATTGCTGCTAAAACACGCCACTATCTAGCGCTGGCAATATGTTCCTTACTAGGGCTTTAGAGTGTTATAGATAAGTTATGTGGCATTTTCCATTTAAATTAAAATAGATCAAGCTAAACTCAAGGGAAGCTGATAGCTGCACTTTCATTTTATTTCATTCTATTTCCTCTTTATGACCCATGTTACGCTAATAATCAAAACTTTGATTATAGGTCCCTAAGGCACCATGTTGCACAAGGGCCAGGCTGGAAACTGCCTCCAGCTCTCCTATTGCCAGGGTTCCAGCTGCCAGCCAGAGGCAAAAGCAGAGTGATTGATATCAGTGTGACATCTTGGGGTCTTTTTCCTCCCTCTACGGAGAAAGTCTCTGCTTCTTGTCTCATCTGACCTGAATTCTCCAGGCATGAAGATACAGATCTGAAATTTGCCCGATTCTGGCATCCATTGCTGGTGCCAGGGGGATCTTGAACTGCCAGCGTGGACTTTCCCACACTGAGCTGCATACAAGTGTTTTGAGGGGACTCTTGCAGTGGACAACCCCAGAAAGGAGGCTAAAAAAACCCCAGCTGTTAGGGGTAGTGCTCCTGGGAGGGGATGGACTGGCCTCACAGAAGGTGGAGGCGTAAAGGAGACACATGGTCCTGCTGCAGGCACTTGCCAGCACCCAGCTGCTGTTCCCCTTCTGCAGACCTTCAAGAAACTCCTCTAAATAGTTTTGGCTACCCTGAAAAAAGGTGTTTAAAATGAAAAATGTAACAGGAATGGTAACGCTGATCTGCAAAATGGGAAGGTAATAAAAAACTCTAAGCTTTCTTGTCTCCCTCAGGTTTGTGGGGCTGAGGAATCATGGAATCATAGAACAGCCTGGGTTGGAAGGGACCTTAAAAATCATCTAGTTCCAATGTCCTTGCCATGGATGGGTATGAATGGGGATGTGGTGGTGGTCCTGCTTGCCTGACTGCCCGGCTGAGCTCCCACACCTCAGCTCAGCTCCAAGGGCTGGTGCATGTGTTTGTACCTCACAGCGCCTCTGATCTTCAGGAAAAAACTGTGCTGCTCAAGGTCTTATTGCCTTGCTAAAGACTTCACACACTGGGGGTTTTAAAGAGTGGTTTGTACCATACAGGAAATCCCACAAGTGAGACCTCCTTGCAAAGGCCTGGACACTGTGCCAAGATCCGTGTGCTGAATTTTTGCCACAGCTGTTTTAGAAAAGTCACAGAGTGAAGTTCAAAGAAAATATTGAAATGGCTTCTTCTCCTAGCAGCAGAGCAGATTTGTGGGGACCTGCTGCCTGCCCTGCTCTGAGTGGGAGGCTGGGCTGAGCATCACCCACTGCTTTGCCTGGCTTGGATGTCACCTCCACGAGTCCTGCACCCCTCCAGCCTGTGGCTTCCTCCTCACACCTTGTAGGGACAGCAAAGGAAGCAAAGGGCAATAAAACTGAACACTGACCTTTGCATAACACAGACCTTTTCCAACTTTGACATAAATTCATGAGCTTTAATAGGCACATGCTGAAGCCTTGGGTTTGGTAATTTAATGCCTTTCTCTTTGCCAAGGCCACCAGCAGGCATGGCAGGTTTGTGCTTGGGGTCTGGGATGCAAAGCATTTTTATGCAAAGGTGATTTGGACCCTCACAGCTGTGGGGTGTGTGCATGTGTGTGTGTGGGGGGATGATGGAACAGCATCCTCAGCAATGCCTGGCTGTGGCAGGGGTCCCTGCTGGTCCTGCTGGGGCGCACCACCTTCTGCCCAGGGGCCAGCACTAAAGCCAAGCCATGGAGGCAGCGGGTGCCAGCACACCCCACAGGTGGGCCACGTGGGTGGCACTGTCCCCATCCCGTGGTGCACCTCGGACTCTTTTTCCGGCACCCTGCATCCCTCCCCAGCAGGGTGAGTGTCCCTGCTGCTCCTGAGATAAAAGCACTACGCCTGGGGAAGACCCAGGGTCACTGCCACCCTCGCTGTCCCTGCCATCAACGTGGGGGATCGGGACCCGGCGTGGCCTGGGTGGGCAGGGGCTCATTGTCAGGATGTGCCTCGGGCACGGCGCCTCTGCCCAGCCCAGCTTTCTGACCGCACAAAGAAAACATTTGCCCAGACACGGCCCGGCCCCTCGCCACGTTGAAAGCCTGGCTGCCGGCAGCTGGAAGGGGTCACGCAGTGCCTCCCCAGCAGGACATGGAGCACAGGACTGGGACACGAGTTAAACCAGGCTGGGCTTTAGAGCCTTCCTGAAATCTGCCCTCATAAAAGGCAGCTGTCTGGAAACCTGCTGCTGGGGGGAGGAGAGTCTCCCTGGGAAGAAGGGAGGCTTGCCAGGCCTGCCAGGGCCGCTGCTCCCGGCCGCCACGGGCCTGAGGTGAGTCACCCGCGGGCAAGTGACCCTGCAAGCAGGATTTCCAAGAACTCCAGAGCCCCACGTACCACGGGGTAGCTCCCTGTGGCACTGCACACCCCAGGGAGCACTGCCAGCACAGGGGACCGTGCTGCCATCTGGTCTGGGAGCAAAGGGCACGCTGGAGAGAGCGGGGAATTCAGGCAAAGTGGCTGAGGGGGTATTGCCCAGCTGGTACAAGGTGCAGAGGTATCCTGGATACGTCCTGCCAGGCTAGGATGGGTCTAAGGGCTGACTTATCCTTCCCGCTGGGACGGTGGGTTTTGGTGATCATCATCCCTGCTTGTCCCTTGTCCTGAGTGTCTGTGCTGAGCTCTGTGCTGTCCTGCTTGTGCTCTGGGGCAGGACCGCAGTTGGTGCCTATGCCTACAGAACACTTTGGCTTTCCAGTCCAGTGCTGTTCATACAGTGCAGAGGACTTCTCCTTGCTTGCACATTCCAGGTGCATCTGGGGTGGTGGCTGAAGCAGACAGGCACTAACAGATCCCCTGATTTCTCCTCCTGTCCTTCTAGCTAAGAAGCTCAGCCCTTCCAAGCAGAACCCAGGAGGACTCATACAGCAGCAGTTGGGCTCTTTGCTCAGAGCCAGCCGGCTCCAAGTAGCATCTGTACCCAAAAACACACACTGGGCTTCTCCTCTGACTTCTCTCACATCTTCTCAGCACTCACCTGTCTGCAGCCAAGTGTCTGGAATGGGGTTTCCTTTTCATAGAGGAGGAGACTGTCCCACCTGTCTTGCACACTTGGATTTAGAAGCACTTGGCTTCCCTCCCACACCTGACCTCTCAGCCTCCTCCTTTATTCTGAAGGAGCTCAAAATGACAAGGCTCTAATAAACCCACCATCCTGTGAATGAGGGGAAATAATTTAAGAAGTGATGAATGACACGTTTTTATTTACTGTAATTACACAGTGTGCTTCAGGAAGATATTTTCCTATTGCTAATCCAAAACATTTATACTCCCCTTTCTCACAGTTTTATGCTCCTTGATTTCCTTCTAGGTAGCCACTCCTGGTGTGCTCTCAAGGTGCATGCAGTGTTCCTGCAAATCTCTGCCCCTTTGGAGCTAGCAGGGAGGAAGGGGATCAGTGCTTTAACTTCTCCAGCCTCAGCTTTCCACAGCTGAGAAGGAAGGACAGAGGAAGAGTGAAACCCTGAAGTTTTGTTTGCCCAGTGTGTTGTTCTCCTACTGCATTTTCTAAAGGGCCTTGTGACAGCCTGGGACCCCACTGTAGGGTGTAACCACCATAAATACCCAAGTCAGTACCATATGGCCTTATACAGCAAGTCCAGCAGTGTTGCTCTAGGTTTATTCTTCTCAAGACTTTCACACTGTTTCTTCTAAAATGATCAAATATCCAGGATTTCCACTTGATTAAAAAAAAAAAAAGTAACATGCTTCTATGCATGACCCAACTCTTTATTCTCCTCCCAGCAGTCCATAAAAAGTCATGCAGAAGGCCTTAGGCTTTCATCAAAATGGTGAGGAAGAGCTTTGCTTCTCCTGGGGCCTCCCAAAGGACTGGAATATGCTGGGTGTTACCACTTCAGGCAGTTCTGAGGAGCAAGCCACTTGACTGGAAGAGTCTGAAAAAAAAAAAAAAAAAA
>WBNO01001419.1:520355-602099 GCA_013400575.1 Peucedramus taeniatus
GCTCCGCCTCCCCTCGCCCCGCCCCACCTCCCCTCAGGAATGGCCGCCCCTGCGGCGGGCGGGGCCGGGCTTCCTCTGACAGGATCCCGGGGTCAATTAGTCTGGAAGAGTCCCCTGCGACCGTCGAGTCCAACCTGTGACCGAACGCCGCCGCGGCAACCAGCCCGTGGCACCCAGTGCCACGTCCAGCCTGTCCTAAAACGCCTCCAGGGACGGTGGTTTCACCGCCTCCCTGGGCAGCCCACTGTGATGTGTGATCACCCTTTCTGTGAACAGATTCTTCCTACCCTGCACTGTTGCGGCCTCGCCTTGATGATTGTGTGTAGTTTTGGTCACTGCAACGTAGGAAAGATATTAAGCTGCCAGAGGATGTCCAGAGGAGGGACATGGAGGTGGTGAGGGACCTGGAGGGGAAGGCACACCAAGAGCGGCTGAGCTCTTGGTCTGTTCAGCTGCAGGAGACTGAGGGCAGAGCTCGCAGCAGCTCTGCAGCTTCCTGACAAAGCAGAGGCCCTGATCTCTGCTCTGTGTGACAGGGACAGCACCCGAGGAATGGCTGGAGCTGTGTCAGGGCAGGGGTAGGGTGGATATCAGGAAAAGGTTCTTCCCCCAGAGGCACTGAACAGGCTCGCTCCACAGGGATGGTCACAGTCCCAAGCCTGGCAGCTCCAGCAGCTTTTGGACAACTCTTGGGCACATGATGTGACTCTTGGGGATTGCGTGTGCAGGGACAGGAGTTGGACTTGATGATTCTTGTGGGTCCCTTCCAACTCAGCTCATCCCATGATTCTGTAGTATCCAACCTAAACCTCCCCTTCCTCTCAGAAAGGGCTGCAAGAGGTTCAGAGTCCTGGCATTCAAGGGTTTTGCTTGATGCACATTGAGCAGCCAGAATGCAACATTATGTACATATGGGCCAATTCTGTACAAAAATTAATAATTACAACCCTTGAGGGCATCAGCTGGAGGGTTAATAAATCAGGGAAAACCTTAGTAGAGGCTGTTTTTAAACTTAGATTCTTCTGAAATAACAACGTTGTTACTGTGATATGGAATCATAGAATGGCCTGGGTTGGAAGGGACTTCAAACATCATCCAGTTCCACTCCCCTGCCATGGGCAGGGACACCTTCCATTATCCCAGGCTGCTCCCAGCCCCATCCAGCCTGGCCTTGGGCACTGCCAGGGATCCAGGGGCAGCCACAGTTCCTCTGGGCAACCTGTGCCAGGGCCTCAGCACCCTCACAGGGAAGAATTCCTTCCCAATACCCAACCTAACCCTGCTCTCTGTCAGTGTGAAGCCATTGCCCCTTGTCCTGTCACTCCAGGCCCTGTAAATAGTCTCCTTCCATCTTTCCTGTGGCCTCTTGTAGGTTCGGTCCCTTTGTTTCAAAGCAGTTGGTGGTGGCAGCACTGACACGGTGGCACCTGTTGGACAGAAGAGCAAGATCAAAAGGTAACACAGCCACCTGAGAGGAGAAACTGAGGCTCCAGCCCTGATATGCTGCGTGTTTATGCATTTTATGTTGTAAACTCACCGGAACAAAAACAGATCTTCACAGGAGCAGGGGTAGGAGCTGGCATGGTGGTTTCCTCTTCCTCAAGTGCAGATTCTAATCAAACAGGCTAAAGCTATTTCTCAGTAACTGCTTAATCATTCTGTGCAAAGTAGGGCAAGATCCACCAGAGGAACAGCGCACATGTCTCTGAGAGCAGCTTTTGGCTCAGGGAGCAGGAGATGCAGAGGTGAACCTCCCGGGAGGAAGAATATTCCACCCCTATCACCTACTGAGAGAGAAATACTCTAGGTCCTGAACTATGACTCAAAGGCAGGGCTGCTCCTCTTCCAGCGTTTTGTGTGAGGAGTGGTGCCCTCTGTTGTTCCAGGGAGAAGCTGCTGGGAGTTAGGGAATTGGAATCATGCATGTGAGGTGGGCTTGTTTACTCCAGTGCCACAGACTCTTACAGATGCTCTGGTTTGGACACAGGGTCTGTCATGAAGAATACACTGCCACCGGGACTTCATTTTCTAGAGTAAAGTCAGAAATGAAATGTATAGAGGCAAATGGACCAACATGACTAGGAAAAAATGCTCAAACATTAGAAAAGCATGTAGAATAAGCAAGAATTCCTTAATAGCTGCTACAAAGGTAATTGAAGGCTATGGGAATGTGTGTGGGCAAGGGTCAGAGTTAAGGCTGTGTGTGTTCCCTTGGCCATCTGTTCTCTGAGAGAGAAGGAGCTACCTTTGCTTACCAAGCTGCCATCATTAGAAAATGCTGCTTGCTACTCCTAGTCCATCTGCAAAGGAAAATGTGTTTGTGTGCATGAGTTCCTGCTCCTTGGCACAGCAGAGAAGTTGTGTTTGGAGTGCAGTTTGCTCTGCAGAGTGCAGAAACAAGAACATAAAGATACATCCACGTCTGCAAAATGTGAAGTGGCTTTGAAAAATGCCTCACTGGTCATGGGGCTAATTCTGGTGTTGTAAATGACGAGGTAAGTAGAGTTATTTAAGATGACCTTTGAGAGCAATCTGTGTGCCATACCCCAGGAGCCAGCCGTGGGAAGCACGCTCCCATCAGTGTCCTGCCAGGCCCAGAAGGCATTTCCAGGACTCCAGCTGTTTGCTGTGATTGCTGAACATGCAGAGTCTGCAATACCTGCTTTTAAAAGTACACAGTAATGTCACAGGCTTGCTTGACTTGAGTAACCCTAGGGCAGTGCAATCCAAGGAGGAGAGGGCATTCAGCTGTCTGGCAGAGCCAGGGGGAAGGTACTGCACATCCCTGCCTTTTGTTTTCCACAGAGATCACTACCTGTACCTTCAGGAACAAAGCTGCCCGGGCTGGGGCAGCACGGTGGTATTTAGGGCTAACCTAGCCCTTTCCCTGGTGGGAACAGCCACATCATAGAGCAGAATCACAGAATGGCCTGGAATAGAAAGGACCCTAAAGATCATCCAGTTCCAACGCCCTGCCACAGGGCAGGGACACCTCCCACTATCCCAGCTTCCTCAGAGCCACATCCAGCCTGGCCTTGGGCACTGCCAAGGATCCAGGGGCAGCCACAGCTGCTCTGGGCAACCTGTGCCAGGGCCTCAGCACCCTCACAGGGAAGAATTCCTTCCCAATACCCAACCTAACCCTGCTCTCTGTCAGTGTGAAGCCATTGCCCCTTGTCCTGTCACTCCAGGCCCTTGTCAAGAGTCTCTCTCCATCTTTCCTGTGGGCTCCCTTCAGGCACTGCAAGGCCACAGTGAGGTCAAACCATCTTTATTTGTAGAAGCCTGTGAAGAGGGATGTCCTCCTTTCCCCAGATGTTCCTGATGCACCCAACACAGCAGTGCCTCTGGGATGCAAGCCTGACTCCTCAACTGAAGGCTCCTCCACAGTGCAGGAATCTTGTGAGCTTCTGGCTGACAAGAGAAGCAATAATAGCATAATAACTAGGCAGAGTTACCTGAAGAGGAAATCAGAACAGACTCAAATCATGCAAGGAGCTGAACTCCTGCATATGCTAAAACCAGTGTGCTAAAATCAACAGTAAATGAAGATACTGATTTTGCAAAGTTTTAAGTTTGAAACAGATGAATCAATTAGATCTCAAAGGTAAAATCTTTATTGGTCAAACCTGGCGCAACACTTGCTAAAGGAGAGAATAAGTCTGGCCTCTTTTGAAGTGCTCTCATTTTTCAGTTCAGAAGGGATATAAATCCTCTGCTATCAGGAAGAGGTTTAACCTCTGACTGAAGGGTTAGGGAAAGCTTCCTCTGCAAGTAGGATGATGGAAGCAGATGAGGAAGTAAACCACCACATCAAGGGTAGTTTACTCCTGAGCTGCATGTGCCCAGTCAGCTCTTTCTACAGAGCTCGAGGCAGAATGTTAGGCCAGGTGGCCCCCAGCCTGACTGAACCACTGCAGGACAACTCTGTGTTGGTCAGAACAGGCTTTGCAGCAAATGACCCATGTGCAAAAGGCAGTAAATGGAGATGAAGGGCTTGTACTCCTTCTGGGAAAGCCCTGCACTTCCCCGGGCTTTAGTTTCCCAAGCTGACAGAAGAGACAATGACATGTGATAAGCTGACTACATACACATGTATGTGTGTGCATACACAAAAATGGTACGATTTGGATCATTTTATAGTCATAGTAACATAAGAAAACAGTTTTTTCCTCGGGAATTTTAGGCTGTGTTCTGCCACTGAACAAGGATTTTAATGTACTCACACTGCCTAGTTCCTGCTTTTGCAGTTGCTCACAACACCTGAATTACATGCTTGTCCCCTGTGACTGTACCCCGGGGGCAGTCCATTCTTCCTGCCAAAGGAGGAAGATGTTCCTAGAAGTAGGTGCCTCCTGCTGTAAAGCTCCTCAGATAATGTACAAAGGTAGCAGCAAGAACTTCATTGAGCAGGACATGAGATAAGGTACTGCAGCACTGATTATTTATTGTCCTGTCAGATGCCAGCAGCTACACTAATTGTTACTGAAATGCATTCACATGGCAACATCTTTAAATGATCTCTGACCTCAGAACTGAGCAGCAGGGACTCTGTGCTCAGACATGCTGAAGGGTGCTCATTCTGGGCAAGACTCCAGTGTAAGTGCAGATGAGGTGTTTATTAGTTAATTACATTTATTTGGAGCACGTAGAAAACACTTTGGAGTTGGCAAACAACAAAAAAAGGCACCTTCCTACAATTCTAACTCTTGTGTGCTTTATCTCTTCAGCCATTAATACCAAAGGGCACTTGGGTATCAATGGAAAATTGTGAGATGGCAGCCTGTCATGGTGCATTACTGCTTACATGCACATTGCTAGAACATCCCAAGACCTGCAGAAACACTGGAACATTTAGGACCACCAAGCAAATCTCAGCCTGTTCAGTCAATTGTTTCTATTGATTAGGTACAACACACTCCCAAGCAGCACCTGCAAAAGGATTTAGGCTGCCTCTGGTAATAGCAGCACTTTGCAAGAAGATTGTTGACCAAAAGTTGAAATGAGGTTTTATTCCTTTACTTGCTTTTCCTTTTTACCCCTTTAGAAAAAGAAATCTACTTAAAGCTAAACAAGAATTCACCTTCAGAAACCCCCAGCTTCCCTCAGCACACCTGCATCTTGCTCTCACTGCAAGGTAAAGCTAACTCTGAGTGACTTCTTGTCACTTCTCTGGGTAGGATATAAAAATACACTTCATGCTGCAGTATCTGGATGGCACAACCAAGTTCAGGACCACGCTGTGCTCAGGACTATTTGCCAAACAAATAGGAACTGAGATGCTTTTCCCCTCAGGGCCTGCCGTATATGCAGACAAAGTCAAAGGGGATGATGCAGTATTATCTCAGGCTTACAGCTGGGGGACTCCAATCCACAGGGATTATAGTAGCTTGCCCAAGGTCACACACAGGAAAGCTGTGGCAGAGCTGGGAAATGAAACAAGAGCTTCCCAGGCACAGGCAAACACACCAGGCACAGGATAGTATCTAAAATGGAATGTTTCAACCCACATCTGTACAGGTTTCAGAAAGCTTCCAGGCCTGCTCAGAAACTGCAGGAATGGCATCATTTCTGCATCAGTTACACTGAATGAGACTTGTCTCTTTGTATTAAGAACACGTTTAAAGTTGGAATGTTGGGTGCCTTACGCAATTCCCTACCACTGCAGTGTATTCCTAGAAAACCTGCTTCCCATCGCAGCCCGTGGCTGCTGTACTGCTGCCCTCTCGTGTGGGCCTGCTGGGAACTGCAGCGTTGGCACTGCAGTCCAGGAGACACGGCTATCTGGTGCCAGCCCCTGGCATAACCTTTCACCCCAGCCCTACAGCTAATGGACGCGGTTGCCTTTCTCATTTGCTCTGTCACTGTCTCCTCCACGCTTGTTGTGTGCGTGACACAAGCCACACGACAATGGAGAATCCAGGTCATAGTCCTGGCAGCCACGCTGCAGGTCTGCCAGTCAAGGAAATGCTTAAGTCAACGCTGTAGCAACAAAATGTTGTCAAAGGTCAGCTGGCACTCTGGGGTTTCCCTTCAGTGTGCCAGGAAGGCCAGTTCCACCTCATCGATCAAAGTTCACCTCAGGCTGATTGGGACTGCTAAAACCAAATCATCTCTTCTGGGCACAGAACATTTCATGAACAGCAGTTTGATACACACAATAAAAGTTGTGACAGGCAGTAATTTAGGAGAAGCTCCACAGGCAACCACAAAGAAATTCCAGTCATTTCACACTTAAAGGCTGGCTTGAATTTCATTTTAGCAATAGCTCCTGATGGTACTTCTGTGATACCATGTCACTGGCTCCAAAGCTGCATGATTCACTTTCCATCACACTGGCACTGGAAGGGACTTCAGGGCAAATAAAAATCAGGTTAAAGGTGTTTTACTTGGTCTACATCTCAGTCCCTTCCTTCCATCAACCTCCCTTTTTTGTTGTTGTTCTTTGTTTCTGTTTTAACCAGAAGCCCTCCTTTTAAAAATACCTAGGCAGGTAATTATTGGCACTCATTTCTGTTGCATTGGATTAGGTGGGTTTTTAAGCACACTTTCCACAAGCCCAGCTGGAGCTCTCCTGAATACTTCTTCTTCAAACTTTTGCTCATTAAAAATAAATCACAGAAAACTTTTCTTCCTTACAACTTGACCCAGAATTGATTATTAGATCTTTTATGCTGCATTTTCCTACTAAGTTTTCCAATTACCAACTATCTTCCTCCTTTTGCAGTTGGGTAGAACAAGACAAAGCATGTAGCTGAAACAATAAGCACAGTCTGGTGCAGTGGTATTTCACCTCCATCAGCTTCCAGATGTCTGAACAGAAGTGTGATGACACTGTGATGACACTCTCTCACTCTTCCAGAAACCCCTGTAGCCTTTCCACAGGCAGGGATTCAGATCCAAAAAGCCTCTAAAAATCAAACTTCAGATTGCATGGGGCAGAAGCTCCAGGGCTGCCTGTGTGGCAGCAAGGAGGGAGGCACACACAGAGCCACAGACGTGGCATGAGGACACTGGCAGTGCCTGACTTGCTCAGACAAGGGGTGAGGCTGCTCGGGGAAGTTTATCAGCTCTGACTGCATCAGTTCCTTGTTGCACTAGCAAATGCCAAAGAGGCTCCTTTCCAGTCAGCCCTGGACAGCACACAGAACTCATTGCAAAGGATGGGGAAAAAAGTACACAGCATACCCACCCGGAAAAAGGGAACAAAATACACCAACTGAGATTGTCTCCATCCAGTGTTTCTGGAGAAAGTTAATGATGAAGCAGTGGCTGACCCAGAAAACACTCATTAACACTAGCTACAATATCAAAGGTAGCAAATACATCATTTTCAAGTAAGGCAATAATGGGCACCATTGCTCATTGTGCCCGACTTCAGACAGCAGACATCTTAGTTGAAACAATCATTAAAAATTTGGGTTATAAAGGAATAATACCTAGCTGACACAGACATGACAGGCAGAAGAATTCAGTATGGCTTCTGAACAAAATGGATCATTGATCTGGTCTGGTTTTGCAACTCATTAGTGATCCAGTTGCACTGAGCTAGTTAGTGCTGCAGCAGCCACATACAAATACACCACTTTGTTCTTTAAAGGCAAAGCAAAAGATCAGAAACATCTGCTGCAGTCCTGGCTCTGCTGAGCACGCTGGGACCTTAGTTACCACAAAAGCCAGCCAGCTGACTGGCACAGGAGCAGGAAAGGGCACCTTTCAGAGCACAGGGCCTCCACAACTTCCACAGTCCTACAACAACCGTGCCACGTGCTAGGGCTTCACTGGCGTTCATGGCATTGTCCTATTGCCAGTCAACAGTGCCACTACTGTTACCTCACTTCTCCTCACATCTAATGAGATTAGGCTCCAGTTAGCTTAGGAAAATCCATTTGTTGGGATATTAGACTAAGGACTGCATTAGGATGGCTTAAATCACAAGTCTCCAGCTGAATCAAGTTCCCAGCCTTGATTAGCTCAAATGATCTCAAGCAAACTTCACACCCTCTCTGGTCTCAGCACCCTAAAAGGCCTTCTGCTCCTTGTTCAAAGATTAATTTCTTCCTGCTCCCTGAAGCATCTGGGCACCCCGCATTTGTTGTGGGAAGAATCTGTACATTCAGTTCCTCTCCCCGATCACCTCCAGCTGAACCTCTGCCTCTTTGCTTTAAGTTACACTTGCCCTGAGTCACTGACCAGTTCTGTCCTTTCAGGGTTAATTTTAGTAACAGCTCCTCAGCTGAAAACAAGCTCCTCGTCCCTCCTGCAGTGCCTGGACTTTATCTGGCTGAGATCACAGCACACTTGCAGTAAAGGAGCCTTGGCCCTGCCTTCAGGCCCGGTGTTCTCTGACAGAGGCCCAGCTCTGAGACAAACAAACAAAAAAAAATGCAATCCCAGCAAACCATGAACTGTAAAGACCCAAAGTTTCAGAGGGGAATTTATTGTATGGGAGCATATCCAATAATTTTTGTCAACCATTCATGAGAATAATAAAAAATAGAAGCTTTTTAAATGACAAAAAATATAGTTACATATAATACAGATTTTCATCTTGCATTGTAGCGGAGCAGTAAAATGCTCACTCGTGTTTTCACAGTTTGTGTTGCTTCTCTAGGTTAAAGCATCAGCAACTCAAGTGTTCCAGTCAGAACCCCTAGTTAGCAGTTCCAAGGGATGATGGTGAGGGTGAACACTCTCACCATTCTGACACACTTCACAAGGACGGCAGGCACACTTGACCCATTTCAGAACTACTAAAATTTTCAGAGGTACCAGCTACACTTGAGGCATCCTTGCTGCAAACTGAAAGGGTTTTGTATCAGAACACGTTTTTTATGCCCCAGTCAGACACACATCTGTGGAACACTCAAGAATGTCCTTAAATCCAGTCTGGTTCAAAGGGCTCTGAGTTGATCCTCTGTGACCCCCTTGTTCTGCCCTCACAGGCACCACACATGGGCACAAAGCTCTAACTGGTACTTGGTCACATGTGTAACGTGCTTGCAAGACCACAAAGGATTTAACATTCTTCAGCACTCCACCTAGAGACCTAAAGGCATTCACTGCATGCATCCATTGATATTTACTACACACACTTACACCCAGCCCCCAATATTATTGCAATAATTCTTTGCTGGTATAACAGCTCATACACCAAGGTTCACTTACTTAGTTTTCTACAAACATAGGAAAAAAACACCTGAAGAGAGCTAGAACAGCTTTCAATCAGTCACTATATTGGCATTGAAAGCTTTATTTTGAAAACTTTAAGCAGCAATACTGAATAAATAGACAGAATGATTGTTTTGTCATCTCCATACAACTGATGGCCTTCATCCAAAACATTAAAATACTGTAGCAAATAGAATAAACATGCACATTTCAATGTTCTAAAAAAAACCCAACCAAACAAAAACAAACAAACAAAAAAAAAGGAGGTGTAATATAAAAGTAATACTTTGACACTTTTTTTTTGATACAGTACAGACCATTAGAGACTATTTTCTGGAAAAAATATCTGAATACAGTTTTGTTATTTACATGTATCATTAAGGCCCAATTCACTCAAGTTAATGCACATCAGGAATTTACATGCTTCAAGGTAACTCACTAAAAATTACAAGGTCAATGTTTCTTTGATCATACTTAGGTGATCCTAGTTGACTAAAATAATGCAATACTCTTCACGCTAAAAGCAAGGCAATTGCTGCCCCAAGGAGATGTTTATTTCACTAAAGGACCTTTTCCCCTCTTACCTCTTATGTTTGCATATTGCTAATGCTAGCAGTGGTAGTTCTCTTCTTCAAGAACTTCCTCTGAACTTGCCAGGGTTTAGAAAAGCAAGCAATCTCACAGCTAACATACCATTTCCAGAAGCAATTCAGGCACTTGGGAACCTAAGTCCCACTGAAAGATGCTGGAGCTGACTTTTCAGAGTGGGACTTGGTTTCTCCCTTGCTCAGGCATTCAGACTGTTCACCTTAGCCTTAACCTACTGGCTTTTCAGATGGTCACCCTCTCTTTTGCCCTAACAACATAGCATCTCCATCCTCATGGATGAGAGGTAACACAGTTAATTTCCATTAGTAATAAATTACAGGAGTTCTCCATATAAATTCCCTGTGCACTGGAAAATAGTGCTTGTGTATTCAACTATTTAACGCAAGCAAAAAACCCCATTTTTATCATGCTGCCCAGTAAATAATATGGCACTTGTTAAAATTAGTATGTGTAGCTTCCTTTCTGCTAATGCCCTAGGAGGTTTGGAACACTTCTGAAAATGGACTTTTTGTACACTTCTAAAGAAAGAGTGAGTTTCTGCAGTTGGTCAGAAGCAAAACTCTAAACGCCATAGTGTGAGGGATTTTTCTAACTGTTACACATGGGTCAATTCACATTTAATGCAAGGGTATGCCATTTCTTTTTGGTTTATTTACAGAGAGGGTGAAAATGCTATGGAACTTCAGCCTGGGTGAAATTCAGTAAGCAAGAGGAGTATGGTGGGGGCAGGGGAATTTGTCAGTGTCTCACAAGTGCAGGTCTGGATACCAAAGCCTCTCCTCGGCCACAGGAGTGGCTGAAGCTGCAAACGATTTTCAGATCACCTTGACATGTGCCAGAGGCCTGGCAAGGAGGGGCCACTCAGGGGTGCTGAAGTGGTCACTGCTGAGCCAGCTCCAGGCTGGCCCTGTGTCCAACAGCAGTCAGCAGCTGCTACTTTTTCACTCAAATGGCAAATTCCTCCCTTGATTCTATGACAAAGCTGTAATTCAAGCCCTCCAAAGCTGCTCTTACTCTTCCTTTTAGTCCTTTTCCTCCTCCCTCTGTCTTACAGAATAACCTGGCAGAGAAAGAACAGGTTTTATGATGCAAGAGCCCAATTCAGCTCAAACTGACATCTGTGGAAGATGGACCAGTCACAGAATATGACAAAATCATTAGCTGGGGTATTTCTGCTGATCTGCCTTAAAAATACTTCATCTCAGGACAAGACTGTTTCCCCCCACCCCCATGCAGCATAATTTGGGCCAGACTTTGCAAGGTGCTGAGTGCCTCAGTTCTCTAACATCAAGAGGTGCTGAAGATGCAAGATATCCACTGGAGAGGGCCATTTCATTTCTGTAAATTGAACCCAGAATGTAAGGCATATATGCTCAAGTACCTTAGACAGATATTGTCCCCAAACTATGTATATTTTACACTTTTATATATATATATATACACATTCTTTCTTTTTTTTTTTTTTAGTACAAAGTTATGGGCACAGTAAACATGAGCACAGAATTGTGATAAACTAACAGTAAAATGGGTGAGCACTGCAAAGGTTCCTCAGGTAGGAATATCTCATTTTCCAGTCTGCTCACAAGGGAAGATGAAAAAAAAAACCTGATAAGTCAAACAGTAAAAATTCAGAGTCCATTTGGAAAGGTCCTTTATATATTCACAGCCTTATCTGTTGCTGTAAGTCTAAATACAGCAGCATTTTTAGAATATATGATGCCATTAATAAGTGGAAAGGAAAAAAAAAAAGCATTAAACACTCAAGAATCCTTCATCTTCTGGTATATCTTTTAAAACTTCCATTTGTCAGGAAGCTCCTTTTTTAGAAAAGGAGACCTAAATTAACATTTATCTGCACATCAGTGAATCAAACACAAGAGGATGCTAGGAGTTAAGTATTTTTCTATGGCTAAAAGCTGGGAGTCTCCTAGCAGTGGTAAAATCCCGACCCTGCCAAGGAGGGCATCAGGAGCCCCAGTGTTCAGCACTGCAGTGAGGGCACAGTGTCCCCCTTGTGCCCAGGGGATCTCCAGGGTGGGCATGATGCTGTGAGTTGCTGTTAGAACAGGAAATCCAAGCCAGGGAAGGCCAGTCCCTTCCCTAACTCATCCATGAGGCCAGCCCCCAAGGTTAACAGCGTGTCACACTGATGCCAGTCCCTTTCTTCACAAACCTGGTGTCCCCTGCAGCAATCTCACTTCAAGGCCTGCAACATCGAGCTATTTGGGAGTGGCTACTTTCTGCAAGAAACCCTTTTTGTCTAAGTCTTTCTTAGCTCTGAATGCATTAGAGCAACATCAAGATGTGATAATGTTCTCTTTTCTTATGTTTTGTGAAAAATGACCACCAAATGTGTGAATTTTCTGCTTGGAAGCTTTACATTCTCTAAGTGACTGTCTTTCAAAGGAACCAAATGTCTCCACCAGGGAGCTGAATGAAATCCTGGCCTCACTCCTGTCAATAAGAACTCTGCTATTGACTTCATGGAACTCTGCCAGCTTTATTCCCTTCACAAAACCTGAGTGGATTCTGGAAGGTTGGAAGTGGATACTCATTTGTGTTGTGTCTTTCTTCCCCTCCAACAGCAAGATTTGTAACAAAACAAGAACACTGTAATGGCTAGTGGAAAAAATGAAGTACAAAATCACACACAGTGAAAGCCTCCTACTCTCTTTTGGTAAGATATATGAAAACAACTTCTTACATTGTTCTTTTCTCAAAAGGCATATACAATGTGGCAAAATATTTCAAATATACATTCTATATAATAAAATATCATCTAACTAGTGCATCCTCAATCATATGCTGGAAATATTTTTACCAAGCCAAGGTTTAAAATCCATAAATCTTTTGAACACTAGGTGCTTCATTCAAGGCAGATACAACAGCAAGTAAATCCCACAAGCTCACTTTTCAAGCCTTAAAAGGTAGCAATGGATGGAACATGACATGTGATGACCCATAACAGAAATGAACAAAGTTAGTGGTGAGAGACCACTGCAATGGTTCAGCACCCCTCAGAACTCTGCACTGCAGGTTGCTGTACTTGATCAGATGGGGGATGTTGGTACACACAAATTAAAGTCACCTCGTCAGACTGACACACAGCCATACGTGATAATTCACAAGTTAAAAATAAAAATATAAAAGGTCAACATTCACAGGTCCATTGATTAAAGGGAATAAATTAAACCTCAGATAAGTTGCATACACGGTTTCCTTCACCCTCAAGTCTTCCATTTATGACTATACAAGGAACAATACTTTCCCAAACACTTCTGAAGTGGCAAAAACAATGAAGGTTTTTGCACTCAAGCTGTGTTGACAGCAAGGTGATCCTTGCCAGTTATGAATCGAGACAGTTCCTGTCTCTTTAGCATCAGTGCACAGGGTATGGCTCCAAGTGGTGTTGGAGGAAGAAGAAAAAATAACACGGTGGTGTAACAAACAAAACAAAACAAACTTCTTCCATTCATCATTGGCTGAATAAAATAAAGTGTATTTAGTCCAGGGTACCTTGCTAGGTCCTCTCTAGAAGAGGTACATACTGTCATACATAAATGCCCTCTGGGTTAAAACCAGATGACAGGGGGTTCTGTAGGATCCGAAGGTTACTGGGGAGTTGCCTCGAGGAGCCAGGGCGCTTCAGTGACCCAGATTGAAAGGCTGGCTCTGCATGAGAAAAAGGGCAATTAGAAAAGTCATCAGCAGGGGTGCACCTCTCCTCCTCCTCCTGCTTAATGCAAAACAGAAAAACCACACTAACAAACTACTGAAGTGCCTGGCTAGGAAGTGAGGAGATCTAAGGTGCTCATTTCCTACTCAGTTCATAACAGAGCAAGACCCACACAAAAGAATTACCCTCCCACGAGAAGCATGTACACAGACATACACACACTTGTATGTGGTGCAGAAAGAGCTTGAACGTGGTAACATGACTCCAAGTTTCAGCTTCCTTCCCACTTAAGAGTTCCTACAAGTGCTGCATTTGAAGGCCTGGTTGTCTTTTCTTCTCTGCCCACCCCCTTGCCCCCGCAGTGCCTTTTGGTTATAAAGTTTTCTGAGCAGAGGGGCAGACCCAGCACAGGAGAATGCTGAGACAAAGAGCCCCTTGGAAGCAGAGTGCCAGGAAAGCACACGACCCTGCTGGTGCCGCAGCTCTGACACGCATTTAAACGCTGCCCTGGTTCTGCCCAGGAATTTCTGGATCCAGATGCGGGCACGTGCAGGCTGAGCGGATCTCACTGGGGGCAAAGTCAATTCACAGCTGCCCTAAGAGCCATCTGTGCGGGACTTCTGCACGGCTGGCAGCCCAGCTGGATCGGCTCCTATTCCCGTGCGGCTGCTGTCTGGGCTTCCTTCAGATCCAGACACATTCCTTTTTCTGCTTTGACAACGCCCCCACCAGAAGAGGAAGAACCCAGACAAACAGCAATGTCAGATGTAGGATCACGTTCAGCGCTGGCAGCCAGCCACGGCGGCCACTCTCGAAAGCTGCAGGCTTAATGCGCTGCTGATGGGACAAACGCATGCCTGGGCACAGTGGGAGAGAAGTTCTCCACATACTGCTCTTTATTTAGAGCCTGCTAAACCCTGGCAATGAAAAGAAGTACTCGGCAATGCGCTCTCTCGCAGTGTTTTGCTAATGTCTTCACTAAGGGAGCATTCACTTCACGTAGGAGCGCCAGCATTAAAGTAAATGAGGCAGTAAAGGCACTGCCCGCCCCTTCTCCCTCCCAAAGCATTCCCAGGGCTGCACCTCTCTCGAGCTCCACATGCGGGGCCTCCACCTCCACGGGCTCTGCCGGCAGCACCGTCACCTTGGTTCCCGTTTGCTGGATGAACTGCTGCAGGTTCACCTGGCGCAGCTCCTTGGTCAGTTGCTCCAGTTCTTGTTCCCTGTCCTGCCAGGAAACAGAAAGCATCTGCTGAGCAAATAAAGCAGCATTTCATGACCATATTTACAGCTGGGCAACTAATGCTTCTCCTTTTGATGAGAAAGCTTCCAATTTTTAAAGCTCAAATGCAAATCGTTGAGTTGAAAAGTATTTTCATCTTGTAATTTAAAAAGCCAGTCAACACTCACTAGCACTTACAGAATCACAGAATCAATTAGGTTGGAAAAGACCTCTGAGATCATTAAGTCCAACCCATGACCCTAACTGGGTTTTTCTTAATGTATTTTATTTTTCTATCACTTCTTGGATGACTAGCAGCTGTTTCTCATACCACCTGAGAAAAACTCTGGCATGTCAGCAAATAAAAGTAATAGTGTGAATGCTGAACAAATAATCAACCAAGCAGCAGTCTGGCACCAAGTCTTACTTCTTCCTGAAGTGTCCAGCACAGCTTGGACAGCTCATTTAATTCTTCTGATCTTAAACGGAGTAAAATTCTTTTTTCTTCTTGTTCTTTGCATTTTCTATTTAAACTTTTTTGGCCAGAACCTTCTCAGTCTGCAAGGGTTTTGTGCAATGAGGCCAAAGCCTGGCTGGTTCCTCACCTTTTCAAAGCACAGATAATAATTTAGGATCTTTTTCTGTACTTCTGCCATGATATGCAAAACTTACAGCTCTGATAGATTACAACAGTCTTGGACTATTATTATTCCCACACACAGAGGCTGAGCTACTTTAGCAGATATCTTTAACTTCAGGTATGCAATAAAATATTTGTCTATTTCTTCACCCCTAAGGCTCCAATGCAGAGCTCAGTTTATTTTCTTGTGGACTTCCAGATTTGTGCACCTTTAGGTTTAGAACAAGACTGGAAGATCTGAATTGAATGGGGATTTTCCCAAGAAAACCTAGACTATGAAAAGAACCAAGCCAGGAATATTTTGAACTCCATCATAGCGTCAGTAAATGTGACTGAGGATAGATAAAACACATAAAGAGGACTTGACTCTTTCCATCAGTGCAAATCCTTAAGTGTAGCATGTCTGGAACCTTAGCACAGATAATCATGGCCAAAACTGCTTACAGTTTTCATCCACTTTGCTTTGGATGAAAAGATTACTTTTCCCCTTCCCCATCATCTAGTAAAACAAGCTCATACTGACATTCTAAGGCAGGAGTGAGGATATGAAATCCTCTTCCATATTCACAGTGGAATCACCTTAATGCCACTGCAGCACTGCAGCATGCACTAACTGGGAACCCTGGGAATCAGCAGGAACCACAACTCCAGTGATGTGTGCTGCCTCAGGACTGTCTTACGTGGCACATAAAATCCCAGGAACTCCGATCCTTCCTCCACCCCATCCAGCTAGCAGCTGGGGTTCCTTTATTCTTTCAGGCTCTATCGAGTTCCAGGTGATATCATTAACTTTAGCAAGGAAACAGGGACTGCATTCTCTTTTGACACGTGCCACAAATGCCTGAGGGGTAGAGAAAATAAAATCCTGAACACCAGCCAGTCAGCCAGGAAAAGAGGGATGCTGTTCTTTAAAACCAAAGCCCTGTAAGGTTGCAGGTACTTTACTTTAGCTCTGTATCTTTCCAGGTGCTGCTTTTGGACTGTTCTTTGTAATTCACCTCTTTTGGTGGCAGACAAACCTAGCAAAGATCAGAAGTTTATCCTCAGAAAAGGCTATGATGGTGCAAATTACTGCTTTTCTTCTCAGACAGTTTGAACGAGCAAGTTAAACACAGGTGAAATAAAAATTGTCTGCTCTCCAAAAAAAACCCCACAAGCTGAAATGTGATTTGAAAATGAAAGCAACACATTCTGCCTTTTACCCCAATTCACTTCAGAAACTTTCCTGTGTTGCCTTTCATAGGCTTCAGATTTGGATAAGAGAAATTAGTCACAGTCTTTGACTTTCTCTAGCTATGGATAAAATGACAGTCTTACCTGTAATCGCTTGGTAGCTTGGCCCAAAGACCTTTCTACTGCTTTAATGCCATTTTCCAATCTCAGACTCTGCTGGCCCTGAATATCAATTTCTCCCTTCACCTTCTCGATCTTTTCTTTGACCTCTTCTTCATTCACTTGGGACTCTTGAACTTCCCGCTGCAGCTTCTCTGCTTCAAGGCCACTCTCCATGTTGTGGATCTGAGACACATAGTCCTTGAGCTTGCTCTCACACTCCAGGATCCTCTGCCTCATCTCCTGCAGCTGCTCCATCAGCTGCTTTTCATTCTCTTGTTCGATCTGCAGCTCGTTTTCCCAGAACTCTTCCTCCTCAATCTCCACTTCGTTCCGTTTGATCTTCTGCTCCAGTTTGAGGATTTCTTCTTCCAGGTTGGCGTTGTACTTTTGCTCCCAGTAGCGGATCTCGGCTTCGTTGGACTCCAGCTGCTTCTCAATGCACTGGAGCTTCTCCGTCTGGAGGTGGATCAGTTTCTTCAACTCGTCCGCTGTCGTTTTACAGTTGTTGAGCACCTTTTGCTTGAACTCGGATTCCTTGCTCTTGCCGAAGATGTCCATCAGCCCCTTGGCGCCGCCGGTGAAGGTGAGGGATTTCCTTTTCGGCTCCCTCCTCTTCATGGCCTTGTCCACGGGCTGCCTCAGCTTGGCCAGGGGCGGCAAGCTCTGCCGGTACAGAGTCCTCTCGGGGATGCGCGCCACGCTGTCCGACGTGGGCCGCTCGCTCAGGGAGGGCCCGGTGCGCCGCAGGATCAGCTGCACGTCGCTGGCGTACTGTCCCCACTTGTTGAGGGACACGATGGGGTTCTCGTGCGGCGCCAGGTGCCGCTCCGTGTCCCGCCACTTCTCGATCAGCGTGTAGCGCCCGGTGCGCCCTGCAAGGGAGCACAGCGTCAGCGCGGCCGCGGGGGGGCGCCAGCGCTCCGCCCGTGAGGGACGGCAGCGGGACAGGGGGACAGGGGGACAGGACCCGCCCGCCCCTCACGGGCTGCTGCAGCGCACCCGGCCCTGTCGCAGCACACGCTGCCCGCACATCTCCGAGCTCGCCTCTAAACCCTCCCCGCGCAGGGCGGGAGCGGCAGCAGTGAAGGATGACACCGTGAGAACCGCGGAACTGCGCATCCCCGACGCTGCCGGCAGGCTGGGACGGACTGAGATTGACGGGATCGGACACTGGTCTGGGTTGGAATGGACCTAAAGATCAGCCAGTTCCATCCCCTGCCATGGCAGGGACACCTTCCACTGTCCCAGCTTCCTCAGAGCCACATCCAGCCTGGCCTTGGGCACTGCCAGGGATCCAGGGGCAGCCACAGCTGCTCTGGGCAGCCTGTGCCAGGGCCTCAGCACCCTCACAGGGAAGAATAAAGCAAGTGACCCGGCAGTGTTGGTGACCAGCACGTAAATACACCCAGTGCAAACCTCTAGACCAAGAAAACAAGAACAGGAGTCCCAGCTCTTTCATACAGCCACACAGAAATATCAAATGTGGAGGCAGCGTGTTTGCTGTTAAACTTTCATCAGTCAGAGGCAGCTGCTAATGACTGACAGCCTCGATTCCCCTGTTCGTGCCCTCCAGTTCGTTCAGACACTGATCCAGCCTGGGCCACAGCCTGGGATGCCCATGGCAGCGCTGCTGAGACAAACCTTCACTGAGGAGAGCACCCCATGTGTCCTTTGTAAGTGACCAGAGTTTTCTAATCACTCCATTATACAACTTATGTTCATGGCTTCCTTTGGGTTCTTACCAAACACGCTTAAATTCAGCTCAGTAGTCTTCCTCCTCCAACACCACTTACGGGATATTTTTCTAAGCACTCTCACTACTCTAAAATACCTGGATTCTTCAGAAGAGTTTCCCCTGTCAAAGTAAACTCACTTAAAAGCCACAACATTATTTACAAAAAGATGGGAAAGATCAACTGCTTTTAAAGCATTTGATGCTAATGAATTTCTGAACAGCTCCACAATTGCCATTAACCTTAAAAACATCATTAGCTACTTTAATGCATTACCTACATTCATTTTCATGAGAAATGATCATTCAAATGATTTATTTCAGCACATAAAAGCCTGAAATACCTGCCATATATGCAGCTACAGAGGGGAGGAGTTGGAAGAAATGTCATTATCTATGGTAATGCATTTGATGTGTTTTCTTACCTTATACTACCTGCCCAATCATCACACTTTTCTCAAAAGGACAAAAATATCCTAATCTCAGGCTGGAGATCTGCCCCTGACCTCAGTCACAACACTCACATGGACTCCTCACTTCAGATTTGTAGGAAAAAAGCTGCACTGTGGTGATTAACACACTGTGCACCCCTCCAAAATTGGACACTGCCTTCTAAAGAGCTTCCCGAGCTACAACTACTGCATTGGAAATGTTCCTCTGCTCTCACTTTCTCACAATTAACTCCCAAAGCAAAGAGTAAGAACAACAATTGTCTGCAGAGGCACCACCTGGAGAACAGGCAGCTTTGGCTCACAGCTCATCCAGAGGGATTTGCTGGCCCAGTCAGAGACCAACATGTCCATGTTCACCTCCAAGTTAGGAGTGAGGGCTGCAAGATTTGGCTGATGGAAGTCAGCAAAACAAGGCAGGCAGCACGAGAATAGCAATCCACCACCCCAAATGCCATATAAATAAATGACTCTGGGTAGGAACTGGGGAAAAAAAGTGGGGAAAAGCCCCAAACCTATAAGCATACTAACATGCTTGGCTAACAGCCTCAGAAAGAGATTTAAGGCTTATTCTAATACAGTTCTTTAAAATCTAGTTTATAAAGGTATATGGTATAAAGTGAGAGGTTTTTGCTAACTCACAATATTGCTAATTGATCCATGAAGATTTATAGTTTCTAGTAGGCATTGGTGTTGTTACAGGAAAAATAAACCTGCTGCTGTTTGCCACAGCATATGAACAGTAAATCCTGGAGAAGAAAAATTTGATAAAAACATACCCCAGGACAAAGGCTGCACTTCACTGCTCTGTTTTGTTCATCTTAGAAACTTCCAGGTTGTAATCATGGTTGTGCTACTAATGCTCATGTTGTGTCAGAAACAGGTCCAAAGAAGTCCTGACATTGCAAACTAGAGTAGGTACCACTAAGGGAGCGAGCAGAGAACAGTTTCTATTCACTCTGCTGTTAAATTCATTACTTAAAAGAAATGTAAAAGGAGACAAAAAAAAAAACCACAAAAAACAAAAAAAAAAAAAAAAAAAAAAAAAAAAAAAAAAAAAAAAAAACAAAAAACCAAACAAAACCCACACACACACACAAAAAAAAAAAAAAAAAAAAAAAAAAAAAAAAAAAAAAAAAAAAAAAAAAAAAAAAAACCNATGAGAATAAAACTCTAACAACCTTGACCAAAAGCGAATTAAAGAATTAAGCACAGACTTGCCAAGAACTATTTTCATCTTAGCTTAGGGTTCCAAATCAACACAGAGCCCTAAATAATGAACTCAGCACTCAAGATCCACATAAAAGAAAGTGTTTTGTAGAAGTAATACTTGCACAGTTCAACAACCACACCTGGAGCTCAGGACTGCTCTAAAACAAAGCTGTTATCTTCCAACATCATTACCCAGGCCTAGTGCTCAGCCTGTGCATGACGCAGATTAACAAGACCCAGACAACCACAACTGTGATGTTTGCCTGCATTAGAGGGGATTAATTCACAAATGAAAGGGTGAATTAGTTAATTCAGAACTAATGACAGAGTATTTCAGAACACAGGCGTCCCTCTAGCAAACTGCCGCTTTTGACGCGCAGCCACCACTGACAAGGAGAAAGCAGCTTGCCTGGCTTGCTGATGAGGAACAGTTCAATGCCTGCATGCTGCTTCTTGCCCTGAGTGTTTGTCCACAAGCTTCTGGACACAAAAAGCACCTGGCAGAACTCAGTCCAGCCTCATTCATGCAACTTTACTATTTTAAAAATTAAGTTACAGTCGCATTCAGGTAATGGCCACGTATCGGCAATGTACGGCATTCCTCAAATTACAGTGTGTTTCTCCAGCTGAATAGTATAATGAATCCCACCCACAACTCTGCAATATCTCCAGGGATGGTTCAGTGACCAGTTCAGCAGTGAATCCCCCTAAAACTTCTGAAATAAATTTTTGCTTTAACTGCAACTAGAATATATCAGACTTTTTTCTTTTTTTACTTCTATCAAAGCCTTGTATTGATGGGAATGGTAGAGAAAAGCACCCAGATAGGCCCAAAAAAGCACAAGTAATGGTGTTCTGTAGTTTCTTCCTCAGAAAACAGGAATTCAAGGGCTGGAGAAAGCACAGAACCTCTGCACCCTGTTTCAGGCCCAGCTACTTCATGGGCAGGAGGGGAAAGGTGGTTCTGCCCCACTCTGCTGAGCCCCCCCTGCAGGGCTGCATCCAGCCCTGGGATCCCAGCACAGCAAGGACAGGGAGCTGCTGGAGCCAGGCCAGAGCAGGGACACCAAGGGGATCAGAGGGATGGAGCAGCTCTGCTGGGAGCAAAGGCTGAGGGAATTGGGATTGTCCAGCCTGGAGAGGAGAAAGACATCAAAAAAGGAAATATATGGACTCCAGAATGCTGATGTTCTGACAGCCTGCAAATAGCTGTCATGAGTGGTTTGAACCTGGATTTCTTGTGGCATTAAATGGCAAACTGCACTCAGTGTCCTAGATCTGGCTCTGCTGCACAGCCAAACACAAGCTCTGGACCCAAGTGCCCATGCCATGTGCCCAGCCCCAGCAGTCTTAGCTTGGGATTGATGTAATTTGCCAATTTAAACACAGATTCCATCACAATGAACAGTGATTAAACTAATGAAATATAGGTACAAGGTAATGAACATTTTTTTAAACTCTCAAGAGACAGATTTTTAAATTATACTCCATGAAGGTAGTAGGACAACATTACTCACTTTAAACTCCTCTATATGCTTTAATATTTGCAGCTGACACAGTAGACAGAGCAACCATTTCTGCTGCCAAAAATGAAAATGAAACTCCAAAGGAAAGCAGCAGTAGCAACACTCTTGGCAGGACTGTAACCTGAGAGGTCATCAATTCCCTTTTTCAGGACAGAAATGATTCATCCCATTACTCCCACCCAAAAGTTCATCATCCTCTGCAAGCAAAGCATTTCAGGCACTACATTTATTTTGCTATGCAGGTAGTATTATACACTGTGAAAAAAATGTATCTGTGCCTTATCTTTCCCATCAGGCTACAAATGTTTATGCCAAGCACCAAGCAAGATCCATCTTTCCATTAAGTGTCTCCCATGCTTCAGAGCCAGGACCTACAGCAGTGAATCAGTGCAAAGGGGTGACTCATTGCCCTGGTCTCACATCATTTCTGGGAAGAGTGGTGGGATGAGCAGTCTTAAACATGAGGGCACCTCTCCTTCCCTAAGCAAAGAGGTTGGAGTGAGCAGGAACAGGTCTTTGTCACCAGAAGTCATAGAAGCATTTAGGCTGGAAAAGACTGCCAAGATCATTGAGCCCAAGCTGTGCCCTATCCCCACCTTGTCCCCAGCCCAGAGCACTGAGTGCCACATCCAGTCATTCCCTGGATACCTCCAGGGATGGGGACCCCAAACCTCCCTGAGCAGCCCCTTCCAATGCTCAACAATTTCCATGAAGAAATTCCTGCTGATGTTGAACCTGAACCTTCCCTGGCACAGCTTGAGGCCGTTCCCTCTTGTCCTGTCCTGTTCCCTGGGAGCAGAGTCTGACTTCCCCTGGCTGCACCCTCCTGTCAGGGAGCTGTGCAGAGCCAGAAGGTCCCCCCTGAACCTCCTTTTCTGCAGGATGAGCCCCCACAGCTCCTTCAGCTGCTCCTCACAGGACTTGATCTCAAACCGTTCAATGCAGTCTTGCTCCCAGTTTCTCCTTTCCCTGAGACCACCAGGATGCACTGAGTGCAAGGGAAATTCCCTGGCAGACACATTCCTAGCTCCCATTTTCCCCAGGGGTCCCATCACCTCTGCTGCACTGCAGCTGTGCCAAGAGCCTGCCCTGCAAGGTGGCACTCTGGACAGTCTTGGGAAAAAAACAAAAGTCAAAAAGAAAATCATCACCTAAGACAGAAGTTTGAAGACAGCCACACTAAAAGGGAAGTTGCAGTAGTCTCAGTCTTGAGCTGACTCTGAGCCCAGACTTACCACAGTGCATAATGAGAATAAACACACTGTCACCTGCCTGCACACAGGTCTCCATGGAGGTAAAGCCAGACCTGCCAACACTTGGCTCAAGCCAAATCCAGACTGCCCAGAGCACTGAAAAATGCACAATGTGGATACAGCTTTCTGAGCCACTAGGATTCCCAGAGACAGCCTTCCACTCCTAGGCTGCCTTCCTTAACAAGGCAATGCAAAGAAAAAGTAATTGCATGTGGGTAAAATCTTCTAAGAACTCTTAATGTGAGGAACACGTGGGTGAAAATGCTCTGCCTTACGAAAGGAACAACAGCTTTAACTCCTGAATCTTTTAACAGCACTGACAGAGAAGTAATTGCTGCCAATTTTAATCAATCCAGGATGATTTGAACTCAGTATCTTTGAAATATGAATCTGACATTTCATTCATTATGTGATACTTAAGTTAACATTCATAGCAATTAAAAAAAAAATACCATTCTGGCTACCTAAAACTCATTAAATACCTAAGATTAAGAGGAAAAAGAAACCCTCCAAAATAGAGGTTAAAGTTTGCATTACTCAGATTTCTTAACTCATGCTAAATTTTGCAACCACAAGTATGAAATACAATAGAAAATAAAGAGTGAGAGGAGGAGTCCAGTCCTAGGAAGAAATATCCACAAAGATATACAGGCTCCATTGAAGGTCTGCTGGGTTCTCCAGGCACAGCCATCTCTCCATGTCTTCACCAGGGCTGAAGTCACGGTTCATTACTATTATCCTTGCTCTCAAAAAAAGGGCATGCAGGAGTTATCACAACCTGACAGAACAAAGCTCTCAGTCATCACTTCATGCTTTCAACTGCCTTTTTCTAAGCACCCTGAGGTACCACACTTATTTTAGAGCTGTGTCCTAAATAGGTGAAACAATGGGCAAGTTTGGCTGAGGTCACACAGCAACACGTGGCAAAGCACATAGAGAGGCCCAGGCCCCTCTGGGTGAGGTTACTGCCACCAGATTTCTGAACCACAAAGTTTATATGATCACACCATGGGATCTCCACAAAGCACAGATTTATTGTACTTATTATCCCTCTTAACGCCATGATTTGAAGTGGCAGAGAATGAAATCTTGGGGGTGAAAAAACAAATTCTAAGCAGATCCTTAGCAGGGCCACCTCCCACTATCCCAGGTTCCTCAGAGCCACATCCAGCCTGGCCTTGGGCACTGCCAGGGATCCAGGGGCAGCCACAGCTGCTCTGGGCAACCTGTGCCAGGGCCTCAGCACCCTCACAGGAACAATTTCTTCCTCATACCCAACCTAACCCTGCTCTCTGTCAGTGTGAAGCCATTGCCCCTTGTCCTGTCACTATATGGTTTTGTAAAATAAGGGATTTGATCTTTCCAGATACAACTCTGGCTGAGCCCTACAATCTAACATATGTTTGAGACAGCACTGACATTTTAATAAATACACTCCATTTATCTTTGAGGAAAAGTACTCAACTGGAAGGAAAAAAAAAAAAAAAAAGAACCCTGATGGCTGCATTTGTTTGATTTTAAAAACAGACAGCTGTACTTCTTGTTCAGTGAAGTGCTGCTCATGATTCTCCAGCCAGAAGCACCAAAATCCACAGCACTATTTAAAGCAAGTCTGCCAATTTAATTATTTGCCACAGAAAATTACAGGGAGGAGGGCAGATTTCTTTTGGTAAGAAATTCAAGTTTCATGTCTCTAAACTGAAATATTCACTTTCTAGGGAACAAACATGTCATTCTGAGCAGAGGAGATGCATTCTAGGCTCCAGGGGTAACAGAAATCACAACAAATGCAATAAAAATCCTCATGGGGGCTGGAACTGGGAGAGCAGCACTTCTGAAGGAACAGGACAAGTGTATCTGTGACTGCACTATTTGTCACCACATTCCTTTGGAAGATTTTTTATTTTTTTTGTGTTTGAATGGAAAACAACCAGTAAAAGCCAATTAAAAAAAAAATCTGTAGTTAAACTACATTTGGCTAACCATCAGCTAAAATGATTAGCTCACTTTTTTTAGGAAACACCTGCTTTTCCTCTCACTATTACAATGACTTTTTGAGAGGAGTCACTATGCTCACACACATTCAAAACAGACCTTTGGCTGGATTCATCAACCACCTCATTACACACAAAGTTTAAAAGCATCAACAACTCTCTTTTTACTTGTTTTCAGTTTTACTTGTCCAAATTATGAAGAGGAATCAAAATGACCAAGCAATGTTTATATGAAGCCATTCTGGTTTTCACAGAATGCACAGAAAACTTAGAGAATGGGCTGTCAAATGCACATTTTTAAAAGAGACAAGGATGAACAATGGAAAAGCTCATCTCTCCTGGCAAAAACATTGTTAAAACAAGACTCATGGTTCTCTATTTAAACTGTGTGCTGAGGTGTATTTTTGTTTCAGCGAGGGCTTTGTTTCTCATGATGAAACAATCACTTCTCTTATTTGTATTAAAAAGCCAAATCTTTGTCACTGGCAAAGAGTTTGAGTCAAAAAGAAAATAAAGCAGACCTAGATAAAACTCATAAAAGGTAGTATCAAGTGTTCTTTAAGATCCCAGTGAGAGATGATTTCACTCTCTGGAAACTCGTACAGAATAGTTCTGTGTCTGTCCTGAACAGAATTCCAGGGACCCGCCCTCCAGCTAAGGCAATTCCAACTCCTTCTAGTTACAGATACAGACAATTTTACTATCCAAAGTTATAGCCAACTGATATTATTGTCTCTTGCCTTCAATAAATTACGGACACATTTTTGAAAATAAGCTTTGTTAGGGCACCAAATGAGAACTTTTTGTTTTAAAGAATGAGGGGGCATTTGAGACTGAGATTTAACTTCAATCCAAACAAATTAAAAAAAAACAAAAAAAACCAAAACAAAACAAAAAAAAAAACCCCACAACCAACCAAAACCCCTAAAATTCTTACTTTGGGTAGTCATTTCCTGTTCTGCAGTGATCAAGAGATGGACAGCAGGGGAAAGGGAAGGAGCTCACAGTGCAAGAAAAGGTAACACAAACGTTATTT
Organism: Peucedramus taeniatus; assembly: GCA_013400575.1. NCBI lineage: Eukaryota > Metazoa > Chordata > Aves > Passeriformes > Fringillidae > Peucedramus > Peucedramus taeniatus. The sequence goes on from WBNO01001419.1 coordinate 546,211, forward strand.
ATCAGGAGTACAAGCCCAGAGAGAGACTTTTTACTGGAAGAGCTCCAATTTCTAAGGAACCAATGAGCATTAGCCAGGCAAGTTTTAGTGACAGAATGCCATAGCCAAAGGATTAGACATTGGATATGGAACAGAACCTCTTACAAAGGCTCATAGCCCAGTATAACTTGATTTTTTATGGTAAAATAACCCCAGAACATAAAAAAAAGAAAACAAAACCAAAACAAAAACCACCAAAAAAAATATAAACCCCCCCCCCAAANAAAAAAAAAAAAAGAAAAAAAAAAGAGAGAAAGAGAAACTTTTGTATCCTGAAGTTGTTACTGAATTTTCATTACATGGGACAAGAGTTAGAAAGTGCATAGATGGAAATTTTTTTGTTGCTTTTATCACAGCAGGAGATCAGGAGACAGGACCCTGCATTTGATCCAGTGACAGCAAAAGGCACTTTTTAAAATACAAGAAATTCCATTTAAGGACAACACACTCTGCCAGGGTGAGTGAACACTGCTACAGTCAGCTCTCCACACTTGGGCACATTCAGAACCCAACTGTCCCTGGTCCTGACAACCTGCTCTGCCTGGCCCTACTCTGAGCAGCAGAGTTGGATACTGCCCAAAGGTGCCTTCCAACCACAGCTCTATACTGATTTTGATTTTCTTCTTTTTGAAATACTGGACAAAGCTTGATTTTTCACGTCTAGAATAGAGGCAAGCTTCATTTGTCCATGAGAAGCTTCTTAACTATGGAAAGTTTCCAGCTTCTCAACCTGGAAACTTAATCCAGGTATCTTCAGCCTGTGCTTTCCTCAGTGGACATGGCTGTAAAATAAGCCAGTTTTCAGATATTCCAGACACCGCACTTGAAGAAAATATTTCTTGCAATTCACATTTCAGGCTCAGTGAAGAAGACTGTTGTGTGTGTTGTATGCTTTAAGTCAAGGACCTAGTAATAAACTGGAAGGCACAATAAAAACAAAAGGAATATCTCACAAACTTTACAGACAGACAAAATAATCCTGAGTGCAGCCAAGTTATGTGACTGCTGAAGGAGCCAGACTGCAAAGTGGAAAATCCCATCAGAGCCAACAAGAAGGAAGCCAACTAAGACTGGCTACTTTCCACCACCACATGTCAGGTGAGAGTTAGAGGGATCCATTTTCATAGAGTCCCATTCAAATTCAAGTGACAATTACTCCTGGTAAGCTGGGACCTACAGCCAAATGGCAGGGGCAGCAGATGGTTCTGTGCAGGTAGGAGGGCTGGGAATGACACACAGCTGTCATTTATATGGTGCTTGATACTGTCCTAGCTGTCCCAGCAAGAGGGAATTGTTCTGGGGCTTCTCTAGAGAGGGTACTTGACTTGGGAAGGAATTTCCAAAGGATTATCTCCATTTGGCTCTGGTTGCAGCTGAAATTTATCTCAGCATGGAAGCAGAGCCGCCTGTCCCAGACAAATTGGTGACAAGTTACAGAAAAGGAAGTCTGCAGAGCTGACAAAACCTCTGTGTGTTTCCAAGGCTGAGGGAGTCTTTACAGAGTTCAGGCTAATAACTGAGGATACAGAAGAAAACCCAAGGAGAAATTACACAGGAGAAATTTAAATTACTCTCTAGAACTGGGAGCCTGACATTCCTGTGGGAGAAGGCAAAGGAAACAGAATGAAAGAGATATTGAAAACAAAGTGAAAAAACAAAAAACAAAAATCACAACCACTTTATTATTTCTAAACATGCACCACTTAATCATGACTAGAAAATGATCATGCTAGCAGAATTGTTTCTCAAAAATTTTGAGAATGTTTCTCTGCAAGCAGAAAATGAAATATGGAAGCAATTGATGAACCAATTACCATTAAACAAAAAGCTGCAACAAAACCAGTAAAGAAACATTTAACAGTTTAACATCAACTACAAAATTTGAGAGACAAAACTGACTTTCTACAATTTTTAAATTAAGCTTTAAAAGCTATTTGGTGCATATAGATAAGCACATGCTAGTGTTTTGTTTAAAGTATAAAATAAATAAATGCCAGTCTTCCACTCCATCAGATGTAAGCAGATGGAAATTATGTTTAGAAGTTTAACATTTAAGTAAATAAACATCAGTTTCAGAGAAATTGACAGTGCTTACAGGGAGAATACCTTGCTGATATTCATAGGTCTAACTTTCTATTAGAAAAATCATTTTTAAATTGAGTCAGACTGCTAATACAATCTTGCAAAACTGCTGGCATACTGAAAAAATGCAGAAGCTCACCTTTAGACTATTATTTTTAGGTAAAACATAGGTTTTAATGCCTAAATTTAAATACTGTCTAAAGGGAATTATAACATTTTAGTGAAGAATAAGTATCAGCATAGGAAATACTGATGGGATGAGGTTGAGGCTTATTCAAGTTGGCCTTAATCACTGAGAAATATCTGACAAGACTTTCCTGTGGTGGAGCCTGAAAGATTTTATTTTTCTCTTCTAAACTGTTCAGCAAAGGGCTAACAGTGTAGAGACTTCCAAGTTACCCTTTCATGAGCAGTGAGTTATGTGGCATGCAGGAGTCAGAGGAGACCCTGAAGGATCTATTTCATTGATCTATATATTCCCAATACAGCTAAAGATACTGACAGTGGATATAATTTCAATGAACATCATTAGCCAACCAATTATATTGCACTGCTTTTATATTTTCTTTGGTACTCAGAATATTAACAGTTTAGCACCTTCCTTAGTCCAGGCTGTATTTACAACAACCAATGGCAGCATAATTATTATTACATAGAAAATAAATTTTTACTGAAGAGAAGGTTATAGATTTCAAAATGTTTCTTTTCTGTCTTTTCAGTCTCTCTCTGGCAGGTGAAAAATCCAAGGTTGCAAGTTTACACTGCAAGATTATCCCACTGTGCATTGCATTTTCTGCTCTGCTGATACCCACTGCTCCCCCACCTGCCCTGGGTTTAGCATCACAAAAGAAGCTTCACCCCACTTCCCATCTGGCAGTACTCACCAATAGCCTGAGCAAGGGCTATTACAACTTCCTGGCATGTTGTGACTTCTGTGACCCCACACACGATTCTCTGCACTCCATCCACCCATACTTTGAGCTCCATGGTTCACCAGATCATCCAAGAGCCATGAATGCAAATCAGTCAAGTCATTCTTGCAGCTTTACCAGAGACAATGCAGTTAACTTCCTGCAGCAGCTGGAATAGAGAAAAATCCTGGTGTTTAGAGCAAAGAATCACCAATTTGAAAAGTTAACAATTTCACCTTGACATCTATCAGGTAGGAAAGCCAACACAATCTCCTTTCTTTAAAAACAACCACAGACTCATTGCATTTTGGGGGCAGAGTGGCTGGAAAGTGCCCAGCAGAAAAGGATGGGGGGTGCTGGTCAACAGCAGCTAAATATGAGCCAGCTGTTCCCAGCTGGGCAAGAATGCCAGTGGCTCCTGGCTGAGTCAGCAGTGGCGTGGCCAGCAGAGCCAGGGCAGTGACTGTCCCCCTGCCGTGGGCACCGGGGAGGCCACAGCTCAAATCTGTGTCCAGTTCTGGACTTCTCACTTCAGGAAGGACATGGAGGGGTTGGAGCATGTCCAGGGAAGGGAACAAAGCTGGGCAAGGGGCTGGAGCACAACTCTGATGAGGAGCAGGCTGAGGGAGCTGGGAAAAGGAGGCTCAGAAGAACCTTCTGGGTCTCCACAACTCCCTGACAGGAGGGGAGAGCCAGGGGAAGGTTGGGCTCTGCTCTCAGGGAACAGCTTCAAGTTGTGCCAGGGGAGGCTCAGGTTGGATATCCAGAGGAATTTAATCATGAAATGTTTGTCAAGTGTTGGAAGGAGCTGCCCAGGGAAGTTCATAGTCCCCACTGCTAGAGGTGTCCAGGGAAGGCCTGGATGTGGCACTCAGTGCTCTGGGCTGGGTGACAAGGTGGGGATTGGGCACAGCTTGGACTTGGTGTTCTTGTCCAACCTCAACAATTCTATGATTCCATTCTAGGATCTCATGCTTTAACAATGTCTACCTCTTCTGCAGACTTGCCTGAAGTTTCATTACAGTTTATTTCCTAAAATTTTACGAGTTGTTACAAAAAGAGCCCCCAGAGAAACAGCACTAAATATACAACTCCAGAAGAAACTCATAACAGTTTCCAGTAACAGGTGCCCCCACTCCTTTATATGCTGCCTGAATGTTTCCAGGGACTAATAAGGATGCTTTCAGTGTTTGTTCAATAATTTCTAGCAGGTGGAGTTACAGAAAAACAAGGGGTAAACATTTTTAATTACAGCCATCCATGAGAGTCCAGCTTTTGTCTCCCTGCAGAAGCAGCTGAAGATTCCTATTCCCAACAAACCCATGCATTTTGTACCAGAACCCAGAGAACAAGCAAACACACAGATTGCTTCTCTCTCCCTCTAAAACAAGGGGATGCATCAGGGAAAGCGTTGTAGGGTGGTTTAACCCCTGCCAGCACTGTGCTGGCTCTGTGAGGAACCAGATACTGTCTAATGTCTTTCCTAGGCTTTTCCATAGGCTCTGCAATGATACTATGCAAAAAAAAAAAAAATTGTAGTAAACCCACTAAAAGTTGTTGTCTTCAAAAGATAGAATGTTCCCTCAAAAATGAAACAAAACCAAACCACCAATAATGATGATTAAGTCTTAAAAAACCCTAGAAACTAACAAGAAAGCGAACACCCAAAACCCACCAGCAAATCAACCAACAACAAAAAACCTTATGAGACAGCTGGGCTGCTTAAGCAGGTAGAGCAATAACAAATGGTGATAACATGCTAAAAGAAGCTCATGTACTCAGGTAATCCCATATAGATAAAGTGATAAAACTAAAGACAGTATTTTTGAAGAATTAAATACCAGGAAAATTGATAGCACAGGGATGGAGTAAAAGAAATCTGAAAATTAGGGGAGATCAGTGAAGACAGGCAGGGTGGGGTTACACAAGAAACATGGCATCTGATGATGCTGATGGACTGAACAGAACTGCACTGCCTGGAGGCAGAAATGGTGCAGAGAACACTGCACAAATACCTCGTGCTGTTCACACTTACAGTCTCACCAGAGCTGCTTTCTCCTGGGGATATGAGCATCTCTTCCTGCATCTGAAAGATGCACCACTGAAGCCCCCAAGCTAGAGTGGAAAAGTGACTTCCCATCTACAACCAAACAGTTCACCCAACAGATGACAAATCCTGACACATGATGCAGAGGACACCTGGAAGATCCTTGCCTGACAGGCTGGGGCAGCAACAACCTCAGAGCCTGTTAGAGCCCCACCACACCAACAGGATGAGCTTTAGCAGAAAAGCACCAAGCAGTAAAGTCAGGCCAGCAAACACCCCCAAAATCCCTGCCCAAACCTACCTGTTCAGAAGTATATGTAACATGTGTAAGTAAAACCAGATCTCAAATAGACTTGCACACTCAACAGAAAAGTGATCACTTTAAAGAATATTGATGTATACAGAAATAGTCTTTTCAGACATGAACAAGAACCTGAAAGCCCAAAGAGATTTTAATAAACATTTTCCCGCATAAAGCTAGGTAATTCAAAGAAAACATTCTATCTGCACAAGCATTAACCATGTACAAACACAGAGACACTTGACTCAGGTTAACAGCATTTTAATGTACCAATAAACTAAGCAGAAGAAAATCTTTTACCAGCCTGTACCATAGCAGCGACTGAGAAAACACCTCACAGGCCTCATCAGTGACCTCTGCTATTTATTCTTGGCCAGTTGTCTTCACAAATAAACAGACCTCACATTCCAAGCCCAGCTGTAAGGAACTTTATTAATTAACTTAATAACTTGCTGAGGGTTGAACAGTTCAGCTTTCCTGGCACTGATCAAGCCATCTCTCCATGTGACAACGCACACGTCAGCAAAGCATCCGACAGCTCTAATTGTTTTTCTGTCTCTCAACATCCAAAGTATTATCTCAATTTAGCAAGCCAGCAAATGCCTTTTTCCCCCCAGTCAGCACACAATGTACAGCCTTGTGCTCAGTGCAGATCAGGTTTGGTCATTTGTTTTCCTACAGTCCATCTTTAAAAAAAGCAAAGACTAAAGAGAAGCATCATATAATAAATATTTGCTGACACTTCCAAGTTTGAAGAAAGCATTCACCAAAGCTGCAAATGATCTGAACAAAGTGCCTTTGAATCAGTTCAAGCTCAGGGGAAACATTCCCATTCATTTCTTACAGGACAAATAGTTTTAATAGACTAAATAAGAAAGAATTTGTGGTACGTGCATCCCTCAGACCAACAGGCAGGGCTGAATTAAAGGAGTCTGTTAATAAAAGGGCTGCCCAGGTGGAGTCCCCATCCCTGGAGGTGTTCACAGAACAACTGGATGTGGCACTCTGTGCTCTGGTTTAGTTGACAAGGTGGGGATCAATCACAGGTGGGACTCAAAGATCTCAGAGGTCTTTTCCTCCATCAGTTCTGGGATTCCATGTGCCCCACGAGAGTGTAAGAACATACACCCACATCAGAAATGTAAGATCTCTGTGCTGAAATCACTGTGTCTCATTAGAGTTTCTAAGCAAATCTCATCTGTACTAAGTTAAAAAAATAGATCTAGGCCTGGCTTGGTTTCTAGGATTGTGCAGTAGAAGTTCACAGAGAGGTCTGAAAACCTGAAAATTTTCTGGCCAGGTGCCTATCTCTGCTTCCCAAATATAACTCTGTAGCACTTTTTTATTAGTCTTTCATTTTCCTTCATAGGTATTCATTTCTTTATTTGCTGTTAGTTAACTTTCATTCCAGTAAAAGCTGATTTGCCTCCCCACTGATGGTTGTCTGACAGCTCCAAACATATTTTTTGACCTAAAATCTGTGCCCAGAATGCACATTGTGCTTTCATGTTAGAGGAGGCAAAATAAGCCTTACCTCTAATACTGGGCAAATTTCTTTCTGAAGCCAATGGAAGGGCTGGGGGGAAAAAAAAACCTCACTTCAGCTTTCTCAATCCCATAAGTTCAAAACCAGTTCACGTTATGCATATTAATTTCAACAATAACTGGGAACAGGAATGCAAAACTAATTTACTGAGAGGCACACAAGCCAAAGCACGCCTGTAATCACAGCTCTCCCCCAGTTTGTCAGCCATCAGCTCAACAGCCACACATGGTTGTGCTTGGAACCAAGCACTGGAAATCAGGCATTCCACAGCCACTTCCTTCCCCCACTTCTCCACTACCTTGCCTGAAGCCTCCTCAATTACCTTGTTTACCATGCATTAAGCATTTTCCCTAAATTCCCCTTTTATCCTAATTGGCTGATGGTATCTTACTCTTTCAGGTATTTGTTCAGTTTTTAAGTGTAAAGAAAATCCAGCATATATGTACACACACAAATATATATATAGCATATATATATATGCTACTATTTAGCTACCTCTCCAAAACCTTTTTACAAAATACAGAAAAGGCTGTAGCTTCACAAAAGACAAGGAGATCAGACTAAGTGCAAAGGACTTTTCCAGCATTTAATAAGAAACAATATTCCAAGCAGATGTTTGCATCTTGCCATAAGCGTTAAGTCACAAGGAAACTCAAGAGCTAAAATCAAGATGCTGATTTCACCTCATTTCTGCTTTTTACAAGGTTCACACTGCCTGAAAGCATCATGCACCTCAAATCAGGGCTAAAATCCTGCTGCAGCAGAATTCTGACCAACCAGTTCAGTGATTTTCTGTAGCCCCAGCAAGTCACCAGCATGTTGTTTAATACACTTGAAAGTCAGGGTGCTTTCATTTGTAATTAGCAATAACCAAACATCATTTGGAGTTTGTCATTTACCCTTTATTTTCCATTCCCTGTGCACTATGACCAAGTTGTGCTCCTTGTTTTTCCCTATTATGACACCAGGTAGGGCCCTGGACAAACAGCAGCTTGTTCCACCCATGCTGTGAGCCATTAATAAGAATAATTACTCAGTGCTAGTAAGGCTTGATTGGAAAAAACCAAACAAACGAGCACAAAGAAGCCAGTCCAGCTACCCAGAAAGTTTAGAAACCATCCAGAAGAGCATGAACAGAGATGCATTTGGAAGGTCTTCCCCACCAGAAGAATCCTGGTATGGAGCCATGTAACATTTTCCAGATGAAGTTAACTGCAGATACAGAATTGGCTACTGGAAATAAGATCCCTAGTATTTACCAAAAAGCCTCCTCCTTTAGACTGATGAAGAAGAAATATCCTACAAGATATGCAGCCTTCCATCAGTAAATGGGCAAAAATATTTCATGTCAGGTTCAAGCTAAAAATATCAAGTGAAAGCCTTCTGCAGGCAAAACTTTTACTGAAAGGAACAGGTTGTGGGTTTGAAATCAGCCCATTACTTTCTTTGAAAAGAAGAGTGTTTACACAGTTTTTTTTTCGTGGGACTCACCCTCATGGAGTTTATTCTTTTGCTATTCCAGAAGAATGCTCTGAGATAATAAGCACTGCTTGTAGCAAATAAACCACCGGTCCCACAACCATGACCGCGTTGAGAACGAGCTTGAGACAGAGTTTAGGACCAAGGAATTTTCCTCCACAAGACTGGCCAAAAGATGGTCTGACATCTGTGTCAAAGAGGCCAAAATTCTGATGTCACAAGTGGTATCTGAACACACACAACACACACACCTCACCTGTGAGAGGACAGCCCAGCACCAACACAGGGGTGTGTACAGGCACTGACGTGCAGGCAGTTTGGTTCTGTGTTTCTGGCGACAAAGGCTGCATGAAATCGTGCCTCTGGATAACCCAAAATTCCCCAAGTTGCAGTTTCCCAGACAAATTACCAGTTGACTTCCATCCAGGAGTCCTCAGCTGCCTAGAACACGAACTGCTGCTTGCACTGCAATTTCTCCTGCTGCAATACAGCTAACAATTTGGTGGGAAAAAATGAGGGAAAGAAACATTGTTCTGAAGGACGGAATGCTACAACTGGTATTTTGCCTAATTACAGAACATTTCTGACCTCTCCCTGAGCTACAATCTCTCCTTGAGCTGCAATCTTTACAGCACAGAAAAAACAAATTGTCTCTTCTCTTTGTAATGGTGAGAATTAGCTAGAAGGAATTAACTTGTTTTCTTTTGGGGGTGGAGAAGTGAGAGGAGGATGTAAAACATTCATCCACACTTCTTGGCAGCTCTTGAAAAGATACTTTTGTTAATGGCAACTATTCAGTTATTACCTGAAATAATTCTTCCACCTTGAAAATTTTATTTTCATCTTCAGTATTTTAATTCTAAGACTGATCTCTGACTTCAAGTGTGTTAAGCCTTTAGGACATGTTCCTGCACAGTGGTTTAATCTAAATCACATGTGACAATCTGAAGAAACCAGAGACACCACTTAGTACAGACTTAACTGCAGCACAGCACAAAACATTCATCCAGCCTGGGGTACAAGTGATGATATAGCTACAAACCTTCATGATTATGAACTGTGTCTAAAATTCTCATGGCCTTCATAGAAAAGTGAGTTCCAACCAGCTGTCACAAACAGAGATTGATGGCTGGAGTGACAGTGCTCCCATCACAGTCTGTAACACTTTACCTCCGGAGCTACCAGGCTTGACCCAACTGTGCTGCAAAATATTTTCACATCCCCACAAAATATTGGAAAGGAAACAAGCCAGCAGGTAAGCCAAGGAAACAGATGGCTTACTAAAGTTCCTTTGTATTTGGTCATTGCTGAGAGCATAACCTTGCATTCTTAACAGTAAGTTTCATTAATTCAACAGGAACAACAACTCTGAAATTAATACTCTTCTTTCCCTAAGATCAGACATAAAAAGCATCTGAACTCCACATGGACTATGGGACAAAAACCCAAGGGTGTTTTGGAAATGGCGACACTCAAGTCAGAGTTTCAAGGATCTTTGCTTCTATTAGATTCCAGTCAGAGTTTCTAAAGCAGAAATTTAAACATTTAAAACTTAAGAGCATTATATTTAGGATACATACCAGCAAATCAAAACAATATCTGATGCAGCACTTCTTTCAGCTCTTGGGACAGGATTTACTGTGACACAAGTGTGAATTCAATTCAAGCAGGCTTACTCACTAAATCCCAACCCTGAATCTGTTTCATGATTGGGACTGAAGTATCACCTTCATTTTACACACAGCACTCCTTTTCCTCATTCTCTAGTTTAGCTACCAACAAACAAACTGGTCAGTATGAAACATCACAATCCCAGAGAGGCAGCATTGAGTGGACTCCTCCTAGAAAGCCTCACTGCCGACCACTGTTCTAGGAAGGGCTGGATCACAGAATTACACAATGGTCTGGGCTGGAAGGGACCTTAAAGCCCACCCAGTTCCAGTCCCTGCCATGGGACACCTGCCACTACTGCAGGTGCCCTGAGCCCCATCCAGCCTGGCCTTGGGCACTGCCAGGGATCCAGGGGCAGCCACAGCTGCTCTGGGCAGCCACAGCCTCACAGGAACAATTTCTTCCTCATACCCAATCTAACCCTGCTCTCTGTCAGTGTGAAGCCATTGCCCCTTGTCCTGTCACTCCAGGCCCTTGCCAAGAGTCTCTCTCCATCTTTCCTGTGGGCTCCCTTCAGGCACTGCAAGGCCACAGTGAGGTCACCCCAAAGCCTTCTCCTCTCCAGGCTGGACAATCCCAATTCCCTCAGCCTTTGCTCCCAGCAGAGCTGCTCCATCCCTCTGATCCCCTTGGTGTCCCTGCTCTGGACTCCAGCAGGATAGCTGGTGGCAGCACAGCAGAGGTTCAGACAGCAGCTGGGATGGATTTATGCTGTGGCAGAGGAATATCCTTTTCCAGATACCTTAGCCAAAGAGAGTGCACTGCATATAAATGCTGTGACAAACAGCTCAAAAAAAGACATGTGCATTAAATAAACATCCCCTGATTCATCACCTCAGTTAAGAGGCAGACATTTACTGCACTGTAATGTCTTCCAAAGCCGTGTAAGTATTTGTTCCTCATTAGCAGCAAATATATAGTGCATTTGAGAAAACAGCTTTATTGCACACCACTTTATTAATAAACAGCAGCATTAGGTGGAAATCACATCTGTACCTCTCTAATATGGCCTAAATAGCATGTGGGAGTGAAAGAAAACAAAGAGCAGAGAAATAAGCAAGCTGGTTGATTGCATGGGAAATGTTTATAGAAAAGCTACAATACTTACACACACCTTACTTCAAAGGTGCCTCAGACCTCAAGATGCCCTGGCTTCAAAGGAGACAAAATAGGTCATTCTCCAAACTGCTTCCAAGGAAGACACAGCTCCACCCGTTCAGCTTTCCCCCCTCCACTCCACAAACACTCACACCCAGCTGGGGGACTGAAGCCATTGTGTGTAATCGCCAGCGTTTACACTAACCAGGCACTGAGCTCATCGGCTTCCTTTTGGCAAGACCCACATCAACTCTTGGCTTTGTAGGGCTGAATCTGTTCCTTACGCTTCAGTCCAGCCCACGTGCAGCATTTGCTTTGTCATTTGACTACAGCCACCCTGAGTCTCAGCTGTCAGAGAGGTATTCCCTGCACCTCAAATGTGAGCTCAGGGCAAATTTCAGGGATAAAAAACATACAAGAAACTTACACTTCCCACATTTCAAGATACGGACCAAAACACAACACCCTCTTCCTCTCTATTGTGGTGAACTTTGCATACAAATGAGCCCATTCCTCCCCTTCCAAGTTTGCACTGAAGGATGCAGGAAATAAAATACATACTGCAACTGAAATCCACTTAAATTTGAATTAATAAAAGTTTTAAAAGTAAGTTAAGCACATGGTTTAAAGTCATGGTATGACACAACTACTGAAATCTCTCTGTAATGAAATGCAATTTCTGAAACAGAAACAAGGTGAGGCACTTTCAACTTAAGCAACATAACTGTTCCAAGAAATGATAATCTCAAAGCTTTATTCAGTGAGCAGCTACATTATTCATTAAACATTACCTAGGAAATTTCAAGTTTCTCTCCTGGCAACCTAGAAAAGTCCGCAAGACAGAACAGAACTTACTACTACCAGGAGTCTTTAAACAGTTAAGCAAGATAAATGAGCGGGGGGAACTCATCACTTTCTAAAATTTACACTTGGCTATGCTTACTTCCATATTTCCCCAGGCACAAAAGAACTTCTTTGCTTCTTCTATTCTCTATTTATAGGACTCAGCTGGATCACTTAAGTATTTCCCCTCTCTTGACAATTGTGAGCTTGGCTAATTTTATTAGAGCAAAATCTGAGGTAATCATAACACATAGCAATAGCTTATGGGCTGAAATATTCAAAGTGCATTACTTAATTCATGGAATCATGGAACATGTTGGGGTGGAGAAAGCCCATCTCATTCCCATTCCCCTGCCATGGGCAGGGACACCTTCCACTGTCTCACACTGCTCCAAACCCTGTCCAACCTGGCCTCAGACACTTCCAGGGATGGGGCAGCCTCAGCTTCTCTGGGCAGCCTGTGCCAGGGCCTCACCGGGAACAACTTCTTCTCTGTATCTCACCTAACTTCCCCCTCCTTCAGTTTGGAATTGCCATGGTTTTCAGTCTGAACTCCCACAGTTCTGTGGCATTGCCACAGGCAGCTCCAAGAGCAGCCTCCACCACTGTGGGCAACTGCCCAGAATGGATGTGGAACCAAACTCCACTTCAGGAGGTGAGGATGCTTAGGTTCTCTATTCAGCTGATAATTTTAGGGAAATTGTTACAAACTTTGTACTTTCTAAACCACTAATTCTCTAAGTTTTGCTGAAACTCACCTAAACTCCAAAACTCACTGGGAGGAGCGAGGAATGCAGATATGAACACCATAATAAATACACTTCTCCTTTGGAAGTCTAATAAAGGTCACTTATCACATTCATAGAAAGACCCAGCAAAGAACTCTTCAGGAAAAACATGATTCTCTGCCAAAAAACTGACAGCAATTAACAGAAGTCAGCCAGCAATGCCAATGAAAAATAGATGTCAGGTCAAATTCAGTATTGCAAGGGGGAAAAAAAAAAGTTTTCTTTTTCCTGCTCCTGCCTTCTTTCTCTGTGGCAACAATTCTTAAACCAGCACAACTCCTCATGTATTGATTTCCCTCCGTATTTTCAGACAGCACCTACATTTTGCACTTTCTGAGATGGAGCCTTTCACTGCTGGCCATGCAGTCCCAGGCTTTCATCTCAGCTCCTAATGGCCACATCCTCCTCTCACTGCACCCTCAGCAAGCCCATCGTGTCCATTTGCCCAGCACGAGGATGTCAGGACAGATTTCTGGAGTCAGCAGACTTGCCAAATGCAGGCAGGGCAAAGCAGCCCTCCCCTTTCTTCACTTAAATCAACTTATTTTCACTGAGGCAGTCCTTCCACACTGATCTCTGCCCTTTCTTATTCACTTCTTGCTCAGTTTACCCAGTGAACTCTTTATGGCTCACTCATCAGAGTCACCTCAGACATGCACATGGAAGAGCAACTCCACCAAGTTACTGCTCAAATCCCTGTGTGCTCCTTCACTGCCCCTTAACCCACTTCTGCAGAGCACCCACCAAAACCCAGCGGATCTGCAGGTGAGACCCTACTGCTTTTCAGGCTGATGGAGCTTACTCTGTTCACCTCCACAGCCTGGGCAGGGTGCACCTTCTCTTTGGGGCTTCTGTTGCCTTTCAGAGAGGCCAAGACAAGCACAGTTCTGCTTTAAAGAGCTCCTGCAAAGCACCCAGAAGATGGGCAACGTAATCAAGACCTTCTGGAACTACGCTCATCCCTCCAGAAGGAATTGTATCATCATTCCTCCTACCATGGGGGATCTTCACCACTTGTTCTGAACTTACAAGATGCCTGGGATGCCAGACACTGGTACTGAAGAACACAGAATTATTAACACTGGAAAAGATCTCCCAAGATCATTGAGTCCAACCTTTGGCCGATCACCACCTTGTCAACTAGGTGCCACATCCAGATTTTCTTAAAGATCTCTGGAGATGGTGACTCCACCTCCTCCCTGGGCAGCCCCTTCCAATGCCTGACCATCCTTTCTGTGAAGAAATTCTTCCTGAAGCCTTCCTGACATAGAGTCCAAGTCCAACAAAACAGCATCTCTGCTGTGATGAGTCCTCTGGGTTATCATCACACTGCTTATGAAGGACAAATCCCAGCTTGCATTTCTCTTAGGAAGCAGGAAAAAAAAAACCCAAACCAAACCCAAGAGATCTGATCAGGACATTTTTAGTTTCCCCTGGTCTTTCTTACTTAAAAGCACCCCAGTATCTGTGGATTCTGTTTCTCCACAGAAACTGAGGAGAGGCTGTGCAGTCTGGAGAGCCACTGGCAGCACTAAGTTAATAAACAGGGTTAAGGATTTAGAACTGTGTGAGGGAGCTTAACAAAAAGAGCCTGGCCAGTTTTCTTTTAAATAAAAAGTGGTTGCTGGGATTTCTAATCTTTATTGATATGTAGCTATTGAAGTGTGCAATACCAGGTAACATCAGCAGGCCAGAATGGCTTATTAAGCACAATTACCTAGCAAACAATCTAAATCCTGGAAAGAACTCAAGGGGAAGTGCCTACAGAAAGTTTGTGCTAATCATAAGACAGTAACACCTATAATACCAAAATAACACCAAATAAACACCTAAAACTGTGCAAAATTTAAAGCATTGATGATATGCTTTAAATCATAAAAGCATCTAAAACATAACATTTAAATTAAAATCCAACATAACATTTAAATTAAAATCCAACTACATGAGTTTCCTCAGACCTAGGAAAGGTTATATGAAAGAAATCTTATATTGTTTTGTATAAAATTCTTATTTATAAAAGTACAAAGTCAGGCTTACCGTGTGAGGTAAGCCAGGCATTCACATTTCTCTTCCTATTTAGCTAGGAATGACCTGAATATTAACTTGCAGGTATTTGGAAGATTTTTGCAATTTGGCAAATGAGATGCATATGACTTAATTTAGCCACTATTTTTTCTTCCCCACTCCAAGATATTGAATACTAAAGCATGTTTCCTTAACAACTACAATGCAAAACGTAAACCTTTATTTCTTTAAAGCCCAGAAATTCTCATTTTAAACATTGTGCAACTATCCTTTGTAGGAAGCAGTCTGCAGAACTGCCAAATGTGCATGGAACAAAGAGAAGAGATTGTATCAGAATGACATGCCTTCAGAAAGTTGAGTTTCTTTCCTGCCAGAGAGAGAAATGACTAATGTGCACTGTAATTAGTGCAAAAACAATACTATCTTTGCAGTTGCAGACTGGGAAAAACTACAGTTTGATGTTTACACAGCAGTAAATAAAGCAGAAAAACCTTTGAGTTGGGTAATAAGCACATTTTTCCTCTAAAATATTTAATGACAGTGAATCATCATCATAAACACCCACGAGGTGAGGTCTTCCACATTTTGCTACTACAAAGATTAGAATATTGCAGAATTTCCTAGTGATTGATAAATTAATAAAACCCAAACAAAGTAATTTTAACTTGAGAGTCCACAGGAATTGCATAATTCTGTTTTTTCCACTGTTCTACAGCAAGTGTAAGGATGCAAACCTTGCCAAAGCTTGATAAATTAATGAAAAAAAAGGAGGAAAGGGTTTGCCTGCAACACCCAGGGCTTGGATGCAGCAACCCACATCTCAAGAAGCAAATATTTTTGAAGCAGAAAAGCCAGGGACTACTGTCTCTTCATGCAAGTGGCATTTCCACATACCACCCCCCACCATTTATTATCAATACTTCTGTCCTTTCCAGACATCCTGTCTCCACTTACATTCCATTTTCAGTTTGCCTTCAGCTGGCAAGCACAAGATGAATCCCAACTCTGAAAAAACACTGGAAGAAATTTTTTTTCCAACTATCAGACCACTGCATTTCTTCAGAAACACGTTCAAAATATTCAACTTGAAATGCATTTCAAATACTTGAAGTACTGCTGTTTCAAATGCAAAGAAACCATTCAGATGTGGATATAAGATCCAAGTTTTATGTAAGGACAGATTTACACAGCACTGTAAAGTAAAGGAAAAGAAGCCTTAAACAAGAAAGCAAGAAGCTGCACGTAATAAAAATGTGACCAAGTGAGAAGAGGAAAGAAATGGATGCAGATGCCATGGCATCTTCAATTTCAGGTCTGCCACCCCATGAGTCTGAAAAAGTGCAACACAGACAGCAAGGAAACAAGAGGCACTTTGTGCAGTGTGCAGCTCTGGAGTGGGGAAGAGAGATGAGAGATGAAAAGTCTCTCTTGTAATGCAAAGAATGCAGCAAAACTCGAGGATCCCAGCAATACCAGTGTCAAGGAAAACTTGTATGTGCCTGGAGTGACTCAGTGCCCAGGCAGCAGGAGAAAGGTGTGCACCCAGCACAGCTGAGGCAGGCAGGAGAAGCAATGAGAACCTGAGAGCAGCACTTTTCCCTTGAGATGATTCCTCTCCACAACCAGAACCTGCCAGCACCTCAGAGCAAAACTCTCCCTGAGCCAGGATCCCCTCAGAGAGCACCCAGGAACTTCTCCCACCTATTAATGCCTGTCAGTGGATGCCAACCAAAGGTGAAGGGCAGAAAACCATGAGCTTGATGAACAGAGTATTTTCTGATTCATGACCTGGGGCACTCGGATGAAAAGGGAATTGCCCTCTGCTTCCATGGCTCTGGAAAGGAGCACACAGGTTTTTTAGCCCAGCCAGCAGAAGTATCTGCCCAGCTCAGGTAGGTCAAAGAGATCTAAATCATGACAAACACGGGCCACAAAACAGCTGGAGGATACAAACTAAGTGTCAGTGCCCCCAAACCAACAAAATCTGGTTTTGTTGCTTATCAAACATCCCAGAAAATGCAATATCATTATGCAAAAAAACATGAAGTAGCAGTCTTTGAGTTAAAGCTTCTGAAGAGGGTCTTAAGACAACATTATTGTCAACTGCATTCAAGACTTTGTGTGAGCTAGTTTAAAGCATCATTAGACCTACTCTGAACTTCAAAGAAAAAGTTACATCTACTTTTGTCCACCTTTCATATTTAAAGTTTAAGTATTGAAAGAAGCTATTTCCCAAAGTTACTCCTCTGATTTGATGCCCACTTGTGCTGCCAGAGTGAATTAGTTCTGTTCCTTTTCTTCATTACTTTATTTATAGATTAACATTGAATAAAAGTGGATTGATTTTTTTTTTCTTAAAAGTATAAAAATCCATTATTACTCCATGATTTCAGCTGGGGAAAAAAAAGTTTCAGTAAAACACATACTACAAGTTGACCCTGTCTTGTGCCCCAAAACAGAGAGCAAAATAAAGTCACGTAACAACAACAAATTACATCAGTGATGCTTAAGGCAAAAACCAAACTGGTTTATTCAAAACAAGCAAAGGTAAATAAGTAACTCTCCCCGTGTGAGGATGGGCAGGCACCGTCCTGATGAATTTCCAGCAGGCAAATACCTTCTGCTCTCATACAATAAAATCATTCAGAGACACTAACTCACATGACTTGTTTCAAAGTGACAAATAAAGGAGTGACACTGCAGTCACCTGGCAGCTGGCCACAAACTCCTTCCACTGAAAGGAATTTATTCAAAATAGAGTCAGCAACAAATTCTTCAATATTTTAACTTGGCAGAAGAAAACCTGGCTCAACACCACTACATTCCAAGGTTCCTGGAGTTCCAGGTGAACATACATATGTATGTGTGCTCTGGCTAAGTGTCCTGGGAAACATAAGAGACCAGTGTCTGTCTAAGTTGTGTGTGCTGGTCCAGGCAGGGCTGGCCCCATGGCTGGTACCACCCCCACACAAACCATCACCCCCCTTCAGCAAGGAGACCTTGTTGGCTGCAGGCAGCACTTAAAGCCCTGGAAACATTTGCTTCAGAAACAATCCTCTGATGTGCATTAAAGTGCCCAGAAAGTAGGGCTGAAAGGGCTTTAATGAATAACCCTGAACACCTCTCAAATGTGAGGCAACTTAAGTCTGAAGCCAGACTCTAGCCAACACAGCATTTTGGGTGCTGTACATATGGACAGATGCATCCACATACATGTACCAGCCTTCAGCAAAGCTCCTCTTCACCACACAGAGTGCATTTTCTGTTTGTGCATTGATATTTCTACTAGTTCTACACTGTATTAAGGATAATGACAGTGCCCATCCAATGCTTTGTTTCAGCTTTTCCTGTAGTGAGATAAAGCTGGTGTACCTTTATCCTTATCTGTACCTCTGATACACAGAGCATGGGACAAGCTGTCATTGTGACAAATGAACAAGGCATTTTAATTTATTTAGCTCTACTGGTGCCCTCAGCTGCTTCAGTCATCAGCAAAATACTGCTATAAATACTGCATTTGCAATAGAAGGAGTGGTAAAATGGCAGCATACACACAGAAATGAAAAAGGTGGTGTGACTGCTGTGGAAGTCTATCACTGAGAAGCTGACGTGTGCACAAAAGGCAAATCAGCTTTAAACAAGGCCTGTAAATAGTGACAAGCCAGAGAAGAGGCTGCATTCTCAGTTTTTCTCACTTGCTTCACCAGCCTCATCTACATCATAAAACAGGAGACTCAAAAAATTGAACCAATATGAAAAATAAACCAATGCATAATCTGAAAGTATCTATTTTAGTCCAAGTTCTGATATTTTTCCCATATCAAGGACTCATCATGTTGTCAGGAAAAACACCACCTGCTACTGTTTACTTTTCCTGACAACTTTTTTTGATTTTTGGCCAAGCTGGGGACAACTCCTTACAGTGAATCACAGAATCATTAAGGTTGGAAAAGACCTCCAACATCACAGAATCCAACCTTTGACCAAACACCACCTTGTCCCCCAAACCAAAGAAGAAACACCAGTTGTTTCTTGAACACCTCCAAGGACAGTGACTCCTCCTCCCTGGGCAGCCCATTCCAATGCCTGACAAACCCTTCATTAAAGAAATTTTTTTCTCAAGTGAAGATTTGCTGCCCAGGATCATCTGACAAGCAGAGGAGCCAAGGACTAAAGCCTCCTCTCATTCCACACTCCCCAGTGACAGGCTAGCTTCCTCTTATACAGCAGGAAGGTGCATATCCATGGAGATCACACCATCACAGGAGAGAAACTCAGCAGGGCCAGGGCAGGTCTGCCCAGAACACAAGTGGTTAACTACAGAAAACGTTGCACAGAGCAAGGGAACTGGGATCTTGCTCAGATTTCCCAGGAAAAAGGGGGGAGTGATGAACTTATGAAGTTGCCCCATCCCTGGAAGTGTTCAGGGCCAGGTTGGACAGGGCTCTGAGCAACCTGGTATAGTAAAAGGAGTCCCTGCTCATGGAAGGGGGTGGAAGGAGATGATCTTTAAGGTCCCTTCCAACCCAGGCCATTCTGTGATTCTTTAAGTTTTGGAGTTTTCAGAATGCTTTATGTGCAAGTACTTTCAGAAGGGAGCAGGGAAACTCTTTCTTGGAGGGTTTTGCTGCTATCTTCTTACCTGCAGATGAAGATTTCTGCTTATGCACAATCTGCTACTCCAGGCACCAGTGTTCACTCTGCTGACGAGGGCAGTTCCTAGAAGGAAAAAAAGAGAAATATTGATATACATTAGTGAAACAACCTTCTTGAGGATGAAGTTCTATTCCCCCTCCTTCCTTTAATGTTTTGGAAAAACACTGTGTTCACCTGGCACCTATAGATCTACAACAGCCTGGTACACACAAGCAGTATTTGATTTTTGAAAAGTTAGTTCAAAAGAAACATGGAATACTGCTCTTTATTTGCTGCTTCTTATACCTGGTGTGACATGTTCCTGCTATAAATAACTGAATGTGGTAAACAACATTTCAACAGCTCTCCAGAACATTAGAAAAAAACCCAAAAACCAAAAAAACACCTAAGCACTGTATTAGGTAGTCACGAGCATCTACCACGGGTAAATTGTAAATATAGGAGATTGTGAAATAATCTTCTTTCCCAACTTTCTTTTTAAGGAAAATAATCCTCAGACTGGAGCTCTTCCAGATGTATAACCCTCCAAGTGCTCTGGAGCTGCACACCCTGACTCCCTCACAGCAGTGAATCACGAGCAACGCACGCACAAACAGCCACACAAACTGGGCAAAAGGTAACAAATCCCAAACTGCTCATTAAGACTAATAATCAGCTTGGAAGGGATGCTTACTACAACAATGTTTAACAGCATCATTGTGACAGATATTGCCTAATATTATGGCCCAGCCAAGGAGAACATGTGAGATGTAGTTATTTTTAAGCCTTCACGAACAAAGATTTTCTGAGTTATATTTTAAAGGAACATATCTATTATGTGTAACTCTACATGAGAACTTTGTGGAGTGCAGCATGGAGAAACAGCTCTAAATCAGAAAAACTTTCCACTGGTATTTCAGCATCTCCTCTACCACCGTTGTCAGACACTGAATTTTACCCAGACAAATGTCTCCTAATAGCTTTCCAATGGAAAAATGGAATAAGTACCAACTCCAGCATAGGAACATCCTAAGAGTTCAGAAAACAACAAAAACCTCTTAAAGATCTGGAAAGAAGGGAGGTCTGTAAAATACTAAACCATGCACACCATGCATCAAAGCCCTATAGAAGTAATTGCATCTCTCATTATAGCCCAAAACTCCACAGCAGGACATTCAGGAGCTCCAGAACTCTCAGGCACATATCATTCTCACCATGGCTGACTGAATATGCAGCTTTCATTCACAAACCAATAATAATTAAATTCCTGGGTTGCCACAACATGTTTTTGTGATGTTTTGTGCTTTCCACTCTGCAGACCCACAAACATTTACTAACAGTTCACATAAGCCTTTTACTGTAGCTCTGAAATGAACAGAATAATTCCTGGTGAGTTTCTGTCTCTCAGCTGAGAAGCTGCAATTTAACAGAAGGAAGATATGCTTATTCAATCTCCTTAATGTATTTGATTGCAGTTCCATTAGAGAACATTCTTTTAAGTTCTCTACTCAGGTTTATTCATGACATAGTCCTAAGTAGGGTCAAACAGTCATAGAAAATGCAGAACATTCATCTAACCCAACACATCGGGTTAAATCTCCACTGCTTGAGCACCAGTTACCTACCAATCCCCACTTACACATGTTAGATTAGGAAAATAAATCTGGTTTTAGGATACAGATGGTGAATTAGTTAATCCAGAGGGACAGATGCTTGAATTTTGCTGGGGGAGGGAGAGATAGAGAAGAGAGAAATAATCACCTCACCCTAAACTATGAAAACTCAGCTTTGAGATGCTAAAAGCTGTCTTCATCGACTGCCAATAGACAAACAGTAAACATTTTAATTACCACTGTTTGTAATTGACCCCAGGACACTTTACACAGAGAAGAAGCATGGATTCTGAACCTGAGAATGGAGTGGCCATGGTGCTGATCCAGCAGCAGGGACCCACACTTCCACTCCAACAGAGCCACTTTATTTGCAGCTCTGTTGAAACCCTTAAGCTCTTCTCAGACCACTCTGCAGACTGAGTGGGAAGGAGTAAGGATAAGAGCCACATTCTGTCCTTAGGGACCCCTATTAAATCAGATTCCCAACATCAGCCACTTCCTCTTTGTTTTCCTCAAGCCATATGGCTTCCTGAAAAAATCTGTACAAACAATAAATCCATTAATCAAGCCACTGCTGGAGGAAAAGGCTTTTCTCCCCCCTTCACTTCATCAATCCAGACATTTTAATGGAGATGTTTTATGTATTTTATTTTATGAAAGTCCCAAGGAAAATACTGAAGTGGTCTTTGTTCTCACACTGCAGCCCCAGTTCCAGTTCGTAATTGTAGAAGGAGATCCTCACATAAAATACAAAGAGATACAGGAATAGAGAGAAGTCAGTCAAACCAACAAGAAAGGAGTCCAGCCTAATTGAATCTTAGCAGGGGTACAGTATAAATTGCTACCTAGGTTTGCTGGCATACAGTCTCAAAAAACCAAAAGCTACAAAGAAAACTTAATTAACAGAAGTAGGTAAAATAAGAGAGGCATTAAAAGTCTATTCCCACAAGGCTGTGAGGAGATGCACACATGCAAATGCCACAAGTAGCTCAAAGGAAGAGCTTCTTTTAAGAGATGACACAAATAAAGAACTTCCCCACATGCAGGGAACTCAGTGGGAGGGAGGAAACACAGAGAGCAGCAAGATTTCTACCTCTTGTAGGTGGGAAACTCCCTTTCCAGCAGGTGGAAAGATTTCCCACTTCTCTAAAAGGGAGAAGAACACTAAACCCAGACCTAAGGAGGCTCATTCTTCCACCAAACTAATCATACACCTGAGGGATTGCTGGAAATGCAAACTGCCTGTTTTGATGATCTGTTCCCATGGAGGCTTTTCCCAAAACTTCTTTCACTGAACTTTTATTAGTCAATAGTCTGCAGTGCAGGAGCATTGGGAAGAAAAAGAAGTTACTTTCCAATTCAGGTGATCTTTTGCAGTCACCCACTTCTAAAGCAACTGTGACCCTTCCACTCACATGGAAGGAAAACAAGATTGGCATGGTAACAAATCTTTTTACCTTAAATCATGTTTTATTTTCTTCACAGGTGGTCTACAGCTTACTGGATGACAAAACTGTTCCTCAATTCGTGTGAGCAAAAACAACCCTCTGTTTAAATCAAGTTCAGGAAACACAAAGCAGCTTATGACATTGACAAAGACCTTACAGAGAAAGACCATTAAAATAGGTGTGAAGTTCACTTTACAAAACTTGGAGCAGGTCTGTTTTTTTGGGTTTTTTTTTTTTTTTTTTGGTGGGGGGGAGGGTGGTGTTAGCAGGTTTTTTAAATACAGGGAAGCAGTATTCTTGGTTAAAAGCAGGAAATCTTTGAAATTACATACCTTTCTGTCTTTGTTGAATTAAGTAACAATTAGCCACAAAGAAGAAAAAAAGCCCCAGAGCTTAGAAAGGTTGAGTCATTATCTCCAAGGAGACACATCTGTAATGTTAACAAGGTCAGAACATTTCAGTCAGTTCTTGTGGGTAATGGGAGACACAAGATGTTGGCTTCTGCTCCTATCAAAGCAATGACAACTCAAAGCCCGCAGATATCACTTGGAGCCCACACCACTATGAATTATCAGCCTTGAGGCCACAGCCTAGAAACATACAACATCATCTCCAAAGTACAGATGGATTGGTGGATGCCTTGAGGTAGGGATGAAAGGTGTGTTTGTTTTGGACAGGGTGGTAAGGAGGATCAGGTGCTGCCAGCTAGGGAGGTCTTTCACCACATCTGGGGCAGATGGTCCCAATTATCTTCTCATCACTGGTAATCAGAAGTCATCCCTCAGCAGCTATGTAATAACCTATGTAAAAATAAGCTCAGGATTGGTGTTTGGCTTCTAGCAAGAGGAGAGCTTGCCTGACAGTCAGTGCAGGCAGCACCCTGTCCCATTCACAAGCCTGTGGTACGAAGCTCTGCAGGTGCAAGACGGAGTCTCCACATCAGGTGAGAAAAGTGAATACAGGTAATGCTGACAAGAAAATCTAGGGGCACACCAATGGGGAGGAAAAGGCAGTTCTCCCTCCTGCCAGCTCACTCTTCTGCCCTTTCTGACCCTATTGATAAACAGCATGTGCTCCCAAATTACCAGGATCTCTATCACCCTGCTTTGGCTACTGCTCATACCTATGGGGACAAAAGTGATCCAAACTGGAAGCAAGATACGTTATCTGGAGAACATAAAGAGCATCAAGCTCTTCATGTCTTCACTGACTGCAGCCACTTGTTCATGTCCTCACTCGACTGTCAAAGGTGGCCAGTAATAACAAGATCCAAAAAATTTATTGCCTCTCTTCCCAGAGCAACCCAACACCAGAAATAGAATTGAGAAAGCATTTGTCAGCCCAGACTTCACTGCACTATTAAGTCCCATACCCTGTGTTAGCAGGAGCAACACCATTTACATCCTAGAAAAGAAGGCACTTCTTTGTTACTGCTTTTTTTCCTCTTCCTGAGAAGAGCTAAATAGAGCTATATTCAAATTCAGCTCTAAACTACTCCTTATTTGCTCACAACACTGCATCCTAGTTCTTTAAGCTCTACTGTGCTGTTGAAAAGCAAGTGCTACAAAAAAACATGTTGACACATAAACCAAGAGTGAAATTAAAATTAAAAAGCAGCTTGATGTAAAAGAAAAGTCTTGACTGAGATCTCCAGAGTTCTGCCTGTCATTTGTCTCCTTGCAAGTACGTGAAGGGCATCTGCTTTCCAGGAACAAGAGCCTTGAATTCATTTAATACATTTCTAATCCTTTAGAGTTACAGTTGTTGAGAAAAGAGAAAGAAGAATAAAAACACTTGAAGTGATTTTTTTTTTTAATTTTTTGTTTAAACAACACAGGCAAGAGAGCCCCAGCACATGAGCTCAAAGGACATCAGAGCAGAATACTCACAGGTAGAGCACTTTGCTTTCTCTTCCTCCAAATGAACACTTTATTTTGCAAACCCTGTGATTAAAGCCCATGGAACCATTACTCCAGGGTGAAAAGGGGGTGCTGGTACAGCAGAGAACCATCACAGCTCACCCACAGACTCACCTGCATGTCCTACTCCACTCCCTCATCCTCACGGCTGCGCCAGGCAAACACCGGGGGAATTGCACAGAAACCAGGAGCTTCTCTTCTTGTCAGCAGGACAACTTCGTTTATTTCAACACAGGAGGCACTGAGGGGTCACACTCACTAACAGCAGGAAGGCTTTCCTCTGCTTCCTTCAGCTGCCCTGGAAGCAGGATGGTTCCAACAAGCTGCTGGTCAGAGGACTCCTTCCCAAAACACTGCCCTGGCCACACCGCTGTGGTTCCACAAAGTCAGGCTTACTTCACACAGTAATTACTCAACAGAACAACAGAGAAAGTCATGGCAAGAATTTGCTTTGTTGTTGAAAACTTATTTTTCACTCACAGTCAACCCAAGTCTGCCCTTTGATTTAGAGAACAGGTCCCTCACTTAACATTCCTGCCTTACCTGCACAATTTCACACTTGACTACTAATTCTTCAAACACAGCAAACTCTTGCCATACCTACCTATGACTAAGTATTTTGCACTGGTTCTCAGAAAAGCATCTATGAGAAAGCATATTTAAAGAAAAAGAGCAATAGACTGAGTAATACAGTGAAGCAGCATTTAGCAGAAATCAGGATTAGGCCTGGGTATTCACGTACCCACTGACCTGTTTGGGTTGGAGGTTAGCTCTTGTTATTAATCCTGGTGGTTAGAACTACAGGAAGGCATTTTAAAGGAATGATTCAAGTTAAAACATGTATGCCATTATCATGCACATCTATGAAAAAGTACAGTTGGGGAAGTCATCCAGGTATTTAGGCAACACAGAAGGGATAGCACATAAAAATAGAAGTACAATGATGTGGCATTTGCTTTCATTTCTTTCCTTGCGGATATTTGACAGAAACAAACAAAAAAAAATATAATAAGATTCTGGTTTATTTCCATGTGTGTAGTTAAAACCATGTAGAACTAATAAAAAACAAAGCCAGATCTCCCTTTTCAGAGCAGCTGTGGCTGCCCCATCCCTGGCAGTGCCCAAGGCCAGGCTGGATGGGGCTCTGAGCACCCTGGGACAGTGGAAGGTGTCCCTGCCCATGGCAGGGGGGTGGAACTGGATGAGCTTTAAAGTCCCTTCCAACCCAAGCTATTTAAAGAGTTTCTGATTCCTTTCCCAGTGAGCAGGTGTCCCTGCCAGCAGAATGACTGCCCTGGTGGCAAAGCAGTGGCTCACTGTGCAGCCTGTATGTGCAGGACAGCCTGGGCCCAGCAGCCCCTGCCGACACCACCGCCCTTGAGTGAACAATGCTCCACTTTCTAGGCACTGCCAGGCAATTTCCATTTCCACATCATAGCAATTTATAGGCAATTCTTGGGAGCCTGTTCTGTTTTTTGAAAATAATGAAAGACTGCTGCTATCTTTGCAAGTAAAAGCCCTTCTTTTCTGCCTCTCTGGGCTGTTTACACAGCATCCCTTTGTGTGATGATTTAGCCTGGTTTTGTATGAGCACTGAGGTAGGTTAGTTTGCAGAGCCCACATCAGGAGCATAAAATAATTAAGATATCAGAATTAAACAGTCGCTGTTTGTAAATTCAAATTGGTTCAGTTTAGGACTAACCCAAGCCAGCAAAAATATCC
Organism: Peucedramus taeniatus; assembly: GCA_013400575.1. Lineage (NCBI taxonomy): Eukaryota > Metazoa > Chordata > Aves > Passeriformes > Fringillidae > Peucedramus > Peucedramus taeniatus. The sequence goes on from WBNO01001419.1 coordinate 572,378, forward strand.
AGTGTCAAGTCAGTATCGTCTGTAACATCAGCAGAACATTCAACATCACTCTGCATTTTCAAATAACCCTTTCAATACAAGACAGCTCTCACCCAAACCAGTGATTTTCCAGAGGGTCTAAAGGTTAACTTCAATTACCCTTTTCTTGGCAAGGAATCTTAAGCCACTGCTAATAACCCCAATTCCAGACTTCTTAGAACTGCACAGGCAAAGCAAAGCATTTAAGACTGCTCTCAGCAGAGCAAAACCTGGCAGGTGACAGAAATTCAGCCCCTGTTCCAAAGGCCTGCAGTGCTCTCTTTTGTGACTGCCACCTTGCAGGCAGTGCACTGCTGCAGCCTTCCCTTTGATTCCACAAACTCCTCTTTTGCCCATTTCCAAAGCACACAGCTCCACTGACACTTGAAAGCACAATTCCAAACTGCACCATTCTCCCTGCCCTCTCCATTTCTGCCTGGCCCATGGGGCACCCCTCAGCTCTGAGTGAACTGGGTCAGCAGTCAAATCCACATTTGTAAGAGCCAGAAGCTCACAAAGAGTCCAGCAATATGCATGAGCCAATGAAACTACACTGCTGAGAGGATAAAAGGAGCCAGTGAATTCCTCCCTGGCCATGCCAGTGCTCATCCACAAGGAAAGGACATCACCAAGACAAACCACTTTCACTCAGCCATCAAAAGCCCACCTCTTGGTTCTGCCTTTGTACACCAGGCACAGTGCTCAAGGGCCAAAGAGACATCATACCATCAATACATTGAGATCTTTATTTGAGATGATGTCTTGAAAATAACTTCATAAATGTATGTGAAATATGGAAAAATAGACAACAACAACATGTACTTTTCTTGTTTATGTTGAAACACACTCAAAGTAACTCAATTTCAGTATAAGGATAATACAATAAGTTTATTAAGCAATAATTTCTTTCAGGTAACTTGTGTCTGCAAATAGCTTCCATCTAATGAACTTCCAATGCCTTTAACTGAAAGCACACACTGGCTAATAAGCAGTAAAATACTGAAGTGTGCAGCTGTTATGTGTTTCATGGCTGTAAAAACCAGTCACAGATGGCACCTGCAGAGAGCAAAGCAAGGCCTGAAAGCTTGCAGATTTGCAGCCTCCTCCACAAGCATTTGTCCTTGGGGAAGATGAGTACCCTGCATCAGTCCTTCATCCAATGTCCCTGTCCTGGGCCATCGTGTTCCCCTCCCAGAGTGTGTGAGGAAATATTATTGGGATTATAATACACCATTTCTTATTAACCAACCAAAGAAATACACATCTCACAGCAGCTACTGCTATTATATAACCACAGATTTCTTTTCATGTGGAGCTATAACATCTCACTTCATTATGTAGTCAAGAGATGCCAAACTTCCTTTTTCCTTCCTTGCAATTACCCGTGAGTCAATGGAAGACAAACATGGAGCTGATTTTTGCTGGATTTACTGCACTCTGTCCAAGGAAATTTAATCAATCCTCTGTGCAACAAATTCCAAGTACATTTGGACCATGCACAGGTGCAAGCATAAGGCAAATGTGAGAGAAAAGTTCATTTCTCTATTGCAATCCACTGCCCCCTTCCCAAGCAGCAGGAAGGAAAGCCACAGCATTTGTCTCTCTTGAGACTTCAGCTTAGGAGAAACCCTGCAGAAAGTGATCAAGGCACAGCAGTTTCAGAACTAATTACAGTTTCTAGTTGGACACTTACTGGTAGTTAATTAGCACCTGGGAGATACAAGGGCCAACTCATCATCAGCTACTAGGAAATGCAATTTATGCCATTAAAGTCTTTGAAATTTATTTATTTGATAGTATAATCAAACATAAGTTCTTGCTTCATCTACTACAAAACTTAATTTTTGTCACTGGCAACACAATTTAACACTTCAAAGGTCACTAATAATCAAGAAGAAAGCAACACTCTACTGTCCAGTTCTACTGTTCAGATTATGGCACAGGCTGGTGCTGTCACTGTTAAATCTACCTCCTCACATCTCAAACCAATGGGCTTGCTAAATGTAAAGAAATAATTTTAATGTAAACGTTAAAACCAAGTTTTCTTACACAAACATGACCCCTACCAGTCAGTACTTGAATTCTCTGAAAAAGGTGTATTTTTGGGGGTGACATGCAAGGTATGGGATGGGAGACAAGGAAAAGCTACTTTAATAGATGATTGCTCAAGTCTACTAGCTCAAATAAAAAAAGGAAAGTATCCACAAAAAGCTTTGTAACAACAAAGAAGATAATGGGCTGGTTAAAAAATACCTTGTATAGTGAAGTGAGAATAAATGTATAAAGCTTAGTGGCATCCCTGCCTGTGGCAGAGGGTTTAGACCAAGATGATCTTTAAGCTCCCTTCCAACCCAAATCAGTCTGTGACTCTAGATTCCCAGACTCTCCAAGCACTGGAACAATGAAATGAGAGAAAAATCTTCAGATACACAAAACTTTTTCTTCACAAGATCTTCAAAGCAGGGAATCCTTTCTTTTTTAAATTTTCCTGACTAATAAAGTCCTCACATCAACTCCAGAGTCAGACCAAGGCAGAAGTCAACACTTTTATTCAAAGACCCTTCCTTACTGTTTAACAACCAGTTACTTATTTACTTCTTGTTTGTTGGCTTGGTTTTGGTAGGGGACTGTCAGACTCATTACCTAAAATTAAGTGCTCAACATAAGCCAGACAAAGTGGAAAGATTTCTTCAGACTTCAAAAGCAGGACTGAGATCCTGCTGCCATTAGCAGAAAAAAAACAGGAAAATAATCAAGATCGAGAAAAGCAGCAATAAAACCCATCGTGTCTGTTAGGCTGTTTTCAGACTTCTGTGGAAGTGTCTCTCTCCTGATTTAGAGCAGTGGCCAGCAAACCCCCCCAAATTCCCTTTGAAAAGGTGCCATGCACTGGAACAACACGTGGGAGGTGCCACTGCAGTTCAAAGCCAGAGAGCTGCAGCACAGGAGACCAGTGTGCTGTAAAGATGCACTGATACCTTTCTGTGTCCTGCTCAGGCAAGGGAGACCTGGAGCCAAGTGGCCAAAACACAGGCTGTGCTGCTCTGCTGATACACAGCAGTCAGTCTGCTTCTTTTGATGGCTTCCCCACTTTTTTCCATGTGTTTTTATCAAAACTCTTCTTTCAATTACATCTAGACACAATTTTAGAAGTTCTTCTCCTCCCCAAACACAGTTGTTTGTAAAACTGCAAACATTTTGTTCAAGGCATTACAAATCTAATTCACAGAATGGCCTGGAATGGAAGGGACCCTAAAGCTCATCCAGTTCCATCCCCTGCCATGGTCAGGGACACCTCCCACTGTCCCAGGGTGCTCAGAGCCACATCCAGCCTGGCCTTGGGCACTGCCAGGGATCCAGGGGCAGCCACAGCTGCCCTGGGCAACCTGTGCCAGGGGATCAGCACCCTCACAGGGAACAATTTCTTCCTCATCCCCAACCTAACCCTGCTCTCTGTCAGTGTGAAGCCATTGCCCCTTGTCCTGTCACTCCAGGCCCTTGCCAAGAGTCTCTCTCCATCTTTCCTGTGGGCTCCCTTCAGGCACTGCAAGGCCACAGTGAGGTCACCCCAAAGCCTTCTCCTCTCCAGGCTGGACAATCCCAATTCCCTCAGCCTTTGCTCCCAGCAGAGCTGCTCCATCCCTCTGATCCCCTTGGTGTCCCTGCTCTGGCCTGGCTCCAGCAGCTCCCTGTCCTTCCTGTGCTGGGATTTGGAGATGATTTTAGTTAACACTAACTCAGATCCCATCCAAATTACACCTATTCTGATGAGCTCTCACACTTTCAATTTCCAGAATTTCAATGAAAACCAAGAAACAGCTAATTAAAGCCTTAGTTAGGATAGCTTCTTCCCTGGGGGCAAATAGAATCCACCTACACACAAAATTTACAAACCAGTCAATAGCAAAGTGTAAACATTGCCTGAAACTAACACTCACAATCAATGAAACAGCTTTTGAAACTGCAAATGTAACAAAGAGGCTGAATAGAATGTTTTAGCCTTCTTTGAAAACGACAAAGACCAACAATGTTAAAAGGCTTTTGGAGGCTTACAGATGCACAGCTTGTTTCTGTAAAAAGCCTAATGCCAACCCATTTAAAAATACTCTCTTGCTACAGCAGGTGGGTTCACAACACCACCAGAGAGCTGGGACACAAAGAACCAAACTGAGAGCACAAGACTTGCACAGTGACCAAACTCCATCACAAACCCACAGGACAGCACTAGCTCTCTGAGTACTGTTTAGGAAAACATCTGTTTTTCTCCCTTGTGTTTCATACCACCTAGTGAAAGGCTCAGAAGATATCAAGTGATGAAACCACCTGAACAAAAAGCTCACATCTTGGGAGTACTTATCCCATGAGAGGATAGCTGGGAGCTGAACAAGAAATCCTCACTAAGTTTTCTGTGTTTACTCAAGACACATACACACCATGAATTTGCCTGGCTCGTTCATTCCTTTGCTCATTCCTACAAGGACACAAGACAATTCCACCTCCAAAGAAACCAGCACAAACCAGTTAATTACCTCAACGTGCCTCAATGATGCCCTTAAGCAGGCAAATATTTCCTTATGGAAATGCCATATAGGCACCTAAAATTCCACTGGGCAGAAACAAATAGCACAAGGTCTGCATTTGTATTCCTTCTATTGTGTGCTTTCTTGTTGCACCATCAAGTGCAATCTGCACAGCTTACTCTCTAAATTAATGCTTTGTGGAAAAAAAAAACCACAAAGAACACTCAGTTATTAATAATAATCCTTAAGTATTATGTTAAGAACACACCAACTCAGTTGACTTAGCATAGTTATGCATTAAAGCTATCAAAAGCTTTAAAGGATCTTTACATAGTTTCTAAGATTAGCCAAACACTAAGTGAAAATCCCACTTCATGGCAAGAAAATGGGCCACTTCTCAGTACATTACCAACAACTTAATTACTTTCATTAAAAACCACATTCAAACATTTTTACTAGACATTGCTGTTTATAATCACTGGACAACATCTGAGTTCAGGCAATCTCTTCAGCTGGAAGAGATATCTATAGCAATGAAAATTTTATTCAACTTTATAAAAAAGTATCAACTTTTTTTTTTCTTTATTTCTTTATAACATAATACACCAATTGCACACAATATTAAATTCAGCTGCAGTGATTGAGAATCCTCTTTGCTGACAGAAGCTTTAAAAAAATTATTTTTCACCTGATTGATAACAGCTAAATAATTCTATACTGCAGTCTGGTTCTCTGCCACAGCACCAACTCCTTGTGTTGACTCTCCTCTGTATTTCCAATATCAGTTTCCAACTGAAACTACTGCTTAGGGAACTTCTGGAGTTCTACAACAAAACAACATTCTACAAATTGGTTATGAGGGCCTAATCTTGACTTGCCACATGGATGCTCTGTGCTGAAGAAAACACAGAGCAATGGGGTAACAGTGCCAGGCAGCAGCACTTCTAACTTGTCACCAAAAAGATCTACTTGGCTCCCAAAATCCACCAGTTTTAGGTTAGTACTACTTTCCTTTGCCAAGCTTCCCTTAGGAACACTCTAGTTCCTCGTTCTTTGTCTTAGTCCAGGTCTACGACTTTTCCCAGGAAAAGGAGAGATGAAGAGGCCAGGTAAGAAGCTTTAAAATAATTCTGTATGTACATGTTTATCCCAGGAAAGTTAGTACTTCTGGCAAAAGGACTACAACAATGTGGTTAGCAAAGCATTCCATCAGATTTTAGATTTTTCAAACATCCACGGGAGGCACTCAGAAACAAGGGGGAAAACCAAGATGAAACAAAGCAACACAAGACCCCCAGTGCTGTGCTGCACAGGAATTAACGTGACTCACCCCCTGCTCATCTCAGCCTCCCATCAGCATTTTCCCTGACCACACAGCAGCCTGCTAGAACCAACAGAACAAGCTAACAGCTGACTCACAGGCCAAAATCAATCCCAAAGACAGCCACACCATGAACCCAACCTTTAAAAGGTCTGACACAGCAGGAGGAGAACGTGCTGCTTGAGGAATTAAGAGCTCCACACCTCACTGTGCTGGAGGTAGAGACTGTTCTTCAGGCATTCATCCACCAGGAAAATGGGAAGCACTGATGGCCAGAGCAGGAGTTCAGGAGGCCAGAAAGCATTATACAACTGGAACAACTGCACAAGTGATGGAGAGAGGCTTTGGAAATCCAGATGTTCAGCAAAACAGCCCAGGAGTGCCACATTCCCAGGCACTGGATGCACTGGTGCTCGTGGGACCTTCTCTGCAGAAGGCAAGAGCAGAGTGAAACACGACTTTTTTGTTTCAGAAGATGAATGAAAGTTTAATTAGCCCAGATCTTCAGAGGAGGGAGCTAAATTTTTCAAAGCCATGTACAACAGTGATGAGGATTAGGAGTAACAAGAGTTATCTATATTTGATGTGTAGCAGAGGAACAAAATCATCAAACTCCACCAACATTAATACAACCAGACAATCTTGTCCATTTTTCTCAGTTACATTTTAGAAAGAACATTCTTTTTTTGTTTATTGTTTGAAAATAGAAATTTTATTTCACTACTATTTATTCCAGTCATTTTTGTCCTTCTTGCCCTTGAGAATAAATTGATGTATAAAAGCACATAATTTGCATAGGAGGTAATAATACCCCATATGAGAACAATTACTAGATTTTACTAAAAGTGACCTGGCATCACCATGAAATTATTTCTTTGCTACACAAAATATTTTTAAGATGCATATAAGATAGGACAAAAACATTGGTTCAATCACCTCCAAAAGAACTCATTATAATAAAAAAAGAGTGCATACAGGTAAGACATTTCACCAAGCTATCATATCCAGAATAAAAAAACCCCACCATGTGACACAAAACCCATATTCTTTATGTTTCATTCTTGGAAACAATTTTAAAAAGAAATTGAAAGCTTTTAAGAGTGAAGCCTCCAAAGCCACCAAAGCTGCAATGTTAACATCCCAATATGTTGTTATGCAATTCTTAATAAATAAGTTTTGGAAAAGCATTAAAATCAGAATCAGCATTTTCTTGACAGTTTGCCATTAACAGACAAATAATTATTTCATTTCTGCCAGTGGAGCAAGCTGGTAGCAATCCAACTTAAAAGTTATTCCATTTCAAGCTTGTTTCCTACCCAACATTAGATGAAATTGGTTTACATTACTTGACTAATGCAGTACAGGCAAGACTCCTGTCACTCCACTGTAAGAGTGCCTCATACATTGGATATTATTGCATAGCTGAAACAGAAATATAATTTAAATGTAATGATATTTAACATTGCAGCACCCTATGTCCTAGAAAAGCCCTTGCCCACAGCAGCAGCCTTGCCACAGATGAAGGCTGAGGTGGAGATGGAAGCCCCACAGGGAAACCTGAAGGGTAAAACACACCCAGACCATGATTTCCCCACACAAATAATTGCTTTCATTGCACCATTTCCAACTAGAAATTCATTCATCAAAACAAAGATGTGTATTTGGAAAACAAACCTCTCTTGTGCATTTTTTATCCAAAAAGAAGCAAAAATTAGACTAAATGGAGAGTTCAAAAAGTTCCTCATCAAGTATAAAGCAGAACAGGTGGTGCTCTAAAGTCACAGCAATAATGCACAGCTACAAAAAGTTTCACCCAAAACCAACCTGAAAACCTGAAAACCATAAAAGAGGAGTGCTTGTGGTACACTGCATAAGTAATTACAGTGGTTTGGGTTGGAGAGGACCCCAAAAATCCTCTTGTTCCAAACCATTCCACTGTCCCAGGGTGCTCAGAGCCCATCCAGCCTGGCCTTGGGCACTGCCAGGGATGGAGCAGCCACAGCTGCTCTGGGCACCTGTGCCAGGGCCTGCCCACCCTCACAGGAACAATTTCTTCCTAAAATCTGTTCACCATCATTCAGACTATTTTAGCTGTCATTGCTGTAGGAAGGGGAAGATCAAATCTTTCTATTTGCAGCAGGAAGAAATAACCCACGTGCAGTCCAGTTCAGTGCCACAACAGATGCACATCCAAGGACAGAAGCAGCACGGCTGCACCATGTGGAAGCAGATGCCAAGCACCCCAAAAGGCAAGTTACAGTGCAGTTACAGAAGGGGAAATCCCATTTTTACACACCATATGAAGGAATACAACAGACTAAGCAATGGCTTGACACCACTGTTAAGCTCTAACAATGTTTCACATTAAAATCAAAGTAGGACACAATATCTCAAATAGCTGTTTAGACTCCAAAAGGAATTATCATTTGGAGCACAGAGGCTGATTCTGTTCAGCCAACTACATTAATTAAATACATGCCTAAAATAAACCTGGAACTATGCACAGTGCACACTGTCATAAAGGGGTGCAGGGGAAAGCCATCAGTTCAAGACATATGCTCATAAACCAACCATAATTACTATTCTAAGGACTTCAGAGTTGACTTCTTATGCATATTAGTTGAAAGGTCAAAAGCTATTTTTATAGCATGATTTATGGTCTACATAAACCCTAGAAATACAAGATTTAGAGCTAAGTCACAAGGCAAAACCAGTTTTTTTAACCCAAGGTGTTGCTGTCATCAGCAAGGGGAGCTCTTATCTCCTCCAAGTCAGGAGTTAGCAGTCACCATCCTCTTGTGGAAGCAAACCTAAGTGCAGATCTGCCCCCACCACATCCCTGTGGGTGTGACAGGCATGAGAGAGGTGGTTTTGTCTGCTTTTGCTCACAGCACAGTACAGGAAACCCTTACACCAAGTGAAATCAGTTACACTCAGGTACAAGCCCATACCTGTTTTATGGATAGAATGGCCAAATGTCCATGACCCAGAGCATCCTGAGTGCTTCCCTTTTCACTCAGCTGTGTTACAACACAAGGCTGTGACGTGCTGCTGGTTTTTTCCATCCTTAAACAATGATTCTGGGGAAAACACGTATATTCTGAGTACTAATGAGGTTATTTCTTAATGCCATTAAAAGCCACTTGACCAGGACTGAGTGTGTGCTAGATAATGGATCAGAACACTCTTTACAGTAATTCAATTACAACATAACTCCTTGAGCCTTCTAAAAATAAGGAGTATAATGGAAGGAGAGTGACTGTTGGTGAGCAAACTGCGTCCAAGAATGACGCGAATGAGAATCTCAGCTCTAAGATTCTGGGTGGGACAAGGAGCTCCCTGCAGAAATCAACTAACTACTAGCAGCAGAAAACAGATTTTGTTATTTATTTGTTTATATGTGATTATTTTTATGTCTATTATCCACACATATTACATAAAGGTGGACAAGAGTTCAGCCTTTCTGTATTTCTAAAGTTGTTTATCTGCATCTTGGCTTTCTACATACACTGAGCAGAGCCTAGGTAACAAAATCCCTGGTAAACATAATCTGTAATGCTCTAACTGCACTAAGCAGCATGGACAGAAAACCATTTTCAATGAGAACAAGGTAAGATAACTCCCACTTGTGAAAAGAATGAAATCTCACAGGATTTTGGGCTAGGCAGTAATGACATACTTCCTTCACACAAGGCTTTCAGTACCCATCTTTTCCATTATTACTGATTTTTTAAATTTCTTTTTTCCTTAAATCTGTGACCTATATAGATGGTGAGAAGTCAAGTAATTATAGGAGAACTGAGCACCAGGCATGAAGCAAGCAGCTGAGTAATTGCCCAGCTGGGCACACAGATACCCCGTGCTGATCCTTTAAATAACCCCCATGACACAGGGAGAGAAGCTGTGCTGAAGCTTCATTCAGGTTCTCATATTTCTCCATTTAAATTAATGTACAAGATCAGAAATACCAGCACAACAAAAGAATTTCTGCATATTAAAGCACCTCCTCAAGCAACATTTCAAAGAAGATTAGAAGCTCCACTGGATTACTCGATGTTCCTGCATTTAGCTGCAGGTACTTTGGGAATGTTCTCTCTGAGTAAAGGTTTATTACCTTGCACATGTACCTTTTTAGAACTTATCTTTAGCTTTTAGACTTACTGATTGCTGGACCAGAGAACAGAAGCCATTGCCAAATTACCATTATGGCAACACCTTTCAAACATAAGGCAAAAATTTTAATATAAACAAATAAAATTTCTTGGCTTTACAGGTAGCATCAGAATTATTTAATTATGCTAATTTCTGGCTGTTTCTCTCATAACCCTGTATCTCTGCTGTAAGAAAAATAATCCAAGTCTTTCTCCCAGCTCCTGGTTTATACTGGCAAATTCCAATCTAATTCCAGCCATCACAGCAGGGAAGAGTTGCCCATATTTTAGAAAGAACCTGGAACCTTCTACCAGGTCTCTCTGAAGAGAGACAAGGCCATCAGAGCAGTGATGCTTCATGTTCCTGCCCTTAAACAAGCCTGCCATACTGCACCTAAAAAAGCACCTGGAATCAAAGAAATCCAGGCAGGAAGATGGATCTCCAGCAAATTCCAGCTAAAGACAGAAGAGTATGTGAAATCAAATGATCCTCCCTTTTCACTCCTGATACTACTTATCTTTCTGACCTCATGATCTTTAGAGAAAAAAATTCACTAATGATCAAACTGATACTTTTGCCAGATAAAATAAACCTTAAAATGCACAAAATTAATCTAAGTTCTTACCTGTAAACAATGGTTTCCTTAAGCCTTTGGAAGACATCTCTTCCAAGATCTCAGGCACTGCTTCAGAGCCACCTCACTCATTTTTCAAAATCAAAATGGCACCTTGCTGTAACTCTTTACAAAGCTGAAAGCTTAGGGTTTCTTTTTTAAATTTTATTTTAAAAGCAGCCCTATTTACCTACCAAAAAGATATTACCTTCTTTCACACTGCCTTACTACTGCACAAAAGAAGTGAGAGGAGCTCCCTCCTTCAATGTTTTTGTTCAAACACACCCAGGACAGCCAGTTGTGCTCACAGAATACAGCACCTATGGGGAAGGTCACCTGCCCTGACTGACAGCTGAATATTTAAAGACTCACAGAGAAGAGAATTTGAAGTTTAGTGCACCTGTTGAAAGCTGGCAGCAGTGTTTCTGGTGAAGCTACACACAGGACTGGCACCCAAACATACAGAGTCAATAGCTCACAAAGGCACTACTACACTGCTGTTCTACACCAAGAAAAAAAGTGAAAAAATTTCAGGTTACAAGTCTCTCACATAATGCTGCTTCCCCTCACACTCACTGTGGCATGTTCTTACACATTAAAATTACAGAAACACACAAATGCCAATCCATAAAGAATACTTGCTTTCAAAGAGCAGTTGCAGTGATATATAATATCCCTCCCAAATTATAATGCTCCCAAAACAGCTCTAAGTGAAAGCAGAACACTGATAAGAGTATGTCTAAATCATCTGCAAGAGTTTCACTTCACCAGCCAAGCTTCAAGAGCAGCAAAGTCGCCTTCCCACACTTAGTGGCTGACCAAAGGAGTTTCTGCTCTCACCTCCACATCACAGTGGTACATGCTCAGTGTCTCCACAGTCTCCCCAGTTCCATTCCACTCAGAGGCAGAAGAGCCATCAGCTCCTTCAGGTCTTCTCCCAGGAAGTTCAGCCTTCCAGTGCTGCCCTCCCAGGCTTGGCACAGCCCTTGTGTCAGCACACACCCCAGGCAGAGCTGGCCTGGCAGATCTGTTTTGCCAGCAAGGGCAGCACCAGGGCTTGGAAAATCTTCATGATGAGCCCCAGGGATGTGTGGATTGATGATGTCCTTAGGGGCAAAGTTTTTGCTGCAGATGGTGTGTGCACAACAAGGGAGAACACCTGCACTACTGCAGTCAGCTAATTAAATAAATTGGGCTTGCTTCAGCACCTGCAAAACCACACCAGCAATGAAGAAACCATCCCCACCAGAAACTATGATCTTATACATTATGCACATGACAATTCCAGTATTAGATAACATGGCACAGGCTCTGAACATTCAGATTTCTGATCTGGGAGCAGCTGAAGTTAAGCATCTCAGAAAATAATTGCATGAAGTAATTACAGTTATAATTTCTCAGTCTCCACAAAATATGTGGTGCTAATATCCTGACATGACTCTCAATTCTGGAAGGTTTAGTGTAAGTGAACAATTTTAGTCTCCCCAAAGCCAGCCAGAAGCTGAAGTTGACAAGTGAGAGTACTAAACTTCCAGTTTCCATGGAAATGGAAATTGGATCAGTACAACCAGGGATTTCAGAATTTAAAACCCAACACTCTCCATCTTCCACGCTCTACTCCAGCATTCATTTTCCTGAGTAATAAGGGGTCAGGAGGGGCACAAATGCCACACACATTTGTGGTCCAGTAACTCACCCTGCCTTGTGGCTCCCTATTTTCATTTAGAGGTTGCCAGCCCCTTCTAAAGCAGGCACCAGAGCCATCAATTCAGCAGCAGCCAGCCAGACACATTTACAAACACAACAGTATCCCAAAACTGTCCAGCTGGGAGGACAGACGGGCTCCCAGCTACGTGATGCCAATACACATGAAATAGCTGCTTTACAGCCCCACACTGAACCACCCAAACAGGGGAGTTGTGCCATACCCCACAATCAGTAACAGAACTCTCCTTGTCACTGCTGATGTGACCCAACAGAACTGCACAGAGACAGAACTGGGGGATTTCCCAACTGTAAATCTTCAGGCAAAAACAAAACCAAAAGTCTATTTCATCACCACTAACGCAACATTCCTGCAGCAGTGGCTGCCTAATGCTGCAAGGGAGAATTCCAACTGCGAGGGTGCTCACTGGCAGCTAAACAATTTGCCAATGGTTTTTATGGCTTCTGTTCCTTCTGTTTGGCAAGAGCAGAGGAAGAGTAATTTTCTGGAAGTATTTACATTGATTTTGCAGCTGATGACAACACTCCATCTGCTCTCAGACACTTCAGTGCCTCTGCCAACTTCTTCCCTAATGTGGTGCTTTCTCCAAGCTTTGCCAAGGCTTCTCTGCTTCCTGCACTTCCTCCACCATATTTGAAGAGGACATTTCAAGTTGAGATGTGAACACCTATCCCATGCCCAAAGCCACAGATGAGCAAACAGATTTCAAATGAACTCCTGCTCTTAAGACCATCACCTCCAGAAGCCTGAAGATGTGTCTGATGGCATCAACAGAGATGGCAAAATCCCTGAAATAAAAAGGCCTAGGCCAGTGAGAAGAAGCAGAATTTTAAAAAGACCTAAATGAATTAATTCATTCTTTTAAGGAAAGCCCAAGAGTCCTATGGAAATCAAGATTTTTCCCTAGCATTTAAATATGCAAGCAAGTGATGCAATACCTTCTCTATGGCAAGTAGTGGCCTACCCCAAAAAATACTACATTTCAGATGCTTATGCAGCAGGTGCAATTCTACCCACAAAACTTATGGTGTGAATCAAAGAGAAGGAAGGACTCAGTTTGTACCTGTTTGCCTGACACCTTTCCTAGAGTTAAACATCAAAAGAAGCAGCAAAAGCAAATAAAGATTGGGAAGCCGGATTTTTATTTTTTTTTAACTTGAGGGCATTTATCAAGGCAGAGCATACACAAGTAACTTGGTTGCTGTCTCCAACTTTCATACAATGATCACACTACCTTGATGCCATGCCTTATCATTCAAGATAAAGTAGTCCTAAATAATGTAAGAGCTCATCTTACAGCATCATAGAAGTGAAAAATAACCCCCCAAAAGTCACATACAGCATTCTTTTTAAGATGAATCCACCACAGGAAAATGGATTGCAAGGTCAGAGATTCCTGAAAAGTGACTATGACTTTCAGCAGCTCATATAAGAATTCTAAGTATTTAAACACCCAAGAACTGAGAGAAAGAGCATCAGCCTGCTCATGTTTCATTTGAAAATAGGAAAGTGTGTTAGTATGAAATGGCATCCTTAGGAAATAATCCCAGCAGGGTAAATGCAGGAAATAAATGCTTAAATCCCTTCTGTATCAGTACATATTTATTAGGCCCTGTCCAGAGATAAGCAGGATCTGTGGTGTGCAGGTTGCATTCGACATCTGAAGGTTTCTTCTAGCACAACACCTGTCTCAAATGATCTATCCTATCTGCTGACAACCAGAGAAAGGATTACTGTGTTTACAGGCAAATTCTTTCTTCTAACAATCTGCTCTTTTCTTCTCATTTCACTGACCACCTAAATAGAAGAAAAAAAGCAAATCACATCATGTGAAAAACAGGAGTCAGCCTCATTCCACTGCTGCAATTTGTCTTTGTTACTTCAAAAACCCAGGACCACGGAGATAAGCCCAGAAAAAACAATGGATTTGAAAGGAGCCTTTTTCTCTTCCAGAACCCCTACAATATGTAAGCAACTTCCTGCTTCAAGTTACAGGCTCAGAGAGAAATTGAAAGCTGAAAAAATTTGGAAATGACCAACCTCCTTGCATTTAGGCATTTGACCCAGGTTTGCCTTTGTAGCTAACAGAAGACCAATTCAGCAGGTACATCAAATACAGCAGCTTGTTTTGGCAACCTCGTTTTTAGGAGATCAGATTTAGCTACTCAGCTTTAATACTCTTGGTTTTGAATTAACCATCTGTTCTGTAACATTGAGACAGACCTGGTGAAGTGCAGTGTCAATCTAAGGGGTCTTGAGGCTGAAACACACAAATATATACATATATATATATATATGCCCACAACAGGCAAAGAGAGTCCATCAAAATAATAATCAACTTTCCCCAAAAAGAAGCTTTAGTGTTGATTTTTCTGTCTATCTATTCTGGGGTTTCATTTTACCCAATTATCAAGAGGAACTTGGGCCAACAAAGCCCACATTTTAATCAATTAACACAAAAAGGGAACAGCTCTGCAAGGCTTTAGAACAAAAAGACTTGCATTTACAACAGCTGTAGGTCAAAGATCTTAATCTGGGTTCTTTTGACAAGATTGCCAAAAATAAACATGCTTTTCTACTGTAAATCCTCGCTGCAAAGGAAATGCAAAATTCTCACATGAAAATACACAGTTAGAAAAAGCTCCATAGGCAACAATGGGTATTTTTAAAGTATTGCTAGGAAAACATGGAAGCTTCTTTTTCCCCTTTCAAAAAGACAGATGCAAGTACAGAGTTGCTCTGCTATTTAAAGTCCCATCAAAAGAAGACAGGATTTCTAAGTGTTGCTTGACCAGTGAACTTTTAGCAAACAATTTAATCAATTGATCCCTTTAAGAGAATCACATCATCAAAAACCAATTTATTTCAGCAGGCTACCATCACAAATGGCTGGAAGTTGGCTAAAGCACACTAAAGAAACAGGTGACAAGCTCAGGGTTCCCAGGTGTTCAAACACCACCAGTATTTTAAACAGGCTCCCAGTAACACCAGTGCAGTCCCACGCAGTGCCATGGGTACTATGGTTTGCCCTGAGCCACTGCAGGAGGCTCTCCAGCATCCAGCAGGTCCTACTCCCACACGTGGTCAGTAATTAGGGCTTACCAGTCCCAGCCTGCCACTTCAGGGACCTCCAGACCCTGCTTACAAGAGCTGCTACAACTGCTTTTACAACAGCTCTGGCCACGAGCCTGCACCTTGGTGTAAGGCTGGCAGCACCCAAACACTACAGGGTTTATTTCAACTCTCAAGTATTGCTGCTCCACATCCCAACAGACACAGCCTCTACTGCAATTAACTCTCCTGCTCCCATCTATCTTCTCCAAAAAGAAATTTAAAATCCAATCCAAATGATGTGTTACTCCTGCAGAAGCCCCCTGTGCTCACTGCACAGCAGCTTCCCATGGCACAGATGACTGTGACTGCAGAGGTGTTCAGCAGTGGCTCAGTTCCAGCTCTGCCCACCCCAGCTGGCACCAGGCCACTGGCTGCAGAATCAGTGCAATATGTGCATATTCAGAGCCCCGTGCTCAAATTCCAACAGATCATAACTTTTTAGTAAATAAACTAAGGAGCTAAACCAAAAGCTTCCAACACAAGCTAGAGAGCAGTTAAATCAAACCTTACATTTTAACAAAACCAGGAAGGGATACCAAAATAATTCTCAAGAAACCACCTCAGACACCATAGAGACTCCAAATTTCTATCAAACCTTGATTTAGAAAACCAAAGTTATCATTGGGGTAGGTATTGATGCACACAACCAGACAATCAGCAGATGATGCCAGAATACACCACTGTCCTGACATTTCCCTTCTGAACTCCCCTGACTCATGGTACAAGTTCTATTAAATGAACTTTTAATTTACTGGTTTTTAAATTAGGAAACTCAAGATTTTGCAATTCAGGTGCCTTTACATAAATAACTAAACACATGCTGTGATATTCAGGTATTTGCCAAAATTTCTAAGAACTGATGCTGTAGTTGCTGACTGTTTTTGCACAGGTGACCACTCAGTGAGTTTCCTCTGTGTCCTTACTCCTGCAAAGTTTGATTTATCTCTATTCCATCCATCACTGCCTTTTATCAAGATTACTTCCCCTAGAAGTAAAAAATAGTGAAGAATTAATTTGTCCATTTTTCATAGTATGTTCAAGCATTGCTTTACTAGAAAAGAAAAAAATCCATTAACTGACAGGAAGAAAATCTTATTTCCATGAAAATGTACATCAAGCCACCTACTCAACACCAACTATATAAAAATTATATGACAGCACTTGAACCAAAGGGGAACCCCTTCACTCAACAAATAAAGCGACAGCAGAATGGTTTGATCCAGGATTTAATTTCAAGAAAAAATTCTGGTGATGTAGCACCTAGTGAAGCCGAGGATATTAATCACTTTTTCCCCTTCAACTTCATTAAAAATCTCTTCTTCTGCTCCCACTTGAAAGCCTGATTTGTCCTGTTGGGTCCAGAGTGGGATGACTCTCTAAATCTGAGTTCTCCCCAGGGAGTGACAGGCTCCTGTGTGACAAGTCCAGACACATAAAGGAATGCCCACCCTGCCATCCCAACACAAGCTGCTGTGTGAACAGGCAGCCCTGACATCCTGGATTCATTACCAGCCATGTATTGTTCCCATATCACCTTACTCAAGTATGTGCATAAATACTCCTATAGAAATATCTGAATTTTTAACTCCTTGTTAAAGGTCTTATCACATAAATGCATGCATTGCATTCTGTTAGAAGTACTTTGGATAAAAGTTTTTCCTTCTCTTCTTTATCACCTCTAGTATTTGCTTTTTTATAGCTTTTTTCCCAACTCAATAATTCATGGGTAATTTCAGTATATTATACATCTGTGACAAGTTTCCCTAGTACAGTTTCTCTGCTGCATTCAAGTACAGAATCATTAGATTCCATATAAAAACCCAGCTCCTGGAAAGCTGAGAACTTACCCTACAGTTTAGAGGAAGGTCACAATAACTTCCCCTACTCCACCTCCTTAAACAAAGATTCTGCAGCAGCCAGAAAACAAGATGCATAGAAAATCCTACATGTTCTGCATTTATCCAATTGAAGTGCTGCAAAGATAAGCAAAAAAAGAGAGGATTTTTAAAAAAATGACTTACAAGCAAGGATTTATTTACCCCTCTGGCTTGACTGCTGGCAGTATCAGCAAGGCAATCCCATTACAGCTGATGGTGGCTGCGTGGTACAAACACCTCTTAAAGAAAAAGAAAATAAAGCCAAAGCCAGAACCCTTGAGGCTGGAAGGAGCTGCTGGAGCCCAGCCTCCTACTCAAAGCAAGGCCAGTGCTCCATTCAGACCAGGCTGCCTTCACCAGCTGGATCTGAAAACTGACTCAAAGGATGAAGATGCTTCTGTAGAAAATTAAAGCCTTCTTTACATATGGTCATTAACAGTGACATAGATCAGAGACCTCCCACTAGCCCTAAGCCAGTGACAAATCTTAAATCGCTTTCTTTAAATACTTCTGCAGTTAATGAAGTTCAGAGCCACTGGATTACTCCAGTTTCCCAAGGCATTCCAAGAGTTTTTAATGAAGTGCAAGAAGTGTCCCCTATTATTGATGCTGAATACATCTTTAAGCAAGTTGTGCTCACAAATGACTACACAAACACAGGCAGAGGTGGAGTGTCAGCTCTGAGGACAGCCTGTGTTGACTCCAAGAAAGCAGCTGGTTTTCTCCCAGCATGGGACAAGGTGGAATAAAGCAATTTGAATTTTGTAGAAATAACCTACATAGGAAGTTTGCATGCTAGTTTTTAATATCAGCCATCACAACTCTTTGCTGTCCCCTGGATCCAAGACACAACACAAATAAATCAGTTCCCCGAGACAAACCCAAACAAGTAAACACAAACCTAAGCAAACTTACCTAAGTGATTTGTGTCACAAGATTTGCTTGGGGATGATGGCTCAAACTGACTTGCACCCAATCACTCTTTACCTCACCCTCTACACACATTTCCAAGACTTCAAATAAGCTTCAGCATTTATCAAATGAATGTAAGAGCATCTTACATGAAGACCAATAGATTATTTCCTACATACAGTCTATTTTTAATAGCATAAGCTGACCAAGAACACATTTTTACAAGCCTACATAAATCCATACTTTAAGGTTTTTATCTATTGCTTTTCAAATAAAACCCACGTCTGGTAAATGTTAATGGAAAAGGAAAAAAAAAAAAAAAAAAATCAAAAAAACATACTGACCTAAGAAGAGGCAAATGCAGGCACAAATCACCAATTCCCACATAGTCAAGCTCTGCCTCAGGTTCACACATTGTCAAATTGGTGACAATGAGCAAATAGGTCCTAGGAGAGCAAACAATATTGTTACAAATTTCAGGACATGCTTGGCCTTGGCTTTAATGAAATTAACTCACATGAACAAAGCACAGAAAGAACATCTCTGTACACATCCACAGGGCTCAGTGTGAACAGAACAACAACAGACACCATTTGCACCTCAAGAGTGCTACGAACACAAGGTAACCAGTCAGACACCCTGATGATGGGCTCAGCACAGTGAAACAGAACCTGAAACAGAATTCTTTTTGATAGAACTGAGGGTAAAGAATTTCTCAAAGGATACTCCCACCAATTTGCTACTTTATGAATTTAAAAAAAAAAAAACCAAAACCAAACAAACAAAACAAAAACAAACAAACAAAAAAAAAACCCAGTAAAAGCTTCTAAACTAATTTAGTTTCTAACTGATTCTTTACTTTGTGATCTCTTTTGAAGGTCTGAACATCAGGAATAAATCCACTGCAGGAAATCACATGACAAAAATGCGTGTTTTGGAAAAGGACTATGAAAATGAACAAAGTCAAACTACTCAAGATTTGCCTTGGCTTTAATGTCTTACTTGAATGTCAGGTGTAGCAGAAAGGACACATTGGAGCATTATAGTTATTTCCCTTTTCCTAGTTCAACAAGCACAGGACTGACTTTACTAAAACACTGCAGGAGTCAGAAGACAAGAGCACAGAAGAGAGCAAAATGAAAACAGTGGCTATGCAGCAAGATGATTCTGAACTTCCATGAGAGGAACACACAAACCCTCCCAGAAAGCACTGCATGCTCCAACAGCACTAGAGCACTGGAGTTATATCCTGCAGGAACACTGAAGGAGAAGCTGGAAGGAAAGCTGTAAGAACAGCCAGTGGTTTATTTGCCACACAGTATCTGTATACCAAGTGCTGGATTACACTTCACACCCTTCCCAGCTCCAGGAATGGACAGGGTGCAGTAACAATTCATGGCTGACTCCAATTATCTTGTAACAATCTGACTTCCAGTCAGCTCTCCTGGTAAAAAGATGAACTTTCCTGGATACTTGTCCCTTTAAAGGTTCAGTATTCCCTAAGAACACCCCAGGTTACATTTCCCTGTGCTGGAGCCTCCTGCTAGCAGAGAGGCTGTGCCTCAGCCCCGTGCCTGCTGTTACCCACTCAAGGTGCCAGGTCCATCAGCCCAACAGCTCTCCCAGGCATTTCCCCTGGGTTCTGGGACAGCCACAGCACACACGGCCTCAGTGGCTCACAGGTGGCTCACAGGTGGCTCACAGGTGGCTCACAGGTGGCACTGTTTGGCCATCAGCACTCTACACCTGTGCCTTTGCCACTCCAGCCTGGCTGAGCAGCATCTCAGGGTGCAGCAGAGGCTGCCACACAAGTTAATCAAGAACTTGTTCCAGAGCAGGGACGTTATCCTGGGCATGCCAACAGCCTCGCCAGCTGAGGATGGGACATGAGCCTACCAGCTGCTGATTTAAGGTCTAATCATTCACCTAGGAGCCATGCCTGTTCTTTTTACAGGAAAAAAGCCACTGATAAGTAGTGGTCGAATGTCCAAAGGAAGTTTACCCTGTAATCTTGTTCAAACTAAGGTTTGAACTCTGAATGAAGCAACTCAGATGGCTGCCCCTGCCAATATTAAAATCAGACCAGATCTTCCCATCTGCCTTGTACTTGAAATCCCAGCAATGAAGAGGCTCAAGATTACAGCTACACATTGTGACATCACCACAAGGGATTTAAATATTCTTTTTTTCATGGGATCCTTGAACACTTCCAGGGATGGGGCATCCAGAGCTTCTCTGGGCAACCTCTTCCAGTGCCTCACCACCCTCACAGGAAAGAATTTCTTCCTAATATCCAATCTAAATTTCCTCTCTATGAACTTGAAGCCATACCCTCTTCTTCCCTCTTGTTTAATTTTCTACTCCATTATAGAATTATATTCACCTTACCACATGCTTTATGTCCATGTCAGCAAGAAAAAGAAGGGTATTCTTAAAAATGGTGTATACATTGAGTGCTATTCTCATTCATACTGGTCAAGTTGAGAATAATGGAGGTCTTTTGAAAGAAAATGCAGTTTGTCCAGAGATCATTGTGGGCTATTAAAGTAAACCATGCTCAGGAAGCATATAGATTTCCAATTATTTAGGCTTTTGCATATACACTTACAATGACAAGCATGAAGGGCACTGTAAAATTAGAAAGAAATACCCTTGCAGCATATATTTAAATAAATCCAGTCATCCCCTGCTCTGCCATCCACAATTAAAACAAACATATTTTACAGAAGTTGAGGTAATATTTAAGTTTTTTAGAATAAAATAATACTGTTTAGAGATGACAGAGCATTTGTCAAGCACTTAGGAAGCCACAAGACTTAGACACGAAAGTGTATTTGTCATTTCTTTCTATTTCTATCACATTTTTATCTTACAGTGTGTAAATATAAATTCAGAAAATGTCAATAACGTTAAAAGTCAGAACTTACTACACTACTTTATGCTCAGGGAGGGAAACACAGGGCTCTTGCAGCTGGTAACATTGGTATATAGTAACATGAAAATACAGCCAACTGCATTTCCTTACCCTGTGCTGAGGATGGATATTTTTGTCATGACAAGTAGTGTACATAAAACATATTTACCTGCCACAGGCACTTTAGTATTAAAGCACAATAAAAATCCAAAACACTAAGGAATGTGACTGTATTTGACTGTTCTGCACATCTGTAATGTTTCTAAGCAGCTCCTGGAAAAATAATCAAAGCTGAAGAATGAAGGGAAAAGCAGCTGATAAATGAAACTAAGCATCTTGTCAAGAAAGATAAAAATGTGCTTAGAGGTCAGTGAAGGACAAGGAGAGGGAGAGAGTGGAAGAATTCTAGAATATTTCTGGTTGGGCTTCCCTAGAAGGCTAAGGCAGAGAGCTGCCAGCAACAAAAACTCTGTCTCTCAAGGAGAAGGGGAAATCAGCACTGACAGGATGTCAGGATCACAACAGGACAGGTGCTTCATGCAAGTTAAATCCAACTCCTGGACAAGGGAACAGCAAGGCAAATGTTCCCCTCCCTCTGCTCCAAATAGCTCAGCAGCAGAGGAATTGGAGGAATGCTCTGTGGCTGGGAGATGTGAAGGGAAAGTGCCAGTGTCTTTCCCTCCCACCCAAAAGCAAAAGCTGGGCTGCAACTCAGAGGGGCACCTGGAAAGCCACCAAGTCGTGAGGGAGTGTTTAGGAAGCCTGGTGGCAGGGCAGGGAGGTGTGGCAGTGCCATCAGACACTCACACGGAGCACAGGAACCAGTCACCAAGGGGAAGTGCTAAAAGAAAGGCAGCAGGAAAGCAGCAAAGGCTGGGAAAGAGCTCCGTGGTTCAAAAGACACACTGAGAACCCAGCACAGAATCACAGAATGCTCTGCTTGGAAGGGACCTGAAGCCCATCTCATTCCAACCCCTGCCATGGGGGGGACACCTGCCACCAACCCAGGCTGCTGATCAGGGCTGATGAGGAGCTCTGCAATGAGTCACAAAGAGAAGACCAGCAACTCCTAATGGACACAAACCCCCTTCTGTCTTGCTAAGAGCTTAAGTAAAACCAAATCCAGCGCTGGAGAACATTTTAAATTGTAATTTCTGGCTGCTGTCAGCAGCCTAGCTCTCTTGCACCCTACCCAAGGAAGGTGAGCCTCTTCCCTTAACTTCTGCCTCAGAAGAATGACCAACCCATGGCACACAGAACTTGCCAACAGCGTGCTCACACCCAGCTCTCTTCCTGTTGCACACACCATCTCCTAAAGATAGGGCCTCTTATCTTCCAGCCTTGCCCACATGGACTGCAAATTCCTTTGATTCACTAAAACCACAAAGGAGGCAAGCAGCAGGCCTGAAGTAGAACATTATCTTAACTCTTGAGTAATGAGGTTGGACGGGGTTTTCCTACAGCTGATCAGCATCACAGATGTCCATCCTCACGGCATCAAAAGCCATCTAAAGAGAGCTCTCTGTGGTCTCACAGGACAGCTTAACCCCAAGCAGCACTGCTGTGCTCTGTATCCAGCTGGTCACTTTCTGCTCTGCTCCTGGGGAATAAGGGAACAGCAGGGTACCTGATCTGTTATGACAACTTCGTACATTTCGTTTTGTTTTGCTCCCCTCTTGCATTCTTGGAAGAAGAAAAGCCCAAAGACTTTTAATTTATGGTATGTTTCAGTTTGAAACAAAGACTCTGTTCACAGGACATGAGGGAAGCAGGTAAACTGTTAAGCAAATACAGGAACTGCAGTGGAAGAACACAGGTAGTAAAAAAGAAAATTCCACTTCTATTCAGAGTATTTCATAAACTTATTAATTCAGTCATCTTCTGCCAGAATTTGTTCACTAGAATGAGTTCTGACAAAAGATCCTGCTACACTCTACCAACTCCTAAAAAAAAAAAGAAATCTATGTTCCCTTGTATGCTAAACAGCCTTTGTTATCTCTTTGGAGTATCAGGTTACCAATTCCAATCCCATTAGCTGCATGAAAACACTGCATTGTATTCTGTGTGACTGTTCTTTGTTAGTCCTGTGCTCCTCTCTGCCACTTCCACTGCTCAAAATACAGAGCCTCCAACTCAGCTCATTCGAAGTTTCTGTCCTTGCCCCCAGTGAAAACAGTGCAAATGCTTGGACTGACTTGGAGGCAGGGATGAAGCCCAGGGCAAACTCTCTTAAAAGAAAAAAAATCAAAAAGCACCACAATCACTTCCTGGTGGGCAAGGACAAGGGCATTCAACCACTGCCATGTTTCTCTCCGGATGGGAATTATTATTCCAGGTACAACTGCTAGTTAATATTGCCAGCTACACAGCTGCAAGAGCACATTTGAGCATTTGCTCTCTTGATTCCCAGTATCGACTTCTAAATATCAGCTGTGGCATCTTCCTACTTTCTTCTCCAGGAAGACTGACATGTGCAGTCACTGATGAGTTCCTTTTAACTTTCCCTCATGTGTCACATAGAAAAGGGAGAAGAAAGACAAGGACAGACACAGATTTCACAAGTGCTTAAGTGCCTAAAAATGGTGCCATTTAATATGGAACTGGGGGATTTGCATCAATGAGTGCTCTCTCCTCTGTTTGCAAGGGAAACTGATTTCTTTATGAAGTTCACTTAATGCCACACTAGTCAGAATGAACGCTAGTATCAGTCTACTGGATAATTGCCATTAATTCACTAATTGTCAAGATACATGCAGCTTTTATATGGCTTCAAGCTTAATATTTAAGAAACACAGACTGACAAGCAAATACTTACCTTTTAGAAAGCAACAAATTATGCTTTGCTGGCAGTAATCCCATTTTACTCAGAAGGAGGTAATCACCATCAGCACAGGCAGGGCAGGAGGGAGTGGAAGGGAGAAGAGAGAAAGCAGATCAGATCTGCTGAAGATCTCCAAACAGCCCTGTGACAAGAACAGCAGACCCTTCAACCCCTAAAGCCACGCTGTCTCCCCACTTCAACACAGACACAAAACATCTGGCTGCCCAGTGGAATTACAGCCTCTCTCTATCCATGCTCACAAAACTGCTGACTGAGAGTAAAACCTAAAGCTTCCAAAGGTTCTTCCGGAAACTCCAAACTCCTCTCGAACAACAGCTTGGAAACATTGACAAACACTTCAGGAGTCCAAAAATATTTCAGCAAAACACTTCCAGTTCACTTGAAGCAAAACGAAGTGCCAGCTCTGAAGATTCCTGGGGAGAAGACAATGCACAGAAAGCAGCGACAGCCTGGCCAGTTTAAAACTGGGCAATGCAGAGGCACAGCAAGGTACAGGCTGGAAACACGTCAGGCACTGTTGCAGCAAGGGAAGTAAAATTCAAGGTTACACCGAGTACAGCTTTCAAAGCCAGTAAATAAATTCAAACTACCATGTCAAGCCTGGAGCAAGGGCAGAAGCTGGAAGTCAGTTGCATTACACATTTCTAGAAGTTTCCCTCCCCTTTCTGCTCAAAGGGGTAGTAAGGCATTAAAATCTGATGTCTCAAAATACCATGAAACCATCACGGCTGCCAACATGGGGAAAAAGAACTCTCCTTCCAAAGGCATAGATGTCACACCACACTACCAAGGAGGGAGCAATACCACAGCAGAGGACAACATCCAAGCTCACCTTTAAAGCTGTGCTGCTTACTTGCAGGTGAAAAACAAATCCTGGAGTGCCACTTTTCCAAGCTTAAATATCCTCTTAGTGCATCTGCATGAGCATTTTCCATTGACAAAGAAGGTTAAACCCTCTTAGCTGAAACACACATTGCTCTGTCTACAGCGCTCATTCCAATCCTCAAAATTAATGTCAGTCTCACACAGAAAAACTTAAGGGATCTTCACAGGTTATCCATGGATTACTTGTAGCCTCTCTGCTAATATTCCTCTGAGTTCCACTGTCTGGGACCACATAGAACACACAGGTCATAATATGAAGATTCAGTTGGCAATGACGGGTGCAGACGTGTCTTGCACAGCAGACTCCAATACTGGAATTTAAGTAAAAACATAACTTATAATACTTGGAATTGGCAGCATCCTCCTGTATTATAATGCAGTACACTGGAGTTTTTTTAGTTACCGTGGATGAAGCTGAGAAGTGTTTCCCCAAACTCAATTTGAAAAAGCACAACATAATTGGCTGCAATGAAACTTTACTGCTCATGTTTCGGAGCTGAAATTAATCCAGTAATGTGTATCACTGCCTTAGGAGACAGATCAACAGATCACTCTCTGTGAACTATCCCATACATATGGGAAAAATATATATCTTTTTATAAATATTTGCTCATTTAAATTACAGATCTACCTTGCTACCCACACAGAGAAGACTACAGAGATGACCGTCTGTCCTCATTACCATTCCTCCCTTCTTGAGCTAAAGATAGCATGGAGAGTAAAAATAAATAAATCCTCAACAGCATTAGGAATTAGACAATGTCATGTTGAAAGATACCCCAAATGAGGAGCCTTATCTCTCCTGGCTGGCTGGGAGGGCAGGGGTGCTCTGACCCACAGAAGGGAGGCAGCACTCAGCAGCCTCCCCTAGGTGGTCTCTTGCAGCAGGCTCTACTCCCAGCTGTAACTGCTCCTCAGTCCTAGCTGGATGCCTGACCACTCTGGAACAGTTCAGCAGAGTATTTAAACAGATGGATGGTACAGGCCACTGGAACAAACCCCATTTTTCCCTGGCTGCAGCTCTCTTTCAGTGCATTCCTTTGAAGTCGGTGCCACTGAGGAATCAACAACAGCTGAGAAACATGTGCTATCATACAGCACTGAGCGCAGCCACAGCACTGCACAGCAAGATGCTTTTGTGCAATAATCCTGCACTACAGCAAGCATCACAGGGTCTTTTGGTGTGGGTGAGCCCGTTTTCTAAGAACAACTAGAAAGTAAACAGATTCCTCCCTCCTTAAGGAGTGACTCAAAAGCAGAAAGGTGAATTGCAGGGATTTCTCAAGCGCCTGCCAGCTGAAAGCTCACAGTGCCTGTCTCCTAGAGCCCTCTCAGATACATTAACATTCTCCATTTATGCCATCACAAAGATGCCCAGATGCTTGCAGAGATACGAGTGAAGTAACAACCCAGAGGGGTCTGTAGTTCCCCTGGCAGATGTGACAAACCCCTGTATCTACAGCCCGAACCCACCTTCCTTTCCCAAGCAGGATAAGTTCTGAGATCTCAACTTCACAGTGACAAACTGGAGAGAGATGGAGCAGGATGGCACTGCTCAGCACACCCAGACCAGCCAACCCCCTCCCCACACTTTATCAGCACAGAGAGAGATAACACACAGCCCTCAGAACAGCCAAGGGAGAAAACACCATGACCATCCCCTTATCAGCCAGGAAAACCACTCCTGTCAAAGGCGAGAGATCACTCCGTGCTTTGAAGGGGAATGGGACGGGTAGGAAGAATTAGTTATTTATGAAACTGAATTTGAAGCTAGATTCACTGTCCAGAGGCAGAAGCACAGAGCTGGCTATGTGCATATGCAGGGGGCAGCAAGTTATAAACACACAACACATATATACACACAAACACACCTGTACTTGCCTAATAACACTCTACAGAACCCACTATCATTTTCACTAGAGAGAAAAGCAACAGGTCAGAGCCTCACATTTACAAAGTATCCCAGTCTCAAATGTTACAGGAAGGCAGGCACTGAGATTATACTAAATCTCATCACGCTGTAAAGTCTCAACCCCACCATGAAAAAAAAAAAATTACAGGAAAACCCAGGCTTTCAAAAAAGCCCCAGAAAACCATAGAACATTTACATTTAATGTCAACATAGAAGTCTTAAAGACTTAAAAACCCAAGCAAAAAACCTAAAATTAGAAAGCAAACACTAAGCTAAGTTCATAATTACAGACCTGACAAAATAAAATTACCAGGAACAGCAAGCATCACGCTGAGGGGGGTCCTCAGCCCAGTCCCCACAGTACAGTTTTCCACCCTGTAATTCAATTTAACAGTTTCTTTCTGGAGAAGTCAATGCTGTCCTTGATAGTCAGCTTGAAGCAGACTTAAGGGACCATAGAAAAAGCATGCACTGATACTGTCAGAGATAGTCAGGGGATAAAAATAACCCCAGCCTCAAAACCTTTGAAGCAATGTAAAAATCCAGCGTTGCTCAAAATAAACAGTGATGCTCAAGATCCCTACAACTTTCCAAGAATGAGTATCAGCACGAGCCAAACTACCACCTGATCAGCAATCAGAAGGACAACTGAACACTCAGGTGAAATTATTCTTACAAATCATATGAAAAAGCACTTAGGGAATCAGGGCAGTCTCAGTAGCCCAGGAGGTGCAGGCAGGAAGGCAGTTTAGGCAGGAGGTCACACTGCCCTGCCATGGCAGGAGCACAAACGGAACCCACCATCCTCAGCTCAGCTCTTTCAGCAACTCCATCTCCTTCACTCCTTTTCAAAGCTTCCCTCAAACAGATTTTAAGAAGTTATAGGAATCAACTTAATTTGGCTCTTCAGAATTGTTGCTGGTATTTCCAGTGATGGTTCAAGGTAGTTTTGAAAGACTTAAACTTCTTGCTAAATATGACTTGGTATTCTTCTCCTCCTATTTCCCACTATGCCAAACTTTTTCATCTCCAGGAAAGATTAAAAACAAGAATAATTCAAACATTGGATCAATTTCTGCTGGGCTCGCAAAGGTGGAAAGGATGGAGAGATTACTGAACTGTAAGAAGTGAAGCACCTTTATCTCTCAGTTGTCCTAAAGGGCACACAACTAAACACAATGAATCCCAAGCAGTCGTTTCGGTTCCCTCAGCAATTCATTCAGTTTCAAAAAAATTTTTTTCTAACACTCAGAGAAGTTCTTTCAATTTCATGTCTAGCCTACTTTCCAATGAGATATCATCAAGTAAAAAGTTAATCCTAAATTAAATTTTCTCTTCTTTAAAAAAAAGCAGAAAAAAAGTAAGGCTGATTTTATTTGCAGTTCACCACGTGGTGTTTTGGACTTTTGGAACGGTATCTATCAAAAGAGGCAATGTAACAGAAAGAAGAACCACCTCCAACCAAGAGAGTTGGCAGTTCATTCACAAGCTACATCTCCTCTA
Source organism: Peucedramus taeniatus (assembly GCA_013400575.1). Taxonomy (NCBI): domain Eukaryota; kingdom Metazoa; phylum Chordata; class Aves; order Passeriformes; family Fringillidae; genus Peucedramus; species Peucedramus taeniatus. Next base: position 600,687 of record WBNO01001419.1, read on the forward strand.
CTGAAAAAGACAGAGCCCTTTACTTTCACAGCACTTAACACAGTCGCACCGCGCCCAAACACAATTAGCAGGGAGCCCGAAAGGCCCTGAACAGGTCTCTGCAGAAATCATCAGGCAATTGATTTGCTCGCTCCCCTCAGCCCGGCAAATACTCAGCTCCAACGTGTGATACCCACTAGAGCTGAGGCACAAACTCACAGCTCCCAGCCAGACTTCCTACACCCCCGACAGCACTTTCTGCCACGGAGGCGAGCAGTTGCCAGCGATTTTGTAAAATGTGTCACCCTCCGACACACCTGCAGCTTGGGGATGGGAGGCGTGGCAGGTGTCATTCCAAAGGGGTCACCGGACTCGTAACCTTCCCCTGCCTCCCGATCTCCCACTCTGACCCACGAGCAGCACTGCAAGGCAGGTGAGGACTGCGTTTAAATCACCATTCTACCGGACAGAAAACAGGCTGGCACACACCGGACTAGCACACCCCCCAAGAGGACCACTAGAGCAGACCTCCCCAACACCGCCTGAGAGCTGGAGAAAGCAAGCAGCAGAACCCAGCTCCTTACCCTTTAGAGTTCCTGCCTCTGTACTGTCCTACCGCACTGTATTTGCTTAAGCTTTTCTCATCGATAGTACCTCACGAGAAAAAAAAAAAAAAAAAACCCCAAACCAAAAAGTTTCATGCATTCCCTGCTGGCAAAACACATTTTCTTCTAATCTTTCTTCTTACTGGGGAAGAAAAAGAGAGAGGGAGGAGTTGGGGCAGGAATAAAAGAGATTAATCGTGAAACAAACCGGCACTGCCCGAAGAAGGGGGAGAAGAAAAAAATACCAAAACAGCCCACGTAGCAAAAGGGGGAAAAAATGAAAATGAGAAAAAGAGGTTTAATTTTCTTTACGGTGACAGGAAGAGAAGGGGAAAGAAAGCTACTATAAAGATTTCCCTGTGTAAGAAAAGTAGGTTTTGAATTCCCTTCCTCAAGGACACCGAAAAATATTTCTTACTTTTCCAGGCGATGCCCAACGGATGCCAGGAGAGAGGAAAAGCCGGAGGAAGCAGCGAGGGAAGAAGCGAAAGGACAGGAGCGATTGCGAGAGGGCTGGGAAGAGGGACCGGCAGAGCCAAAAACGCCAAAAAAAAAACCCGCAGTAACAACAGGAAAAGAAACAAAAAACCCCATGAAAATCCGAGGGGAGCTGGGAAACGGGCGAGAGGGACGGGAAAGTTGGCGAGCGAGAAGGAGGCAGGGAAAGGTCACAACCCCCCGAGCGGGGACGAGCCGGGAGCTGCCGGAGAGGGGACGCGGAGCCGGGAGAGCGAGCGAGGGACGGAGGAGCGAGCGGGGCAGGGGAGCAGCACTTACCGCCCGTGCCGGCAGGGCTCCGGCCGCCCGTCCCGCGGCGGCTCCGGGGCAG
>WBNO01001419.1:602284-819647 GCA_013400575.1 Peucedramus taeniatus
GGGAGGCGGCGGCGCTGCAGCCTCGCCTGAGGGGGACCCCCGGAGTTGTGCCCGGCACCGGGAGCCGCCACCTCCTCCTTCTCCTCCTCAGGCGCTGCAGCCTCGCCTGAATGGAGCCCCCGGAGATGTGCCCGGCACCGGGAGCCACGTCCTCCTCCTTCTCCTCCTCCTCCGCCTCAGGCGCTGCAGCCTGGCCTGAGCGGAGCCCCCGGNGGGAGCCGCCTCCTCCTCCTCCTCCTCCGCCTCAGGCGCTGCAGCCTGGCCTGAGCGGAGCCCCCGAGCTGTGCCCGGCACCGGGAGCCGCCTCCTCCTCCTCCTCCTCCGCCTCAGGCGTTGCAGCCTGGCCTGAGCGGAGCCCCCGAGCTGTGCCCGGCACCGCGGGGCGCTGCCAGCTCGGGGCTGCCCGCCCTCCTCCGCACTCCCTCCCCAAGCACAGGGCGAGCCCCGGCCGCGCCGGAGACCGCGGGTTACTCTGTTGTTTTCCAGGAGGTTTTATTTATTTTTCCCGCTATTGTTTCTGGAAGAAACAAGAATGCCTTTGGTGCTTGTTGGAACTGAGATGCGGGAAGCCGGCAGGCAGTGTTCTGTGGTGTTGATGATTTGGATTTTGATGATGGAAAATTCCCCGCAAAAAAAAAAAAAGAAAAAAAAAAGAAAAAAGTCATAAACCTCAGAGCAGCAAAGACTGCCGGCGGCTGTTTGGGGCAAAAAGTTTTGAGTATGAAGTTGTGATCAGTTTGGGGGCAATGAGCGTTGAATTCCGAAGCCTGCTGGGAAATGAGCTCCGGCGCTGCGCTGCTCGGGCGGCTCTCGCTGCCTCCAACGCTGGCGCAGGGTCTGCGCTCGGGCTCGGCAGCAGCAGCACTCAGTCCCAGCTCTGCCCTGTGCTCGTGGCCTTCCCAAAACTGCCACTGCCCTGTCCAGGACACGCTGGTCTTTTAAAGAAGAGTCTCAGCAAAAGAACTTTTTTCCTTGTTTGTGTTGTCACTATTCCTCTTGCAGGTATGGAGCATCTCGAAGTGTTTTTATGGAGGTGATTTTTTTGTAACTGTGATCCTTCAGAGGAGAGCAGGGTTTTGGTTCCATGCAGGGTTTTGCTTCCACACAACTCTGTGCTGGTGCTACACAGGACATTTTCAAGACTACACGCATAACTTCCGTTTAGATACAAGCAAATAAATGTTTGTGAGATTTGGGTTTTGGGGATGTTTGTGCAAATATTCCTAGTAGGTCTGAATCTTGGGTTATGATCACATCTTTCATCTTTGCTGAGCAGATTTTTTGTAAGCACACCTCCAAAGTTCCTGCTGAAAAAGTCTTCAGAAGGCTGTCACTTTTATTTCTTTTTTAGACCTTCTTATCCTCTTTTACAGGAAGAGGTGCTAAGCAGTCTGTGAGAAGAGCCTTAAGCACAACATGAAGTGGAGGTTGTAAAAATTAGATTATTCTGTTGGGGACCATGTCCTTTCTGTGGTCAGTTAAACACACACACTCACCTTCAGTTTAAGAAACTTTAAAAAAAAACAACACTTGAGGGATGAAAGGAGAAAGGAATGGTGCTGATGAGCAGCTCTGCACTCTGCTGGATGAGATTTGTTTGCACTAGGCATCTTTTACTTTCAAGAATGTCAGACAACATCCTAAAAGCTTGATGCATTTTCTAGGTAGATACTTCGTTGTAAAATATTTAACCAAATATACCTGTCAAGGTGCTGCTGTTCTCAGAATATACCACTGCTTCCTTTTGTTTTTCATGAAGCCTGTAAACACAACAGGAGCTGTAAAACTCATGGAAGAAATTTTCCCAAAATTCAGGCTTCCCGGGGACTCTTATGGAGTGAATGATCTGGGAAGCTATTGATGCTATATGACCTGGGAAATTATTGTTAGGAGGAGAAAAGCCTTTTTGAAGGAGTTAATGGTTTACTGAAAACAAGTACTTGATAAGTCATTGAGGCTGTGTTGTTTGCCCGCTCCAGGTGTTCGGCAGAACTGGGGGCCACAACATCAAACACCGAGTTTTCTATGCAAAGTTCACTCACCTATTAGTTTCTCAAGCCCAACAAATAATTTTTATACACTTTCTGTGTAATTTCCTGTGAGACAGTTTAGTGAATGAAAAGCACCCCTTTGCAGAGGGGGCATTAATGGCCTCAATTAAGAGATTTCTGAACGTTCAGCACAAGGCATAAAATGTTTATGCTCAGTGTTCTTGTGGTGTTTGACTTGCTGGCTGAGCACTGGCATTTTTAATATTCTAATGTCTTGTTTCTTCCTATTTACCTTCTGCAGTTTGGTTATGAAGTCACCAAAGGGAATGAACACATTTCCACTGCTTCAAAACACCATTTGTGAATTTTTCAGAGCAATTTCTGCACAGCTTGATATGACAGGATGTCCAGAGAGGGCATCAAATACATTTTCGAGAGGGATTTTGTACATCAAAAATGTAACTCTTTTGGAAGGTGAGGTGGTGGGCAAAAAGAGAAAATTGAATTTCTGTGTTGCTTCAGTTTGACCAAGAATTTGACCAAGGCTAGCACAGGGAACATGGCAGTGGTCATTTAAACTAAAAGGGGGGAATCAGGCTCAAATCCAGCCATGAAATGGGGCTAAAATTGTACAAATACCTCCCTGATGTAACACAGCAGTCCAGCTGCTCTTTTGTGAAAGAACAAGGTGCCTTGTTTCCCCAAAGATTGGTTAGGAAGATGTTATGGAGTGATGCTAAATTGTGCCAGCCAAGGGAGGGCTTTGTGCTGGTGCACAGTTCTTCACTCCTGGTGCCCACCCCAATCACTTCTTAACTTTGATACTTTTCATGTAATCCCAAATAATTTGAGTCACATTCACCTTCATTCAATCATTTTCCCACACTTTGCTGGAGGAGGGTAAGGAGGATCTAGCCAGAGAAGTCTTCAGATCTGTAGGAAAGCAATTTTCCCATAAAGATCCTGCTTTGGTTTTGCCAAAGGGGTAATTTAAGTATCCCAGGAAAGGAGTAAGACACCCTTTGGATTCTAGTTGCACAGGGAATTCCTTCCACCACACAGCCACACACATGGAGAGCCTTACACATATGTTCTTAATGAGCACAGAAAGGAGAAAATAGGCCCACATGCCTTTTGGTTATGTAAGTTTTCTACGAATGATGCCTTTTTGACCAAAACCAGGAAGAGAATGTTTCTGAGGTTCCTTAATTTCCTCCTCTCCTTGATCAGTGCCCTCCTTGAGCAGCAGCTACGCTGCCCTTGGCACTGTCCTTTCCCCTTGAGAAGTGCAGTGTCTCGTGGGCCCTTCAGCTTTGATCCAGACTATAAAATCCAGCTCCTTGGGAACAGAAACAGCTCTGAGTGACCAGTGACAGGGGATCCGTGCTGCTTTCACTGTCATGGTGTGCAGGAAGCTCTTCGTGGTCAGAACAGAACAAACTGTCTCTGCAAAGGCTTTCTTGAGGGAAAGTAGGGCTGGATCCAGCAAATTCTTTAGCTGTACATACATCTGAGCATGAGTAGTCTCAGTGGGACTGCTTGCATGATCAAAGTCAGGCGTGTGCTTAAGCACTTTGCTGAATGTGGTCCATAGCAAATAAATCTGAACTGATACCCAACAAGCAGGAAAACAAGCTAATTTGGAGTGGGGTTAATTTATGTCCAGTGGTGTATTTGATTAACTGTAAAATGAAGATTTCAAGAGGCTGGTTTCTTTTAAAATAGAGCTGCTGTCTGATATTCAAGGGAAGCAGACAAACATCAGATTAAAATTTAAGTGCATTCTTCAAACTCTTTCTTCTTAGTTTTGTTTTTCTTTTCAGTTAATATTTATTTCTTGCAGCCTGAGGAGCAATAATTCCTGGTTGTTTCTCCTCTGTGTTTTCTAGGTCTTGCCTTGCTGTGCTCTGAGTGTGAGTGATGCGCTGTGCTCGATATACAGAAAAATGCAATCTCAGTCTTCAAATGGTTGAAATTCAAAAGACAGATATTCTAAGATGGGAAATAGGTTCTATTTCTGTTTCACACAGCAGATTCTGGGTACTCACAGAGACTGCAGATTTCAAGACTCGGCTCTGTGGAAAACATCCAAATGAGCTCAGAAAAGAATCCCAAACCGAATTCTTCCCCTTTCTTTCTGACCTGGACATGAATGTTAACCCATACTAACTAGGGAATTAGCCTTGAATAAGCAACCAGAGCAAATTTGTTTTTGTTGTCAGTACAAGCAGTAACTCTCCCAGTTCCTGGGTCTAGCCTAAGCACAGTATGAATATATTCAGGGATAGTTACAGTTCTGGCAGGCAAGATACTCAATATTCATGAGTGTGGCTCTTGTGTTTATTTCTCAGGAATGGGAATCAGGTGAGCCTGGTTCTGTCTGTTCATCAACAAATGGCTTTTTTCCTCGGATTTTTCTTGATTAACAGAAAGTCAGCTTCTTCCTTCAGAGATAGACCAGTTCACTCAAGTTAGAGGAACATGTTGAAGTCTAAAGTGGGAGGATGTTACAGAGGAGTGAAACATTACTAGTGGACCTCACCCTGGTGCATTGGCCATAAGATTATAAGATTTGGATGAACACCTTTAAACAAGTTTTTAAAGGCCTGTTTAGATCAATAGTTATCTGGAATGGTTGTTAATAAACCGTAATTTTTTAAGTATTTTCTTCAAGTTCTGTCTTCTGTAGCTCACTGCATAAGAGTCTTGGCTTTCATTAGAGAAAAAAAGTAAGTTTGTAGTTGCCACGGTTACAAAGAAAAGCATGAAAGATGTGAACCTTGACAATTCTGGAACCAAAATGCAAATAAAAGGAAATCTAAATGTCCTATGATAAAGGAGGAGAAATTATTAATATCATCTCCAGACATTTAATTTGAACATAATGACAACAAAAATGTTCTGCCTGTTAAGTTTTATGCAAGTACTTTGCACCACCTTTTTGCCAAGTCCTGGAAAGAAATGCCACTATAAATCTCAAGAAATTCAGAGGAGAGAAAAATAGGTACTGTGGCTCTGAGGAAGTGACCAGGTATCAGCTAAAAGAAATTCCTCTCTCCATGGGCACTTGCATCTCTCTTACCTGCAGGACCTAGATGATGACAGAACCATTGCACCAAGCAAGGACTGAGAAACATCTGAAGATCAAACTATCTACAACGAGTCTTCTGATGAAGAGTTGGCTCAGCAGAGAAAAAAACTCACACCTTAAAAGAAATCCAATGATGCAGACAAAAATAGTTGACTTAACTAGGAGGGAATGACAAGGAGAAGATTTTAATTTAGGAACCTGGAAATGTGCCCTTGAAATGGGTGTAATATTTAATGCAGGAGTTAATTTGCTGGGTGTCTGGAAATCTATGCCCTTCTCTGATCAAGGACATTTAGACAGGAATATTCTTTTATAATGCACAGAAAAGTTTAAAAACCTTTGTAATTCCGGTGTTTCTTTGGGTTGGGTGTTTTGGCTTTGTTTTTCCTGTAAAATATAGCAGAATCCTCTCTCTCCAGGTGTGATACAAAACTTTAGGATAGTAGGATATCCTTCCATGGAGCTCAAAAAGCAGGAATATTTAAAGGGTCTGGCATGGTACTGTTACTTTTGATTTAGGACAATTATCATTTCCAGTGTAAGATATGGCTCATCAGCAATATATTTAAATATATTTATGACTACATTCACTTCAGTTTATAAATCAGTTTTGTTGTTATTCTTCTGTACATCTGGCAGGTGTGCCTGCTTTTCTATTATGCACAGATTTTTATCAGGCACATTAAAAGGAGCACCAAACCCCTTCCATATTTTGACCTTGTCGATAAATTCTAGACCCTCAATTTTTTCCTGCTGCACAGTATTCAATCTCCATTGAAAATGATAGGAATTACCTGTTCCCTGAAGCAGCAAAATCAAGGCTAATATACTTTAAAATACAAAGTGTGCAAAATTTCAAAAACACCTCAGTAGTTCCCGAGCTTAAGTCCCATTTTCATAAGTAAGTTAGGGCCAGGTCTCCAAAGCTTTTGGAAAATGCAAATAGATGCCTCAAAGGCTTTCAAAACACACATTAAAATGGAAAAGGGAAAAAAAAAACCCACTGCAGAATAAAGTATTGCTGCTGAGGTTTCCACCTTAAGAAGTTTGCATGGGAAAAAAAGAAGAGTTTTTTTACTTCTCAGGGAATTTTGGAAAAGCTTGGGAATAAACACTGACACTTCACTGCACCTCCAGAAACTTTGTAATAGAAGTTTTAGGCTGTCCTACAAATCTGTTGCAGCAAAAATGGATGCTTTGCTCTGCAAGGTCTGTATTTAACCCGAGTTCAGGAGAGTCATTTCTTTGTTGAAAACAGTTTCCCTGTTGTCTTGTAAAGCCTTTCTGTCAGTCTCACTCCTTGCTTTTGTGGTAGGTTGGGAAACATGAGAGGGCAAGATACCCTCTTTCAACAAAGAACTAATTTCCTGATCCTTATGACCCGAGTGAGCCAAGCTTCCCCACAGAGAAACAAATTGGATGACTGTTTTAGGATAATTGGGTAGTTCTATGCCTTACAAGCAAGTTATTGGAAATCAGAGCTGTGAAAAGCTCTTTCTTTGCTTTACCTGTTGTTGCCCCTCATCGAGCCTTTGTTTTCGAGAGGTTTCATTTATTGTCTACTTCAAACTGATAAAGAGCAAAGAAATTGGCAAAGTAAGTTTCAGATATTTACATTATCAACTGGTTGTTATTGGGTTTAAAATTTTCTTCCTGCTACTTTCCTCGTCCCTTTTCCTCCTTTTACACGGTGTCTTTTTTTTTTAAGGCCAAAAGCTTCAAAACTCTGGTAAGCCTGTGTGATGCTGCATCCACAACCACGCATTCATTGGCAGATCTGTGCAGGTCCTTGCTGGATTAGGGGTTTCTGTATGAAACTTTTCACAGTCATGTGCCTTGGCTTCTGATTTCTGTGGGGAGCAGAGAGTTCACTGCTGTGTCAAGTTGGGAGATCCTCAGTATTGGTTTGTGCCTTCCCCCAGGCCACAGGTCCTCGATTGGTGGTGCAGTACCCGAATTGTGCTGCGGGAGCAGGGGTGGATCTCGGCAGCTTGGCAGTGTGGTCCAGGCCAGGATGTGGCTCCACATCCCCCTGTCCCTGCTGATGTGGGGACAGAGCAGAGCTTGGCTTCCCTTCCCACCGGCTGCCTCCTGCACCGCCAGCGCTCAGCGCCCAGGCACAGGAGGGAGGAGCACTCCAGCATCCTGATCCAGGGAGAGCCTTCCCCAGCCCTGGGTATGGATGTGCCCGTGGGACACCCGGGGTGTGGGGTGGGGATGGCCCAGCCACTCCTGGAGCTGCGGTGCTGCCAGCTCAGGCCCGAGCTGAGATCAGCGCCCATTCCCCGTTCTGGGAAATAATCCCAGCACGATGTACTCTTTTCTATACTAGGGAGGCGTTTTAGGGCAGTTATTTCTTTAGAGCAGCTCTTTTGCTGAGTACCAAGCCCAGTCTGGCCCAGCCAGTTCCCTTTTTGTGGCTCCACATCTTCTGTGGCTGGGGAGGGCTGGTGAGCAGCAGAAGGCTGTCAGGAGGGGGGTTGTGGCTGCTCGTATTCCATCGGGGCTGTCTGAGGTCCCTTTGCAGGAAGGAAAGGGGACAAGTCACCTTACAGATCCCCATGGGCATCCCTGCAAGGAGGAGCAGGGTCCTGCTGGGAGGGAACTCCTGGGGCTGTCTGCTGGTGGCTGAAGGCGAGTGGCACCTTCTGCTCGGGACTCCACGAGGGAGCTCTGATCTGCAATAATCTGGTTTTGCCCCAGAGAAAACACCGTGCTCTTCTGTGAAATTATAATGGCAACACCTCTGAAAATGTCCCTACTTATAACTGCAATGGCCTGGAGATGGGTAATTCTCATTTTGGGTCCAAGGCCACGTTCTCAACATTGCTTCAAAAAAGAGCAATAATGATTTGTACTCAATGAGGATCTGCTCTTTAATTTTGTATACCAAGTAAAAATGAGCACTGGTTTCAATCCCCCCCCCCCCAAGCACAACCCTCCAGTGAACAGAATGATGAATATTCCAATGTCCTGAACATGATGGATTTTAATTTCTTATTAGAGGAAGCAGAGGAAGAGAGAAAGTAATAGCTTTAGAGAGAATGGCTCTGTTTGTTTTTTTAAGTACCTACATTTGCCTGGTAGTCTGCTATGTAAGTGAATTTCCTTGAAATCTGATTATTGATGTACCATTTTTTTATTATTATATCATTTATGTCAGGCAGCCCACCAGCACAATTCCTCAAAAGAGAATTAAAGTGGTGTAAAAACAGAATAAGGACTGTAATGCTAAATGGCAGGAAAAATATTAGCATCAAATGTAGTTGGTCAAAACCAAGCAAAATTGTTAAATTATTGATCTTTTTCTGAGGGATTCAGCTGTAACAGGGATCTGCTAACATGACACGGTAGAAATTTCCAACACATAGACATAACTTAATTTGTTCCCTAAAACTTTCAGGGTAAATGTGGGCACGGGAGGTGTGAGTGATGCAGGCACAGCCCCCTGACACTGACTGGAGGTATTTTTCTTCCCTGCTGTAAAATCGCAGCTCCAAACTGCTTTCAAGGGTCTGCTCCATATGAAAAGGCCAGCAGGAAAGCTGAAAACACGCAGTAAAATGATTTAGGCCAATTTTTATTCTTTCAAGCAATAGCAAAGTAACCTCTAATCTCTTTGTTTTTCTGACCTGTCCCTGACTTCTGCTGTTTGTTTGTTTTTTCATGTCACTGGGTTTTTGTCATGCCTGAACAAAGAGCTGGACTGATCTTTTGTTCCTGGTCACTTTTAATTTGCTTTCTACGACCTGGATGTGCAAACGGCAGAGGTGTGAGGTTTGAAATGCCAGGGGAAGCTGAACAACAGGTCTTGAATCAGACTCTCTTTTTAGGTTATTGTAGCAGAAGAGGGTTTCCCAGCTAATTACCCAAGCTTTCAGCCAAAGACAGGAACAAAGGAAGTGCCAAGCTGCTATAAGATAATCATTCTGTTTATCAGCACTCTACAAACACCACTTGTAAAGTAACGATAAGCCCTTTGCACTCAGCTAATGCAGCTGATCCAGGCGGTCCTCAGAGATGCTGTGCACATCTCCCAGTTCAAAAGAGGCTCTTGCCTACAGTCAGGTGAGAAGTGCTGTTCCAGATGGTCCGGTGAATATTTCAGAGGCTGGCAATGAAATCAGAGGCATTTGGGGCAAGGCAGAATGGTTCCTGCAGACTGAGAATTGAAGGAGGGTAATAACAGGACCTTGCTGCTTGGAACATAGAGAGGGACAGGCTGACTATAAGGAAAACCTGGTTTGACAGAATTTTGTTTCTTAGTAGTGAGAGGGTTAAGAAGATGATGCTGTTTGGGCTTTGCCAGTTAAATCCTGCTGTGAAGCTGCTTTTGTTTTCTTTCATCATAATTTCTTTTTGTTTTTCTTTCATCCAAAGGCACCCTTCCTAAAACAATGTTCCCATCGCTTTTAGGGAGAGTTTGCCAAAGTCATGCACCTCTTTATGCCTTGCACTTTGTGAATATTTCATCTTCCATAAGCCGTGCCAAAGACTCTCATCATGAAAACAAGGATCTAAATAATTCTGAGATAAATGAGGGCTGTTTTTCTCTTTTCCATATTAAGTGTTCATAAACTTCAAAGTAATAATAACCTTGAAAAAAATTACAAAACCCAACGCTTTGAAACATTAATTCTTAATTTCAGAAGTGCTGCCATGAAGTATCTGGGATGGTTTCGATTTTTTTTTTTAAACACATTGCCTCCCCATCTTATGCAAGCAATTTGTAGATACCCACAAGACCCAGTGCCCTCAGGACTGGCCTGGCATCTCTTCCATGAAAACAAATGGAATTCTCAGAAGAGTCTCATTTAATTTGTGGTACTAAGAACTTCCATTGAGGGAGGGCACGTCTCAAATCTGAGCAAGTATTCCTTTTTAATTTGTTTTCTCATGGTCAGTATTTACTTTCCATGTGGGTGAAAGAGTGCTGGTGCTGATCATCCCATGGAGATGCCTGCAGCCAGAGGAGATGTTCAGGGCCAGGGCTCTTGTCCCTGTGGGTGTCCTGTGGGTGATTCCCCTGATCCATGGCCCCTTGGACCAGGCACAGCCCATGGGGGGATTGTACATCAGGACAAACATCTGTGCCTGGCATGGCCCCAGAGAAGAGGAGAGGTCAGGGACCTGCGGTGGAAACTCGTGAGAGAAAAGCCAAGGGGATGAGGGGTGTGGAGGGATGGCCTGGACTGAGAGTCCCCTGCCCCACGGGTGACACTGACAGGTCTTTTCTGAGGGCTCTGTGTGATCATCACGCTGCTGGTCAGGAGATGAAGGGACCAATTTCAGCTTCTCCTCTCTTTCTCCAGGGCTTGGCAGTGCTTTCAGAGCCCAAACCTGCCGTGATTTGCTTTGTTACAGGGCAGGCTAATGCAGGCCATCACCTGGGAATGTGATGGAAGTGGTTTTCACTCAGTAAGTGTGAGAAAGCTCCTGGAGTGTCAGCAAAACCCCGTGCTTCCTGCCAAGTGAATTTATGTGTTTCCACCTTCCTAATTTGTGCAGACACAGAAATCCCCCAGACCAGCCTTAGTTTTCAAAGCTGTAGAGAGAAAACCCTGCTTTCCTCTGGCAATGGGAAAGTCTGCGGGCACAACCAGGTGCCCTTGGCATCTGCCTTGGGCCTGCACACTGGGTGCCCTTCCCTGTGTGCCACAGGAGAAATCCCTCTGTGCAGCAGGCACGCCACAGCTCCAGTGTCACACAGCTCCAGTGTCACACAGCTCCAGTGTCACACAGCTCCAGTGTCACACAGCTCCAGCCAAATCGCTGCTGGCTGCAGCCCCCAAGAAAACCCTGCACATCTCTAATGGATGTATGGCTCTGCGTGCTCATTTGTCCTCCCTGTGGTCTCTTTTAATGAAGGGTATGAAAAATGAAACTCCAGAGGCTGCAGTGAGCTAAACAGACGTAGTGAGTGAATGCTCTGCTCCTGAAGCACCATTCTGCAGTTACTGGCTGACAAATTTACCTGGGTACCCGGAATGGGATCTGTAATGAGCTTCCTGCACAGGCAGGGCCAGACTGTGCCAGGAGCAGGGCTCATGTGAGTCTCATGCTGGGACTGAGGGCAGTTTTATGGCCCTGAAATGGGCAGTGCTGTTTGTGCAGCAGTGAGGGAATTTACACTACATAACTGCAGAATTACAGTTTTTTAATTACACAGCTGCAAAATAGCCCAGAGAGGGGATGTGGACCCAAACAGCCCTGATGGTGCATGGAGCAATGAAAGGGCAAGGCTGGAACTGCTGTTCTCTATGCTGTGTCTTTAAAAAATGTGAATCTCCCACAAGCTGGAGGCTGCCTGTTCAGTCATTTCAAGGTGGATACAACCAACACACTGCACAATTTACATAAGACTTATCTTGGGTTAAATTCTTTTAAAAGGATACCATCAATTTAAAGATTACTTTTCCCTGGGTCATTAAAGTTAGGCACATAGTAATTTATTAAAGGGTAATGTATTATACCTAGGAAGTGATAGTATCTGCCAGAAATTCCAGGGAGGCTGTGGAGGTCTGGCTGTGATGAGCCAGGCTGATAACAGCACACAGCACAGAGACAGCTGCCTTCATGGAGCTGCCTGTTCCTCAGGACAGGGGGAGCAGTGGCAATAATCCTTTGGGAAGGTGGTGTGGAGAGACACAGCAGCAGAGACTACAGAGGGAGAAAAATGAAACACATCAGATCTTATTTACCTGGCGAGGCTGCAGCACATCACAGAGCGGTGCCAAGTGCTGTCCAGCCATGTGCAAATAAAAAGCTCCTCTGTGGAAGAGCTTTCACAACCACAAAAACGTGCAAAAAGCCTGAGTGGATGCCCCATCAAGCAGCCAGCCTGCCAGGAGACCTGTGGAAGGTTTGCAGTGTAAATAACCCTTTCCTAAGTTATCTCTGTGTGAACATTGCAGCTCAAATGAGCCTGTGGGGATACAAAGGTGCTCAGATCACCTGTGGTGGAGGGAGCACGGTGATGTCCCCAGCCCATGGGATATCAGCAAGAAAAATGTGTGAGCAGCAATTTCAGAAGTCAAACCTGAAGGCTGCACAAACTCCATCAGCGAGGGGAAGGGAGAAGCTTCAGTGTAACCAGCACTGGAGGAACAACGCTCTGGGAAGCACCAGCAGCCAAGGGACAAGGTGACAGATGTGACTGCAGCAAGCCTGGTCCCTCAGCCTCTCTCAGCACCCTGGGGTCATCCCTGCAGCTCTCTGAGAAACTCAGAGGAGAGCTGTTCAATAGAGAGGAGGGGGAAAACCTCAGTGGGAATCAAAGCTGAATGGCAGAGGCTGCTGCAGCAAACCAGGATGGAAAACCCAGGGCTGAGAGCGGGGAGGAGAGAGCAAAGGCAGCGTGAGGGGCCCTGAGGCTGCTCTGGGCTGGGACTGGGCCTCTCAGCAGGACTGTGTGAGCAGGGAAGCTCCTGCCAGTGCCTCTCTCCAGGGCTGGGGCTGCCAGGGGAGGCTGGCAGGGATGCAGGGACAGGGTTTCTCTCCTGGACAGGAAATGTGGGCAACCATTTCCCTGCTGTGAATGCCAAACTGGGCTACAGGGACAGGGCAGAGGGAAGGAGTACAAAACCCCCACGCTTTGTGCTGAAATTGTTTTGTTAATTATTGCAATTCTAAGCCTGTCCCAGGATTTAAGAAAAACACCCTCAAAGCTCAGCGTTAAGTTCCCTACCTGATGTCTCCTGTTTTGAGAACACAAATCATTTCCAGATCTTTGGCTCCTAACAGGCACCATCAGCACAAACCTTTTCCCCAAACATTCTCTGTTTTTAACCCCTGAGAGGGCCTGGGAACCTCAGATGGGATCTGCTTTTCCCCTAAATCTCCTGCTTTTCCCCTAAACCTCAAGGAGGCATCACTGAGAAGCAGGGCTGGAATGCCACGGGGCAGGAAGGGCTTGTTCCAGAGGCCAGAGCAAAGGCATTTTCATGCAAGGTCTACTCAGGCTCCATCAGCCCACAGGGACACAAAGGCTCCTCCTGCCCTGCCCAGGAGCAGCAGGAGCAGGGAGGCAGGATTTGGGCAGCTGGCCCAGGAACACAGTGACAAACCCTGACTCAGAGCATGAACAACCTTGCCCTTCCTGTGGATGTTTCTTTGAAAGGAGTGACTTAGCCTTAAGCAAAACTGGAACACCAAGAAATCGCTGGGATTCAGGAATCACTTGTTTTCCTGTTGCACGGTTTCAGGTTTTTTATTTTCTTTTTCTTTTTTAAGGATGAGCTTTATTGCTCCTCATGCTCATTTTCTGGTTTGAGCTACTTTTAATGTGAGAAAGACACCCAGGAAAGTTAACACACATAATTTCTGAAATGTAAGACAGCTTTCAAAGGAACTGAATGTGTTTTTTCAGTGCTACTATCAAGAAATCTTCAGGTTTTGAAACTAAAATCACTTTTCCTCATTTTTTAAAAAAAACCTGCCTTCACTGGGAAGTTTTGATCTGAGCACAGAATCTGAATTGTGTGTTGGGCTCTGACTTGAGATGGATTTGTGTCTTAAGCAAGGAACTCTGCCTCTTCCCTAGTTTTCCCATTTGAACTATTGTTTCTCTTCCAGCAGAGCTTTATAAACATCGGAGCAAAACGAACGTGGGGAAATGTGCTGCTGTTACACAACTGCTAATCATTACTATTCTTCTATTGTATTTGGTGACGTCAGAAAGCCCCAGCCAGATGCCTTGAGATCTGAGGAAATGTCTGCAAGGCATCTTTGTGGTAACACATGGGTGCAGATTCCATTCATCATTTCCTTGACAGTTTAACTAACTACTCCCAAGCCAAAATAGAACCCTGAAATCCCTCCCAGAAATATTAGCTGAAGGACAGAAGCAAATCACTATAAAAAGCTCAGGCGGCCTGTGTGGAAATGCCAAGGCTCAGGGGCTGTCAGGAAAGGGGCTGCAGAACATAATCAAAAAATGCTGCCTTGCTGCACGGGATTTACACCTCCACTAGACCAAAAAAAAAACAAAACCACCAAAAAACCAAGAACAACAAAACAAACCCAGAGCTCTGCACATTGTACACAGTTGGAACCATTCATTCAGAAACTCTGGTTTGAACTTTCCGAAGTACCATTGGGATTTAGAACAAATCCCAGTTCACTTCTGTAGAACTGGGGCCCTTGCACACTTGAATAATTGAAAGCTCCAGTCAGAATCACCAGAAACCTGTTTTTCAACCTTTTACAATCTGCAGCACCTTAAAACCTTTCTTTTTTCAGTGGAAGTGTCAGTTCCTGTATAGTGATTTAATACTGCAGAAAATAGGTTTGCTTTTCTTAGCTACCCTCTGCAGACCCCTTAAAAACACTCTATGAACACACAGATTGCAGGTTAAAAACTGTAACTTTGACATATCTCAAAATATTTTTGTTTTCTCTAGAGCCCTTTGTCCTGGTGTCATTCAACCTATTATACAAAAGTCAGAGTTTAGTTCTTGTGGTTAGATAAAGCTGAAAAGCGTCAACTTTAAATGTTTAGTGTTAATTTTTTTTTTTTTTTTAGTACCAATTGTCTAATGTTTTGAGCTCTAGCTTCCAACTAGAATTGAATGTTTGCTGTTGGGAATGCAGTATTCCTGATAGTACTCACCTTGCTGGTCCTCTGTGCACTGTGTAAGCCCCAGGTTAACACCAAGGTTTTATGGTGACATCTGGGGGGAAGGAGACACTCCCCACACGTTCTTCCTGCTGCACCCCTTGGAAAACCTGGGGAAGCATTCTTTCCAGGACCACCAGAAGATGACATTATTACTTTACAGAGTGACTGTGGGGCTCTGAAGCTGTGATCTCCCAGCTCAGCTCGGGTGGGAGGAACTGGATAATAAATGAGGAACGGGCATGGGGAAACAGCCCAGCAAATAAAAACTTTAATAGCAAAACCAACAAACGTGGCGCAGGTTACAGAGATTCCAAAGACCCCTGGGTGGGGCAGACACAGCCAGGGAAAGGGGCAGGAGGTCCAATCACAGCATGAACTCAGGAAAAGACCTTGTATGAACTAGGCATTGAGCCAGCTGAAAACAAGAACTAGAAACTTGACCAAATATAGGATAGTCCTATTGGCATGCTACTAATTCCCATGACTGAGCTTGGGCAGGTGTCCCCTCTCCTCCGTGCCCTGCCTCCCATGGTTTGTGGCCAAAGCCCTCTGTGAATGCATCTGGAGCAGAAATCCCAGCTGGACGAGATCCCACAGGAGACCTGTGCAAACGGAGGTGTGGGTCTAGAGTGTCCTCAGGGACATTACAGAAACCTGAACTCTGCTCTGTGTTGAAGCCTACCAGGATGACAACCCGAGGAGAGCACAGAGAGCAGGACAGGACCAGGCCATCAAACACAGCTTTAAAGGTCATGTTCCTTTTGGCACCAGAAGGAACCACGGCCATGAGCAATTTGCTTTGTGTTTATGGCTTTTACCTTGGTGTGTTGTTTGTCTTCTAATAAACTTCTTGACTCACTAATCATCTGTTCAGAGGAGCTTTCTGAGCTGTGACTGGGGAAGAGATGAATGTGTCCAGTCCTGGAATTATGCAGTGAAATGCTACTCTGCATATTATAGCTGCAGCATGATATATTAGCCTATAAAACAGAGCATGGGAAAGGCTTTGGGCAGGCAAGGGGCTGCTGAGAAAAACGGGAAGGAGGGACTTGGTGAGCTGTGTGATGAAGGGAGGCAGTGCAGGGAAAAGGTGTTAGCCTTGATGGGGCCTGGCAGGTAATGGAGGAGGGGATTTGGGGTGAAAGATCTGTGCTTGACGTGGCTGTAAGAGAAATAGTCACTGCAGGACTGTAAAGAGAGCAGCTGGAAGTGATGATGAGCTGTGGGATGCAGAGAGACAGAACATCACAGTAATCTCTTCCAAGTTGCAGGATATCCCAGCTGGATAAGATGGGAACTGAAAATCACAGGCCAGGGGTTGTCCCTGCACCAGGGCCAGCCTGACCAGGACTGGGGCACTGTCACCATCCTTACTGCCTGAGGCCAGGGCAGAAACAGGATTTTAATGACTTGGGAAAGCAGCAAGGCCCTTTCTGACACAGAGACATGTGGAGGAAACAAGTGAGGGGCAGTGTATAAGTGTTTCATAAAACTACATCCAGCCTGAAGGCAGTACTCAAAAAAAACTTGAGGTTCTTCTGTGTATCAGGTCAGATTTCTCCCTCAGCCCCAAACTCACCAAGGGTTGACCTGAAGAACCTGACCTGGCTGTTTTTCTAAAGTTTGGGTGACTCTGTTTTGTTTGGTTTGGTGGGCAGAAAGACAAGCTTACAGATACATTTTGGCATTGGAAAGGAATTGTTAATTTTTAGTTTGAAAAAAACAGATTTCTCCAGGGTTAAATATCTGAAGATATTAATAAAATGAAACAGAGACTTTCAGTTCTGAATCACTGGTTAAAATCACCTCCAAATGAGGAAGGATCCAGCATTGCTCCTTCTTGGAAAATGTGTGGTAGCCTATGTGAAGTTAGCTGGGCTTGCTCAGATCAGGTCTGCCCTTCGATTTTCACCATTTTGGTCAGTTTTGAAAGGGACTGGGTTGTTGTGGTCCACAGCCATGCTGAGGCTGAAATGCAGCAGTGTAAGCAGAACTGCAGGAACCTGAGCACTGTTCAGTCTGTTCATTTGTTTCAGTGGCTGGTCCCATGGCTGAGTTCAAACAGCCCTTCAAGGCTGCTGAATGAAGGGAAACCTTGGGTACATGCAGCCAACATGGCAGATTTGGGGTCCAACTTGCTTTTAAACCTTTGGGTATTGCTTATAGGGTGGTATGGGATAATGGTGTGACTGAGCATTAACATGATAAAATATCATTTCTAGTCTGAAAAGACAACTTTTTTAAGTGCCAAGGGGAAACTACACGGTCACTGAAACCTTTCTCTGATCCCTCGTTCTCTGAGCCACTCTGAACAGTCTTTACTTCCATGACCTTGTACTTTTCTTGCTGTAGAAAAGCAGTGGCCTCATTAAATGGGTTTAAACCTGATCAAACAGGTCCCTGTTGCACACCCGTTGTTGGTGTGCTCAGGGTCACAGGGATGGAAATAAAAAGCTCTGGTGACCCTTGTGATATGCATAAGGAACATGAAGCAAGATTATCTATATTGAGAACAGGAGTTTTCTAAGTTTTAAGTTCCTGTTTTTTACAGTGGATTATCTTCTCCTCTGCCCTTCCAAGTCTTGCTAACAGAACATCAGCAGCAGGAGAGTGACCCCCTCTCTCTCCTTCTGAAGCAATTCTGTTCTTTGTGCTTATGGAATGCCAATAATGACTGTAATAATGTCAATAATTGTCAATAATGACAATAATGAACTTGCCACTGGCGAGGCAGGACACACTTTGGAGCAGGTATTTGCTGACAGGAAAAGCAGTGGACTCCTGATTTCCTCTCCAGGCTCCAGAGAGGAATGTGTTCCAGTGGCCAGTGTTCTGCCTGCCTGTTTGAAGCATGGTCTTTCCAGCTTCCCCTTTTCATTCTTGGGATGTTATTCAGCCAAGTGTTGTCTGTGGGTTCTCCCATCACCTTGGGTGGTTTTTGCAAACCACAGGGAGGTCCCAGGGGCCACATCCTGACCCCCATGTCATGCCCAGCTTCCCTCTCCCCACCCCAGGCAACCTCTGTAAACCTCAAGTCTCCGTTCTCTGCCTCAGGTATTGTCCCACAACCTAATCTCCTTTTCTTGTTCCTTATCTTGCTCCTCACACTGCTGTACAGTTCTGGTAGCTTCCTTCTTCATATGGCTCAGGAAGAGAAATCCTGGGAAAGCAGGAAGGAGGGAGGGCTTGCTGTTTGCTTTGGTGCCCCATCCATGGCCTAGAGGAGCAGGAATAACAGAATTATAGAATGGTTTGTGCTGAAAGGGACCTTAAAAATCTTCTTGTTCCAACCCCCTGCCTTCCATCCCTTGGACCTACCTCTGACTGTTGGCACAGACTGATCCAGTCCCTTCCTGTGACATTAGTGAGGTGTGAGAAGGGACCTTCCAAGAGAGACAAGTGACACTGAGGGGGCGGAGGGAGCCAGGCAGGGACCTTGCCATTCTCTTATCCCAGAGCCCTTCAACAGAACTCAGCAAGTCAGAGTGATGTGGTCTTTGGACCTGGCCAAATGGTGCCTGCAGTTTTTCAAGGCCTCCTAAGGTGGTTAAATTGGGGCAAGCTTTCACAAAGGCAAATTCCATGTTCCTTTTCCAAAGGCTAATGGCATTAAAGCCTCTCTGGAAAAGATTACCAGAGTATTTCACAAGGCAAAATACAACCTAGCCCTGGTCTTAGAGATAAGAGAAACTTCTGGCTAAGATTTTCCCATGTAGTTCATGTTTAGGTAAATATTCAGCATGGAAATTTTAGCTAAAATATCTAATGTTTGGTAAATGTACTTGAACAATCTTAACAATAGAGATGTCAGCCCCACCTACAAGAAGGGGTTTTGGCAGAAAGATCTAGGATTGAATGGGGATAAGGCAAAGCTGGGAAAATAACTCCCAATGAGTCATCAACAGGTTTTTAAAAACTTTATAATAACAATAGTTTTTTATAACACATGAGATGGTTTTCTTCAGAAAGCAGCATTATAATGAGGGAGGAGAGGAAATGCATGTGCTTTTCATCTGCAGGGAACACAAAGAGACTACCTAATGTAAAGCAGGCCTTAAAAAAGACAAACAAGCATGTTAGAGAAAAACACTAGAAGAATAACTCTGGAGGAGAGCGTTTCAAGTGCACACAGAAATGCTTCCCCATCTCCTGAGGATGTGAGCCAGGCAGAGGAAAGTGCCCCAGTCAGGGAGTGCTGATGGATCGGCTCGCGCGCCCCGGACTGATCAACAGCATCTGTGCAAACCTTTCAGACCGCTTCCCTTTCTTCTGGTAAATACTTTAAAAGAGATTCGTCTCACCAAGATGACTTTAGTGTGAGAAAGTGAGCTGGGAGTTTAATATGGATGGGTCTGAAAGAGTTTTATGGTGTTTTTGTTTTGTTTTTACTTCGTTTTGTACAACGGGCAACTGGTATCGCTTACCAGCTCCCACAGAGTCTTTGCTGCTGCTGCTGCTGTGGTTGCAGGCCACTCAGACAGAAATCTGAACGGCTTCTGCTACCTTTATGGTCTTCCAGTTTCCCTCTTCTTCTCCTCTAGCCTCTGCCTGTCTGCAGAGCCCTGGCAGGAGACAGCCCCGGCCCCACCCTGCTGGTGGAAAGTTCCTGGAAACCATCAATCAGGAGGAGTTGCCTTTAGCAACCAACAACAAATCTGCCCGAGTTCACCACGGGGATGGAGAGTACGTGGTTATTACTGAGCTGATGCTCAGCTGAGCATTCCTGGCATCGGGAGGACTGAACCTGCAGGAGCTTTCAGAGGGCAAGGATTAAGTGATGTCTGCAGGGTGTGATGGGAGGCTCCTCCAGCCTGGCTGCACCCCTGTCACTGAGAGCAGGAGGAGATTCTGAACCTGTTTGGAAAGAGAGGACCATGAGGTGCCTGTCTCAGTTGCTAAAAACACCACCAGGCAGTCCTCAGCAAGGCTTGAAAAACCTGCAGGGGTGGAAGTGTCCCAGTCAGTTTTTCCAATAGCCTGAATTATAGTATATTTTTATGTTCCTATTGCTGACTTGTTATGTAAAACCTTAAACAGCTTTTCAGGAGAAGAGATGTGTGCCTTTTAAAAGACATAGGTGTGTGTGCTCTCTGTATATTTTTGTATTGAAAAAACCATATCTGCCAGTGGATATTTTATCCAGGTGCCCCACAGGTGTGCAGTGCTGTCTCCAGGCTCACCTAGGAACACCTCCCATCCCTTCCCAGCTCAGAGAAGTGAGACAGCATGAGCTGCAAGGTTATGGAGCACAGGGATGCACAGACAATTACAGTCATTTGTGAGCCTTATCCAGGGACCAGCTGCTGCCTTCATCAGAGAGGGGCTTAAAAAAGTGCAGCAGCCTCTGAGGGTGGGTGTCAGCACAGGGCTGTGGGTTCTGACTCTCCCATCCCAAAAAGTTTCCCCAGGTCAGGGCAGTGTGGATTTCAGCAGCTGCTCCTGTGCTAACAACTGTGCCCTTAGGAACAGGAGGCAGAGAGGAAAAGGAGGGAAAATGTGAACATACACTTAAAAATCTGCTCAGGTTTCAAGGGGAAAAAGCCAAAGAGGAGGATTTCCTTGTTCCTCTCCTCCCCAAAGCCCCAGATAAGGGGAAGGAGCCTGCTGTGGTGTTGGAGTCAGGCAGAGCTGTTGTTGTGCAGATCCCAGCATCTCTGCTCATCCTCCCTTTGGGGAGGTTCAGTAATTTCAACACCATCTCTGGGATTTTCCAGAGGGCACAGTCTCCCAGTTACTCATTCAGCCTATTCTCCCAGTGCTCTTTTGAAAGAATCCAGGCATTTTCAGAGAAGTCAGAGGGCATCACTGGCTTGGCTTGACATTTACACTGGTATGTTTTTATCAGGAGGCAGGGGAATGGCTTTCAGTGCTGGTAAACTGAACACAGTGAATTTTGTTTTCTCCTCAAGAGTTTTAGAGCTCAATTCCTCAGACCTATTCACAATCTAAAAACAACTCTTTTCATCAATTCATTAGCAAACCCCTATTGCAGTGCACTGCACCTTGTTATTGATGTTCTTAGTGATGTAAAAAACTGCCTGACCACTTCTGCTGGACAATCAAATGCCAGAGCATATATTTATTTCATGATAGAGCAATCAATTTTTAATTTTCCCCCTCTCTTTTTGCAGCTGTCTAAAAGCTACAGGAATGCCTGAAGTCAGAGGAACTGCTGCCCACCAGAACAGGTTCTGCTCCCTGAGTATCTGGTCTGTCCCTTGGTAGGTCTGGGCATCTGAACAAGCAGGGGCCACAAAGGCAAAAGTGGAAGAAACTAAAATAAAATACCCAGTTTTGCATTCTTTGGATTTCCTGGTGGTGGGGTGGTGAATTTTTAAGTTAAATTGGATTCACCATGAAGTGAATGCATGCAGTAAATTTCCCAACAGATAAAGGGAGAAATAGTAAACAATATTATTCTTAATTAGCAGGAGATGAACATTTTCTTTGCCAAGCCCAGACTTTCACTGTGCTGGGCTAGGTGAGAAGGCACTCCTTGCTTTGAAGAGTTTAAAACCTAAAGAAACCAGAAAGTCTTCAAAGTCAGGCACAGCCCTCTTTTCACAGACAGATAAATTTGACCTGCAGAAGTCCTCTGTCCTTCTGCACAAGATCACTCCTTTTTCCATCGTTTCTTTGAAAAATAAGATGAACTTTGCTAATTAGCAGCATTGTACACATGATCTTTTCTTTGGCAAGTGTGTTCCTTAATGTGCCAGTTAAAATAATTCCATTACCTTTGGCCCTCTCAGTTTATTTAGAGACCTCAAAGCACCTCAGCATGCACACAGCAATAACTGATAAGAGAATGAAATTATAAACAATCCTAATTTGTATTATGCTGGGTACACCAAAAAGCTGCTTTTCCCTAATCTGCTTATTGCTTTTGTAATCCTCACAACAAAACCTCTGAAAATCTCCCTAGAGCATCAAGATAGAAAAGAATCAAATGGGGAAGGGGCAAAGGGAAACAGGTTTAATAATTGAGGAAAATCTCATTTGAGCAAAGGCTAATTAATGAGCACATGGAGCTTCATCTGGTCCTGTGTAAAGGCTCCAAATGTGGTGGAAAGGAGGAAAACGTGGTGCCTGTCAGATGTAGATCATCCATCTAGACTAGACCTAGGCAAAACCTGAGCCCAGGATGGAGGAACTTTGCTGTAAAAGGTCTGCAGGGAAGCAGGCAGAGCTAAAGCAGCTTTGAGCCTCCAATCCAATTCAGCAAATACCAATTTCCCATGTGATTGCCCTGGTGCTGGGAATTCATCTGCTTCCAGCACCAGTAAATGTGGTTTTACTTCATGGGGGGAGGGGGAGTTTGTTCCTAAAACAGAAGCAATCTGTGGGGACAGCCCTCTTGCCATGCCATGGGTAAATTCAGTCTGTTCTTACCACGGCTTTGAGCTACACCAGTGTCTGTGAGCTGACACTGCCATATTTGGGACAGCCCATGTTCTTTCTTTGGTGGTTTCTCCCATATTTCTGTGCCTCTCAGTCCTTGGGACAAAGACTGGAAAGTAGTTCCTGTTAGCCCTCTGAGTGCCAGTGTGGTGGATAAATACACCATGCACAAACTAACACTTGACTTAATGGGAAGTACAGTCCATACCTGTGACTTGTGCTCAGATAGATTTAAGTGCATTCTGAATTGGTTCTTTTTTATTTTGGGGTGCATTCCTTGCTCAGCACTATTTGCTCCTTGTAGTAAATCCACACCCAACAGGGATGAAGGAAAGAAAAGCAATCACAAGAGACAACCAACAGCACAGAAGTGACTTGGGCCAGTTCTGGGGAGAAGCAAGTTCTGGAAGTTTCATGCTCCTGGGCAGCCTCTGGGGGTCTTATGGACCCTGCTGACCTGGCAGACCCTGTAGCAGATCCCTGGGGTCAGTGCTGGCATTGTTTTTGCTTCCTCCCTTTGAAAGAGTTTGGAATTAAAGGCCCTGGGATGAAGGCAACATCTTTTTTTAGTGCAGTCTCCCTGAAAGCAGAACACAATTTCTTCAGCTTTGTAATTCAAAAGTATTTTAATTCTGTAATGGCATTTATTCTTCAGGCTGTGAATTGACCATAAATAGTTCTCAGCAAGATCTTGCTGTTGGGACTGTGGTATTTATTAGAGACAAGTCAGATAAAGGACCTCAGGCTAGACTGCAGCCCTTCTCCTCTGTGTTCATGGCAGTGGGGAGGCTGGGAGGACATGAGGAGATGTCCCCAGCCCAAAACACATCCCAGCTTTCCACACTGCTTCCTCGCTGCCTTGGCAGCATGGCAGGGCTGGGAGGAGGAGAGGGAAGGGCTTGGGCACAGCCCAGAGTGTAAACCTGCCCCCCAGGAAAGCTGACAGCTTTGGGGGCTTAGGAGCACACGCCCCAATGGAGCTCAGCATATGGCACAAACCTGGAATAAATGCATTAAATAATCACAGTCACTGCTTCAAGGCACCCATATTTACAGGCATCTAAAAATAATGGTGATTAAAGAAAACTGCCTTGAGCTGAGACAGTGTTCAACGTTGTCGTGCACACACCGTGGATAAAAGAGTCTTCAGTTCTTGGAATTCAGTGGTCAAACAGTTCTTTGCAGCATTTTAAAGTTAATAATGTTCTTTATCCTCAAAGCAGGTGTACTTGATTTTGCTGTACAATCATTCTGACACCTGCATGCACTAACTCATCTTTACCCAGTCCCACCAGTGGGATCTGTGGGGTGGGATCAGTCTTTGGTCACAGGAATAATTGCCTGGCTTTGATGTGGTGTGTGTCACCACCTTTCACATCAAGAAAGGCACAGATCCCAGCAGCACTCAAGGTGAACCTGCCCTCTCTGATTTCAGTTTCCCATATACTTTATTAGTTTAAACATTTACAGTGAACATACCCCCACAGCAGAAGCTGTGGCACAGCAATGAGTAAACAGCTGAACTCTTTGTCTTCAGGGACTAAATCCCAAGACACTTTGCAGGCAGGTATTGGCTCAAAGACTGATGCAGCAGGATAAAAGTTTCCCTGTATAGGATAATTTTATTGGAAGCAAAGCAGCCCAAGAGCCAACTCATCCACCAGTGATGTTGCCATTTTTTGTTACTAGGAGAAAATATATCCCAGTGATTACCAGTGTGAGTGTCTAGTGGTTATTAAAAATAAACCCCATTCTCTCTGGTCTAGTCGAGAACTTTCTGAAATTCTTTTGCTGCGAAAGGGTGACTGATGTGGGATGCAGAATACTCCTATTTTTAGTCTTGTAACATACTTGCCAATCTTTGAAGAGCATTGATAGGAACCAGAAACAGCTGGATCTTCCGTCAGCAGGATGGGAAAGTAGGTGGTGTGTAGTCATTGAATTAAGGAGCTTCATTGCTGCCCATAATCACTGATTGCATATTATCTAATGGCACAAGAAGAGATTGTTAACATCTGACAGTTTCAATTTCAAGTATTTTTAGGAGACGCATCAATTGAAGCACTGATTAGACAGAAGTGGACCAAAACCATCAGTTGATTGCTTTTAGATGTTACAATCTATTTTTAAAACTAATGAAAACAAGGCTATAAATTCATTCAGCTGCAATTTCAGTCTGCTCGCGTGTTGTGATCTTGCTCTGTTTTGCAAACACCAAAGGGAACTGATTTGTGTCAAATGACCAACCCCCTTTTCTCCCTTCTCTCTTTTCTGTATAAATAGTTCCTGTAGCTGATTTCTCCTGGGAAAGAGAAATATCTTTTATTTCTGTTCTGTGTGTAGGTACAGTTTTGAGCAATTAGCTGCATTTAGGATACTTCACATTATTGTCTATTCTCCTGACAGGTCAAGAAAAGCAGCCCAGCAAGCTCTGGGCTACTCTGCTTTGAAAGAGACATTATGAACAGGTCCAAAGCAGTGTCTACATCTGGGTTCAAGTGCTGTATTTCCAAGGCCTTTCTCTGGGAAGGAAATGATGATTGATACTAATGCCTGTACACATTAATCAAAATGGGTATTTTCTTGACTGCCTACTCAAACAGCACCTCTGACACCCTTTCCAGTCAGCGTCCCCAAGGCTCACAGCACATGTTTGTTTGATGGCCTCTCATCTCCACTGCTGTTTGGAAAGTCCATTTGGAAATAATAGCTCTATTTCCAACCACAGAAAGCCAAGGCAACATTATCAAAATCGTTTACCCTGGGCAATCCAAATGAAAGCCCTGAGGGGGAAGAATGTGTAACCACCACATCCATTAGAACTATTCTGGGAAAATGCTAGGAAATGAATGTGTTGGTGTTCTGAAGATCCCTTTGTCTCTCCTTCCCAAAGCTGCTGATATATTTTCAGTGCTGCTGGGTGTCCAAACATGCAAACACTGGATGTTCTTAGTGTTGTGTAGTTGTGGCTGCTGCTGTGCTGTTTCATTTAGTAAGGCTACTTTGGTGTGTTGGAATAGGAAAATGGTTTAAAATGTGATGTTGGTCGACTTTTGAGGGTCTGTTAAGATAACCCCAGGTTCCTCACTCTTTTCAGAGTGCCTGAAACTGAAGCTAGTGAGAACTGTGTATGAACAAATATTTAATAAACAGGAGACTGACGTGGTTTCCTTGACCATCAGGAAGGAAGATTTTTGGTACCAGAGGCTCTCCATTTGATTTCATGTCTGAGCCACTGGCTCAGGCTAAATAGTCATTTAACCTTGACACAGCTCAGTTTAAACTTGCCTGTGTAAGGGGGAGAAAAATGGTTCAGTGGGGGACTTTAATGTGCTTTCAACACAACTTGACCTTGTCTCCACCTGTGTGACCTGTGAGAGTCAGGGTGCTGGACCACGACTGCAGCATTGCTGTGCTGTCAAGAGAGAGCTGATCCATGGCAGCATTTGGCCCTTAAATGCTGCCTTTCAGCCAAAATTTCTCTGTGACCAATAGGATTCATTAGGGTTAGCCAAAGACTTACCTTCCTGTTGTTGTCAGTTCTTTATTCCACAAAACTACAATCAGGTTTTAGGGAAGGAAGATGGTTTTTATTTTTCCCTTGGACTTCATTGTAAAGCTTTGGATTTTCATTGCCAAAAATGAGAAATAATAATAATAATAAAAAAAAATCTGGCTTGTGTGATTTTTTATTACAAACAGCCCAAACATTTATACATAAATAGGCATTTTCTTGCAAACAGCATCTGTTCTACCCAAGGTTTCTATTAGGCTTCATAAGCTTTCAGGGCAGCTCTAATTCTTATTTCTGCCATATCAAGAGGCCATCTGGGGTTCAGACAAATGAGATCTGGTGGCAGAGCCCCAAAGTGTCCTGTTCCCTGACATCCACTGTCACGACTGAGCCTCTGCAGGAGAATGACATTCATCAGTGCTCCCAAGACAGCTCCAATTTGGGAATAGCCTTTATCCTTGGAATAGAGAACCAGCCTGAGAATGGTATATCTGCTGAAAAATGCTGCTGCTCTTTGGTTTTAAACATCCTCTGGAAAGATTCTGCTGCAGGCCAAGCTGTTGAGGCTGTGAGGAATATCATTTATTATTAATCATATGTCTTTCTTCTGCTGCTGCCTACTGAACTCTTAGTTTAAGAAGGGATGCAGAGGAGAGGGAAATGTAAATTATGTTACTGTTCTCTTCCTGTCCCCATCAGAGAACTGGCCCTTGGCAATCAGAGTCCTTTTAACACAAACTGGGCATTTTAAACAGCAGTTGGGCTCAACTGGAACCCATCAAGCTCCAGTACCTGTGTAAACATTAGACCCTATCTGCCTATTGTGTACATTTCCTCTTTGGGGGGCACCAGGAAGGGTCTATTTTCATACTCTCTCCTGCTGCTTCACCCACCCTGGGTTTTCCATAAAAGTTGTATTTTGTGCTTTGAGGTGATTTATTGCTGTGGTTTCCTCAGCCTCATTTGAATCAGGATTTAAATAATTGGATTTCCAATCTTTTCTTCCTATTTGCACTGCTGTTCTAAGCAAGCAGC
Source organism: Peucedramus taeniatus (assembly GCA_013400575.1). NCBI lineage: Eukaryota > Metazoa > Chordata > Aves > Passeriformes > Fringillidae > Peucedramus > Peucedramus taeniatus. The sequence goes on from WBNO01001419.1 coordinate 628,936, forward strand.
TTTTGCAGGACACAGGGCCCATCATAGCTAGGAAAGAACATATTTTGAATATGATAATCTCTAATTTAGCAAATAGTGTTAATTTACAAGGATTACAGGTTTTGGATTGTTTCTGGTTAGTGAAAACATCCAGGAAAAGATGAATGCTCCAAAAAACTGAGACAGCTGTTCTTAATGTGTGTGATTTTTAGTGTGACTTGCCAGCAAGCTGTGCCAGCTCATTATTGTACATAATATGATATACACGTGCTAATATAGATACCTTAATAATTTTGCCTCAGGAATATTGACTGAAGACTTCCCTTTCTCCTTGACTGGTAATCTCTACATATATTTTCTGCAGGTTCCAAGGCTTGTTGTTCTGCCTCTTCCTAATTTATTGAACCAATGTAAGCTTCAAGTGTCTGTACCAGGTTATGGATGAATTTCATTAAAAATTGCAAGGATAAGTTTAATTTGATATGATCAGTGGGAGACCAGGTGCCAGACCAGCAGAAAAGATATTGCAGGGATTTCCATGAGTGCATGGGAGTCACAAAACCACGTTCCTTGCCTGGATTTGAGGCTGTCTTTACCCAAGGAAGTGGGACCTTAGAAGAAATGTGAGGAGCCAGGTTCCATCGTGTTGTTGGGAGCTGGGAAGGTGCTTGGCTCCCAGAAGAGAAGTCAGAGGCCAGAGGTGGGTTCAGGGTGCCCTGTTGGAGCATGAGCAGACAGGAGCTGGGCAGGTAGAGCTGGCTCTGCTCCTGCTAGGAAAGGCAGCAATGGTCCAAGCAGACTTTCCTGGAGTGACTGTCTGGCTGCAACAGCCACTTCCACCAGAAAACACCAAGCTGCTTTCAGGAAAGGCTGCCTCAGTCCCTTAACTCCTTCAGAAATGGCTTCTTTAGCTAATTCTAGCTTCCTGTGTGGTTCAGACTCTGAAGTTTGGGCATATTCCCTTTTCTCCTAGGAAATGTCTGTGAAGGTATCCATGAACTTCATCACCCCTCTGTGCATTCTCAGCCTGTTTAAAGGGACTGGAGAAAAGCAAAAGTAACAATTTAGTAATCCTGGAGGTGTACTGAGAGACTAATCTGGACTGCAGTCATCCATCCTCCCTTGCTATTGAATTAACTCCCTGTGTGTACCCAGTGCATTTCACAAATAATGGGAGCTCGTGCTGAATTCACAGACAGTGGCAGAGGAGCCTCCAGGTTGTTCCCAGTGCCAATATACATCATGCCAGGGAATGTTCTGTGCTGTAATTGTACATCACAGGCCTTCCCTGTAGGACCACAGTGCCTGCCTCTGCTCTGTTTCCTTTACAAACACAAACCATGGATTCATGTTTTTGTAGCACTCCTCCCTGGGTCTTGGAAATGCAGGAGCTGGAAGTGAATACTGGTGTAAGAGGCATTCAGCCTCCAAAAATAATTTCCCTGTACATTTGGGCTCTCCCTATTGCAATGATGAGATCCTAGGCTTCTCCTGGACACCTTTCCCTGAGGAGCTGAGAGCCCTGGGAATGCATGGATAGCACAGAAATGCTTGGTGTGCTCCAGGAACCTGGGCTCAGTCCTGCAGAGGGTTCTGTGAGGAAAGGCTGGGCTGGGTGAGAGCAGGGGTTGTTTTGGGGTTAAATGCAGCTGTCAGCACACTGGGAATGATACTGGTGCATGGACATGGCATGGAAGAGAGGATTGAGAAAATTAAAGATATAAGAGGGTTTATACCATGTTGTTAGTCACCTGGCAAGTAGTGCAGCCTGAGCAGTGCCTGTAATTTATACAGGGCCTAGCATGGTGCCAGGGGCTTTCAGGTAAGAATAACCAGGGGAACATGGTAATAACATGATATGCTGGACTGGGTTGGTCTTATTTTTTGTGGTCTTGTTTGTTTGTTTCTTTGTTTGGTGTTTTTTTTTTTTTAAATTTTTTTTTTAGGTTTAGGGGTTGTTTTGTTTGGTTTTTCTTTCCTCTTTCTTTTCAATGGCAATAGATTATCTATTTATTGCCTCGTCTGGAAGGCATTTATAATGATCAGTGTCAATATTTATGATGAAATAAAGCACTCTAAAATGTGTTTCTGCTGAGACTATTTTTCACCTGGCATTAATTCACTGAGTGCATAATACAGTCAGATGTGTTAGCCAAGAATAAACTCAGGCCCCAGTGTAGGGCTAAGGATGTTTAATGTATCTTGACAGTCATTAAGTAGTTGGTAAAGGACTAGCAATGAATCCATTATTCTCCTTATTAATCAATTCCTATTTATAGCAAACTATCAAAAATTCCATGTTATAATATGGAGATTGAGATCATACATAATGGTTCTTTCACCAGAGGCAGCCATGAAAGGACTGGTGAGACTAGAACAAATTACAGTTAATGATAGACTCTTTCTCAGAGAATTAAACACTTTAATTGGTCAATCAGGTTGGGCACTTGAGAAAGGAAGACTTGCAATTATGTGAAAGCCTGCCTGCTGTACTTTGGCAGCCTTATGGGCCTCTGGCAGTTCTTCATCAGGATTTAGGTTTGTCATCATGTTCTAATCCTCACAGCTACACCTTGCCAAGAATGAAAGCTGCTCCTTGACCTCGTGGGGTTTTGGGCTTCCTTTGGAGGAACAAAGCTGCTAGATGGAGATTTGGTACTGATGCACTGCTGTCTTGGGGTACACTTCATCCTCACCTTCTGTGTATCAGCTGGAGTGTCTTTTGGAGGCTCAAGTGAGGTGTGATTTGCAGACCCTTCTGCTCAAGGGTGAATCTCACCTTCTCTGCAAACACGAGGCAGTGGCATCAGTTCCATGAGAGTTTTGCTGCAGCACTGAGGTCAGGGATGACTGGGTGGCAGCACTTGCTAGCAGTGCTTGAAGACACGGGTTTTGTTCTATATTCTTATTTTTCAGGTGAGAGTAAGCTTGTATCTTGTGTCTAATTCACAAGAGATCACTGAACATTAGCTGAAGACCCAGCATGTGCAATAAATTTCATTACATGTGTTCCTGGGGAAAACCTTTCTTCACTCCACCTCGGTTGTGCTCCCGTTAAACATCAAGATAACTCCATAAAGTGTTCTGCCTTGCAAGTTTAGTTTGTCATTTGTTCAGAGAAGGTTTCTCTCTCAATCTGTGCTTTCCCAGTGTGCTCTCTACAGTGCCCTGGTTCTCTAGGCTTTGAGGTGCCAATGTTTTGTTGTGGCTGCTTTTAGCAGGCTGTGTTACAGCATCTGTAACAAAGCACCATTGTGCAGGTTTCGGGGTGTCCCACGTGAATCAATGAGCTGGAGCAGCTGTTCTGCATCAGAGAAAGCTCTGCCTTCTCTCCTCTGGACAGTTTTATATTAGAAGTGAGGTAGGATTTGTTCAAAGCACAAAGAGACTCTCCCTTCAGCAGAGAGCAGTTCTTGCCTGATGGCTGTGGGGACACGTTGTGCTTTAGGCCTGGCCAGCAGTGACTGCACAACACCAGGCAAAGTTCAGGTGTCAGGCTTGGTGCTGTGCTTGTTCAGAGAGTTTAACAAGTGAGCCTTGCAACCACAAGGGAGACTTAGCTTTTCCCCACCTGGGAAGGAAGAAGAGAGGGTAGCTCTGGGGACACCACAGCACTCTGGGCTGAGCAAAGCAGTCTCATCCTTCCTTGGGGTCACAGCCCAGTCTGCAGCTTTGGATTAGGGGCATAGAACTGTTTTGGGCCTGGCTCACAGTAGGGTTCTCAGGAGTCTCCAAGCTTGTAGTGTTCTGGCATTTAATAACCATAACCACACTTCTCATATTCAGCTGATAAATTGGCCCTGCATCAAGGGAGCCCAGGTTTATTCAAAATATCCCAGCCTTGCTCATTATTGTGACAAATCCATACTCCAGGCTTGCTGCCAGCTTGAAAGACTGGGTTCCTGATCAGCAAACTTTGACAACAACCAATTCAATACAACTTGCTATATTAGCAGATGAAGTGGGAATGAGCCCCAGGGAGATGAAAAGCCAGCAGAACTTCTGTTAACAATTAGGCAAAGCTGCTGCCTTCATGCTGCATTTGCATGAGCAAAAGCTTTTTGATGCACTGGGCCTTCACCTTCTGTCCTTCCTCTACCAGAGGTGCATGTCACCTAACAGCTCTGACCTTTTGGCTTTGCCTATGAGGAATATGCCACTGCTGTACCTCAGCATATGTTTGAGAGCTCCTCATTATTTCCCCTGTAAAACACAAATACTTCTGTGGGCTGTAAAGAACAAATTATTTCTTGAATTGTTCTATGTCTTCAGAAAGTACAGGAGCATCCACAAGGTCATGCTGGTCTCAGTTTCATACTGTGCTAGAAAATGGAGGGGTGTCCAGGTGAATTGTTGTCAGAGGTCTCATGTGTTTTGGAACTTGTTCTCCTCATTGTATTTGTCTCTTCTCATCCCTTTTTGCTGTTAGTTCACTGTTTTTCCTGCCCAGCTGGAAGCAGTTCCCTGCAGCTGTCCATTGCCACACAATGATCCCGGGAAAGAAACCCTTATATTGTCTTCTTCTTCCCCACTGTGGCAAGCAGGAAATTTGGCAGATGATGTTTCCTGACAGGAAGCTGATGTAGGGCATAGGAATCTCTGTTATCTCAAAAAAATCACCAAGCAATGCAATTTAACATGAAACTACTTTGGTGTGATTGACTCCAATTGTTATTCATAGCGTGGCCTCACATTTGCATTGTTATCTAGGAATGAAATTGTCACATCTCTGTCCCCTGTAAGATTTGTGATTGCCTTGCAAGCTGGAGAGTCAATTTAAATTGGAGGGGCCAGTTAATAATGTACAAGATAATCAGTTTCACATGGCTGTTCTCAGAGATATTAAGGAAAGTATCAAAGAAATACAAATAGCATGTGACAAAATTAGCATCATACAGAAGGATTTGGGATCAGCACACTATCTTTGGTATCTACCTGGTAATTATTGCTATGATTCCCTGGTTTAATTACATTTATACCTGCAAGATTACAAGATAATTATGCTTGAATTTATTGCAGGAAACTAGAAATTGCATGGTTTGTTAGCAACAGACAAGTAGAGTATAATTGGCAAACACGACGTGGTTATTTGTGCAACATCTGAGCACATATTATAACTTCAAAGATCCAAGATTGTTGTGTGAGGCAAGCATGAACCCCAGCCAGTTTAGCACCTGGTAATAGGAAAGCAAAACAACAAGGAAAAAAAACTGCACTGTAAAGCAACCTGGCAGTTCTCCAGGGCTGGGAGCAAAATCTTAAAAATTAGGGTTTAGCAATGTAGAAATTTTCTACATCCTATTTCCCTTTCTATTTGTGATATTTCTGTCTTTTCTGGGCTGGGATGCCAACAAGCACTTTTACCTTTTGCATATATTGCAGGCTTGACTAAAAAGTATCTTCTGTGATTGCAGCTGGCTGGCCTTTGATGACCTGAGCACATGAAGAGGGGGATATAAATCTTGTTCTTTGGGTTCAGGGGAAGAGAACACATTCTGATGGATAGGGCCCAGGGCAGAACATAACACACTTGCATGGGATTTTTTGCCCTGCTCCTGGAGGTATTGCCTTTGCAGACAGTTCCCTCTCTCTGCTGAGACCCTGCCCAGCACACTGGGCTCAGTTAATCCTTCTGGGCACAGGCAAAGCCTGCAAAGGTTAATAAAGATGCAGTGGGAACCCAGTCGGTGATGGGGGTGTTTTTCTCAGTTAATTGGCAGTAGCAGTGAAGCAGGAACCCCAGGGCTGCATCCTTCAGACACTGACCAGGCAGGTTTTGCTCCAGAGTCAGGGGGCATTTGGTCTGAGTGGCACATGAAGGATTCAGCTCAGCTCCTACAGAATCCACAGCACTGGTGGGGTACAAAAGTGTCACTCATTTTTGGGTGGGACTCCAGCCATCACCTGGGCTGTGGCACCAGCAGTTTGTCCAGGAGTTGCCCTGTACCTATGGTGCTTTTCCAGGCAAATATGAAATTCTCACACCTTGGCTTGTTGTTCCTTGCATACTTATTAAAAAAAATTAAAAGTAGAAAATCAAAAGCCTCTTGAAACTCATAAGCTTTTTCCTTGCCAACAAGTCATTTAGAGTTGCCTCCAGGTTTGCTGAATGTCCTGGGACTTCAAGAACATCAAGCAGGATGTTGAAGTATCCAGTATCAGCATAGCCCTGGGCATTTCCACACATCCTGAGCTTTCTGTAGACATCAGGGGTGAATATTCCTTGGTGCCTGTGTGCAATAACAGCAATTTCACTGTGTGGTGGCACCCAGCAGCATTTGGAAAGAATTGTTTTCACAATGGCAATGCTTCATTTCACCTAGAAACCTTGAAAAGGTTTCAAATATATTTAAAGTGTATAAATACTTGCCTAACCTTGTGGCTAGGCACTGAGTGGACAAGCCCTTATACCTCCTACTGAGAGTACTTAAGGGTAGGGGTGCCAGGAAAATAAAGAATTTAGTTTGGTACACAGACAGAGTTAAGAATAACAGAAATGAAGAATTCTGAATTCTTTGTGGTACAAGAACAAGGCTAGAAACAAATTCTTCTACAGCAGAGCTCAGTGGAAGATAAATTATTATTATCTGTTGCAAAGCAGAGATTTTTTTTTTTCCAAAAGTGTTTGAAGAAACCAGATGACTTCTGAGAAAAATGTCTCCTTATTTGAAAAGATTTTTTCTTCCCCTTCATGAAAAGAAGCATAACAGGGATTTAAGCAAACCCTACCAAGTGAACTTTACTTGCCTTTAGTAGCACCTTCAGCATCTGAATAATTCCTGTGGTTAGATATTCTGTATAGCAATAGGCTGTGTTATGTGGCACAGTTGTCTTTTTGCAGTGTGTATTCAACCATGCCACTGAAATTGGGAAAGATCTTGGGCCAAAATCTGTGATCCTCAGGCTATATTTTACATTCTTGTTGTTGTTGTTTTCCTGACATTTCCATTCGTTAAAATTAAAACTAAACAAGCAGCAGTTTTTAATCTTCAGTGACAAAGTGTGACTTGTTTATGGTGTGACTGTCCCTGCTGCTCCCCAAAAGAGGAGCTTGAGTCAGGTAAGAGAGGACTCAGTCCTTGCTGAACTGAGGTTCTCTGGAGCATTTCTTAAGGAGTTTAGGCTGGGGCTGCCACCCTGCAGCGAGTGGTCAGCTGGCCAGGGGCTGAGCCAGGAGGCCAAAGGGCTCCTCCAGGGTCCCTGCAGGGACTCTGTCCCCAGCTCTGCTTTCAGGAGCAGGAAACAAGGGCTCCCCATCCTGTCTGAGCAAGCAGCAGTGACTTCACAGGGTCCTGATGCCAATAACGCTCTTCCTCCCAGCCAAGTGAGTGCTTCCAGCGGATTTTTTAGGAAACAAAGAAGGGAGGATCTAAGCCTGCTTGCACCCCTTTGTTCTCTTTTACTCTGCCAATCGGTGATTTTAACAGAACGGCAAAGGCCGCTGTTTCTGCAGCCCGCCTGCCGTGTCAGCCATCGGAACAGGTCTATTTTCCGAATCCTCGAGAAGGACCTGCAGGCTGACAGGGATGCACAGGGCTCACCGGGGGGGCTGGAAAGCCCTGCTGAGCGACATCCTGCTTGCACCGACACGGGATGCAAAGGGCGCCGGGGGAGCAGGGATGCAGGAGGGGGACAGGGAGCTGCCTGTCCTGCCCCTGCCAGCACCACAGACCCAGCTAGGGCATCTGAGAGATAAAGCAGCGCTGCTCACACCAAGTGTCAATGCCTGCTCCACTCCCAGTTCCCAATGCTAATGATTTGTGCTGTCACATTATTCACTGGAGTTGATGCCTTAAAAAAAAACACCAAAAAACCAAAAAACCCCACAAACCCCAAACCACATGAACAAACAAAACCAACATCAGTTTATTTCTCCTAACCCCCTTCCCCAAATATCAGGCACAGGAAAGAGCTTTTCCAGCGACTGAAATTACAGGACCAAGTACTGCAACTCCAGCACCAGGTGGAAATTGAAAGAGATAATTGTTTACAGATCTAAAAAGTAACCTTGCCCTTAAAAGAGGCATCTTCAGTGCCTCCTGATCAGGCTGGAGCTGCCACAGAGCTGACTTTCCTAGAAAAGCAGATGAGCACAGGCTAAGGGAACTGAGCTGCTGCAGTGGTACTGGAGTGTTTAAATGGCCACACTCCTAAATGCTGAGGTACAAGACAGTCCCCAGAGTGGCCAGTTTCACTTGGGGTCTCACTAAGCCATCTTTGATGCTGACTGGCCCAAACTCAGCTGTTGTGAATTGCTAAACAGCCACAGCTGTTGGGGCACCAGGTAGAGGTTAAATCTTCCTCCCCTGGTCATAGCCAGGCAGGGTCGCCTTTGGGGCAGAGACAGTGAGGAGCCTTTGTCTGGCTGGGATGCAAAGCTGCTTTTTCATTTTGGGTGTTTTCTCTGTAAGTATGTCACACTTTAATAGCACTGGTGATAGAAGGTGTGGAGTGATTTTGCCTGAGTGTAAAGCTGCTCTTGCTTTGTGCATTCCCTGGCAGAGGTTTGTGCAGTGGGCAGTGCTGTGTGCCCTGTGTCACAGGGTGAGTGCTGGCACTGCTGGCTCTTGCTCATGGGTGACTTGTCACAGGTCCTTTACAAGAATATGTAAATAAGCTTTGAGTGAGTATCTTTTGACTAGATAACATAGTTCGAGGTGGCATCACATTCTCTGTAGAATTCAGCTTTGCCTGGGGTGCACGTGCTTTTGCTGCAGGAAGGAGGGGAATTGTCAGGGCTGAGGGAAGTGTTGCTCTCTAGATCCAGGCCTTTTCATCCAAGGGAGCTTCTTGAACTGTTCTTCTGGAGTTCTCAAAGAGCTAAGGAAGCCATGGCTCCCGTGGCTGCCCTAGGTGTGCAGCTCTGCCTCTTTTCCTTTGTGCCTTGCTCTTTGAAAGGAAGAAACTGAAGCCTCCATTCGGATGCTTTGATGTTCCTTCACTGCTCAAATGTGCACTTAAAGAGCCTTAGCACTTTCTTCTTCTCAGGAGTGGCTTGTTTGTGGCTCTATTTCTTTTGATAAATCCAGTGGCCCAATAGGAGCTGACTTGCAGCACTAAATAGCTGCTGCTTAGGACCTGAAATCCACAGTATATATATTTTGGGCTACTCTTAGCCTCATCCAGCAGGCTGAATGTCCATTAGCAAATGGAGCTGATCATTCTGTTCAGCTGCACTTGAAAGGAATCTTCTCTGTGTGCTCTCAGGCTCTCTGTGTTATCAGCTAAAGCCACAGTGAGGGGTTTGATGGGAAAGTGCTTTTTTGGAGTCTTCTGTTCTGGCCATCTAATATAGACTGACCTTTATGGCCAGCATGCAGCATTACTTCCCTGGAGCCCCCCTGCTGATGGGGGTGAAATAATGCTGGACTTAGAGCTGGTAAAAGGTGAAAATCCCTCTTTCACTCATCGATTCAAAATGTATCCTGGCCTCTGCATTTGTAGCAGGTTTGATGCCGTGGTTGCTAAGGGAAGAGCAAGTGTTCATTCCGAGGAAAATGAGAAGGCAAATTGTTTGAACAACCTGAAGTGCAGGCTGGAAAATCCAATGTACTATTGTGGTGAATTCAGTCATTTAGTTTGGAAGGTGATGTGATGCTTAATAAATTAGTGTTTGCTAAGTGTTTTAAAATTCTGTGAAGAAGTTACCTGAGATTTGTAGAGCTTGCTAATGGCCTTATGCTGTAAGCTTTCAGGGCTAGATCATTATTTAAACTGAGTGCTAGAGCTGTTTCATTAAAGGGTCTGTCAGCACTTACATTATTGAGAAGTGTTGTAATATTAATTCTTGTTCCTGGTGAGCATGGTGGGAATGCATCCACCTGGACTGATGGCTTCCCACCCCACGGGACTGAGGGGGGCTCAAGCTCTTCTTAGTCCTGGAACTGCCTTTGTCAGTCTGGTAAACGAGAAAAGCTTCTTCCCTACTGAAATTTTTGGTTGTGATCAGTTAACTTCCTGCAGCTGAGGCACAGGAGCTGAAGGTGGGGAAACAACGGGAGAGGATGAAGAGAGTTGAGATAATGTAGTATTAGGGTTTGTTTCTTTTATTTGGGGTTTTTTTAAGAGAACACACACAAGAGGTCGAGGGGAAATGAAAGAGAGGTCCTTGGAATGTCATTAATTCAAGCTGCAAATACTGTGACAAGAGTTGTGTACTTGGAACTATTTTAATTGGAATGAGTATTGCCAGGTTCAGGTTTTCCATGCTTCCTTCTGAAACCTCAGGGTTAACTTTTCCATTTAGTCTGCTTTTGTTTTTCTGATGAAACCACTAAAACAACAATTTGGCAAGAGAAATCTTTCCTGTGCATGAATTCAAAAAGAACAAGCAAAGCATAAATTAGCATTTGTATCAGAGAGACACTCAGGAGAATGGCTCAAAGTCACAAGACAAAAAGCCCTGTGTGTGCTTTGGTGGTCACCTTGCTGATCCATAAGACACTCTTGACACTGACAGTGAAGGCCCAACAAAGGCACAAGGAGTGGTTGGTTCTATGTTTAGGTTTCTGACTTTGCCCTCTAGAGACCTGAGTATTTCCCTCCATCCCTTTATCCTTGGGCGAGCAAGAACAGCTTTAGAGCACAGCTGGGAAGTGAAAAGCCAATTGTGAGGCCAGGAGTTCTCATTAGTAGGTGAATATTGATGACTTCTGCAAGAAATGAAGGTCGTGGAAAGCTGTGTTGACCCAGGTCCTCACAGGAATGTTTTGCAAGCTGTTTTTAAAGCACCATCGAGGTCTTGGGAGCAACGATGGCTTTGCTTTCCCCTTGTGCCTGGATGTGTGGCAGGGGCTGACTTAGCCAGAGGACAATGTGAATTCCTGTGCCCTGGACTTAGGATCTGTTTTCTGCTGAAAACTGAGCTGCTCCTCGTCTTGCATGGTTGCAAACTAAAATAATAAGATATTTGAATGCTCTGGTAATGGTTGGCACTTTGGTTCCTTGTGTGGACAGACAAGAGGCTGCTGGGAAGAAAATGTAAATATATCTTAGGATCATCTTGTGTTAGGGGAGGCTGTTAATTTTAAAATAAGTTCATTTGATTTTTAAGCTTACTCTGGCACAGCCTATGTACTTTTTATTTTTATTTTTGTAGCCATTCACTTTAGGACACTCTCTATGGGAACAGTGCAGGAGTCATGTCAGTAACTACTTAAGGGCTTTTGGGGGGTTTTTCTTGTGTGTGGTTTATTTTGTGTTTGAGAACACTTAAAATTGCACAGTCAGATGAGAGCTGAGCTTGTTGATCAGGAAACATGTTGTTTTCTAGAAATGGGCAGATAGGAATTCTGTTTCTGTAGGCACTTGCAAGGGAGCTGATGAGGAGTGAGGAGGCTCCAGCCTCCCCTCAGAGGCAGGGGATCTGTGCTGGTGCCAAAAGCAGGAGCATTGACTTTAACTGAATGATCTGAATGGGAACAGCAGAGGCAGTGATCAGCCTTTGCTGGGTCTGACACCCTGCACTAACACAGGGATATTAAAAGTACATAGAATAAAGAAGCAGACAGAAGACTACTGGAGTCCTTCAGGCAGCAGGCACAGGAGGAGTCTCAGTGCTCCTCTGTGTTCTCTTGTCACTCTAAACAGCCCTGGGAAGTCCCTAGTTCAGCTCTTCTGAACACAGAACACCTTCCTTCTGCTCTTCCACACCCTGTGAGAAAGCCCAGTGCTCATCAGTAACTGGTTTGGCTCCAGGTACCTTCAGGAGTAGAAACAATGAGAACAAGACCTGAGGCTGAGCAGAGTGAAGGAGCAGCACACCTGAAGGAGAGAGCTGATTGTTAACACTGATGTTGCAAGCTGCTGGATAAAATGGGATTGATCTTTAGTGATGATACACTGTGTGTGAAGGTGGAACACAAAAATGGGGGTTGGGGTTTCAATTGAGGTTTTTTTGTGGTTGTTTCTTTCTTCCCCTGCCTTCTGTTGTGGACTTGGGTAGAAGCTGGCTCTGGCAGGGCCAGAGTGCTCCTTGCATCATTAGTACAGGCCTGTTTCCATAAGGTGTTCCACTTCTCTGTGGCTCTTTCCCCTCCCTCCCCACCCCTTTTGGCATTTCCACAACACAACCCAAAAGCAGAAGCCCAGTTTTGCCCCTGGGGTCTGCCACTCTACGTGGAGGCAGAAGTATAGTTCTGAGATGACAAACTCTGGTGCTGATGAGCTGTTCAGGTGCTTTATCCTTTCCCAGTGGAAGCATCAGGGGAGTCAGGCTGGGCACTGCCTGCCACCTCGGAATGGGTGGCAGCAAGGGTGTGGTTCCCTGGTGGGAGGTGCTCCAAATCCAAGGTGTGCTCTCTGTGGAGGAGGATAAAGCCTTTTGAGAGGAGCCAGGAGAAATGGAAGGTTCTCAGTGACAGAAACAGAATTGCTTCAGAGGAAGAGCCTGGTGCACTGGGACTGTGGCCATTAGCAGCAAGCCCAGTGGAGCACTGGCAAAGCAAATAGCAGGGCACGGCTGCTTAACCATCCCTGCTGTCTGTCTGTCTGTCCTGAGGAGCAAAAACCCCTGGATGGCTGCCAGGACAAAGTTTTGGCACCTGCACAGGCTGACACAAAGTCCTGGCTGGCTTGCAGCTGGAGGGGTGAGCAGGGCAGGGTGGGATTTGCTTATTTGTCCTTTCCATGGATTGGTTTTCTTGGCGGTTCCTATGCATGTGTAAACATTTCCTCCCTGTGTTCCCCTGCCTTTGTTGTTTCCCCTGGTGAATTGATGCTGCTGCTGTTATTGAATGATGATGGGGTTTTTTCCTCTTTATTTTCAAACATGAAGTGAGGTGAATTAATATGTGGGTGGAAAATGCCACAGGCAAGAAGTGTTGCCCTTGGCATGGAGGGGAAGATCTTTGCCAATCTCCCTGAAGTCCTGTGCTGCTGGCTGCACTCTTCTTGTACCAAGCAGAGATGGACACAGATAAAAGCACATTGTGTTTTTTGCATGAGGGCCACGGCCAGAGCTGAAGTTTGATGTTTTTAACGTGTATTTATTGCCTCTGTTGGCTCCTCATTCTGTAATGGCAGCACCCAGGGCTCCAGATCTGGGTGCTGGGAGGTGTTCTGGATCCAAACCTCACAGACTGGGAGGTGTTCTGGATCCAAACCTCACAGACTTGGCTGCAGCATGAACTGAGGTCACTCTGATGAGGAGTTTGCTCACTCTTCTCCTTCCTTCCCCCCACAGCAGCTCTTGATGTATTGAGCAGGCTGCTGGAAGCAGAGCCATGAGTGTGATGTAAGTGCCCAGCACATGCTGAGCAGCTCTGGGAATCCCATCAGACAAAGTTTGAGCATGCCCTTTCCAGGGCTGAGTGCTGTTTTCCCTTAGCCCTTCCTTGCAGAGGTGGGATCAGCTTCTGACAGTACACAGAGCATTTGGGCTGTCTCTGGATCCCTGCTGGAGCTGGCTCTTGCTCCAGAGGAGTGTTTCCATCTGAACTGTTACCTGCAGTTCAGCCCCAGCTAGAGCTCTGAGGCAGCAGGAGAGAGCAATGATTCACCTCAGCCAGCTACTCCACATAATTCTTATCAGATGTATTTGTGTGTCATAATAATGAGCAGAGTTTCTTTTCAGTGAAGTGGAGTTTCCACTCTTCAGCAACAATAAATATTGCATAGATTTTTTTTTCTATGTAAAACAAATAACCAGTGCTTGTTATTAAAAGATAATTCTTTGAGTGTTAATATATGGTATTGTTGCATAAGCAAAGATGCTTTTACATGGATGAAAGGTTATCTAAGAACTCCTGATTTTTTTCCTCCACTTTTTTTTTTGTTTTTATAATTTGATCCTACATCTATTTTGGTAATTGGTTTGTTGGTTGTTTTTTTTTCTCTTCATGTTTCCACAATCTATTGTGAAAAGAAGATTGTGGCTTGCACCTCTGTACAGAGATGATGGGTGATATGTGAGATCATTCTTTAAAAGATAGTGGAATATTAAGGTTGGAGTGTGTGTCTGTGTGTGGTGACAAGCTGTCCTTTCAACTAGAAAGCAAGAGATGCTGCACAGGACTGGGCTTTGAGGAATAGAGGCTTTTTTAAGAACTGGGGTGAAAGTCTACTGCTGACTTGTAGGTGATGCATTGGAAGCTGTGGTCTAAACAGTTTTAAGTAATTTTCATGTATCTATATTTACTTCTTGGGAAGCAGTAGATTGCAACTGAAACATTTTTTTCTTTTGTTGACTTGAAAAGTATAGTAAATTTACTGCTAGGTTTTTTTCCTCTTGCTTTCTACTCTTTTGCTCCCAGCAGTGTGTAATTGAGTCTAACAAGGAACAAAGGTACATTACAGGTTCCTCTCTGAAAACCAGGCCTAGCAATCAGGAAATTGGTTTCTTTCAGCAGATGCACAGCTCCAGAACACGAGTGGGGTTTTGGTAAGGAGCATGGCCATACAGCATTTATTACCACATCTGTCCCCAAGGCTCTCTCCATTTCTCTCTTGAAATACTAAAGATGCCAGCATGACAATGGGGTTTGTGTGGTCAGAAGCTCTTTCCTTCCACCCAGAAGGAAACCTTTGGCACCTGAGTGATGCAAACTGAGATTTAATGGCTGAAGCTCAGAAAACCTGAGAAGCCAATGGAACAGGGGCAGAATTAATTGGAGGTTGGGCTGTAGCAGCCTAGCATCAAAATCTGAGCCTCTAATGTATAACACGTGTTCCTGCTTTCATTTGTCTGCTTTACAAGAGTTAATACACAGTTCTCAGGGTTCACAAGGGGGCTTTTCTCCCTCTAGGCTATTAGCTACAGTAAATGCTTATTTAGAAAGTTGGACTTTCTCCCTGCTGGGGGAAAATGTGGCCCTGAAGGGGAGGAAAGGGGGAGGAAGAGGAGAAAATTGAGTATTTTGTTAAAGCAACTTAACAATACAATGCCAGAGGAAATGAATCAGAAGAGAGTGATTCCTGCAAGCGTGTATTTTTTTGCTTTGTGAAAACAAAAGTTTAAATCCTGGCCTCCTGAGAGCCAGCAGGGCCCATGTTTAACTTGGGGTGGTAATATGGGGTCCTGGTTCTGTTGCCATGGGCAGAGGAAGGTATTCCCAAAGAACAAAGGATTGTTAGCTTGGCTTCTATCTTTACAACCTTCCAGGGGCACTTCCCAGGATTGTGGTGTTTTTTTGTTTGTTTGGTTTTTTTGTGTGCGTTGTTGGTTTAGTTGTTACATTCTTCCATGAGAAATAACCTCCTTCTTCCTTACCTCACACCTGAAAACACATGGCTCTCTTCTAATGTCATCTCCCACAGAAAATGAGGTCACACAGTGTGCTCCTGTATTGGTGGCACTTGGCACAATCCCCTGGTTCCTTCCTGCTGCAGGCTTACCCCAGCCCAGGGGATCCTAACACAGGATTGTTGATATTAAGCTGTGCCCCACCAAGGAGCTCAGAGGGGCCATCTGGCAGGCAGGGGCTTTGGAGGACTGGAAACAAACCCCTGTTTTTCTTGGACTTGCCCTTTGTGAGGAGGTGTGGGGAGGTTTCCTTCCTCTCAGTTTCCTCCATTGGTGTGGTTTGCTCCTCTGGAGAGGGCAGGATGGGAGGATGTGCTCCCAGCCCCACTCCCAGGGAGGCTTGGAGCAATCTGCCTGTGCTTGTACAGTCTGTAGATTATTAATATCCCTTTGTGGGCAGGTTGTTGGTGTGGTTTTGTCTGTGTGCATTTCCAAACCAGCCTGGCCCTTTCTAAGGGTGGTTTCCTGGAACAAGCCCTCTGTGGGCTTTGAGTGGCTGATTCATGATTGCTGGGTGAGAGTGGTTTTTAATCTTGGCCTTTCACATGGACTGACAGCTACTTCACACCTCTGGTGGTTTTTCACAGCGCTTTCAGTATGTGCTGATGCTGAACTGGAAATATTGCTCTTTTCCCTCTCCATTAGGGCATATGAATAATTGACTATCTGCAGATATTCTGAAACATCAGCTCCTCTTTCTTCCTCCACTCTGGAAACCCTTATTCCAGGCATGCTGGTACAATCTGGTGGGCCTTTTGTATGTCTTGTGTTGCCTGGCTCATTTATCCATAAGTGGTGGCAGCAGTCAGGGAGTGAAATTCTGCTCTGAACCTCCATAGCCTCTGCCCCACCTGCCTTTCTTTGTGCAGCATTCCCTGGCTCCTGACTTCAGGGCCTTGAAAGTAGCAGGGAAGGGTTTTGAAGCAAGTCTCTGACCTCTTCTCTTGCATGTGTGGAAGGAGCAGCATTTTTCCTGCTACAGCACTGGCTGTGGCTGGGTGGGATGTGTGTCCATACATGGCACTCAAGTGGGTCAGGGCAAAAGATGTTTTACACGTTCTGTGTGACCTTGTCATTCAGGCCAGAACACAAATTCTTGTGGTTTTTGACTTGACCTGATGCAGTGGAGCAGCCCAACAGGGGCTGGACGTGGGGGTGATGGCTGTGGCTAAGGGTGATGCCAACAGGGGCTGTGTGAGACCCTCTGTCCCCAGGGCCCAGGGTTGCAGTACCTGGTGACAGCAGGTTGTCCTCTTCTCCCAGGCAGCCAGTGAGAGGACAAGAGGACGTGGCCTCAGACTGCACTAGGGGAGATTGAGGTTGGACATCAGGAGGACTTTCCTCACTGAAAGAGCTGTCAGGCACTGGAACTGGCTTCTCAGGGATGTGGTGGAATCACCATCCCTGGAGGTGCTCAAGAAATGATGTGACACTCAGTGCCATGGTCTAATTGACCAGGTGGAAACTGTTCAGTGGTTGGGACTCATTAACCCTGGAGGTCTTTTCCACTAAATGATTCTGTGACAGTGGCAGGATACACTGACAGACCTAAACAAGCTAAGAGGGTGGACCAGATCTGGGGGAGTCCCCTGTGAACAGCAGGAGACCAGACTGGAGATGGAGAGTTACCTTGGCTAATGGAGAGTTACCTTGGCTATTGGTAAAAGAATTATCCAGTGTAAAGCATCAGAAATGACCTTATCTGCAGCACAGGCCAGGGGCTTTTTGGGGATGGGGCTGCACACAGCTGTGCCAGCACGTGGCACCAGCAAGGGCTGGAGTCCTGGAGCTGAGCCCATGGACAGGGGGTCATGGTTCTGGGCCCCCAGGTGAGGCTGGAAGGCCACCAAGGCCACAGGTGTCCTCAGGGCTCTGAGAGCCAGATCAATCCTCAGGACTGAGGCATGTTTTGTTTTTATGGAGAAGCACTAACTGGTTGACATGCTGTCATAAAGCATAGTTTACAGTTTCCTTGTCCAAAAGAAAGCATAATTGCAATTTTCTTGCTATTCAACAGCCTTTTTGAAAAATGGCACCAAAACTGCCTTGGTCAGAAACCAGTGAAGATAATACACCAGTGAAATGTGTGTGTATGAGAAATGAAACAAAAGAATGATGTGAGTAAGGGGTTGATCTTTTTATAGGATGGCTGAAAATGCATCTTCCAAAATACACAAACTGGAGGAGTCTGAGAAGGCCCAGGAGGGTATTCTATCATTCCAAGCCATGTGTCCCTTGTCTTATTCTTGTCAAATCCTCATGGATTTCTCTTCAGATCCCTGTGTGAGCAGTTGATTGGCAAAGCATAAATTCTGCTATCAAATAAGTGATGCCTCTGAATGCTAATAGACACATCTTCCTTTGAAATATAATTTCTCCTCAAAAGAACCTCTGTAAGGAAATCTAAGTGAGAGCTACTGACAAATGATTAGCACTGTTTTTTTAAAATGCTGCCCAAAAAAATCTGTATATTCTTCTGGTTTTAGCTTAGCAAAAATATAAGGAATCAAAATAGGACTTTTTAAGGAGGAACTCTCATTAGGGCTGCCTGTGTATGAAGAGGTGTGTAACAGAAATTGGACTGCAATATGAACTCTTTTTAGCCCAGTCTTATAAACCCTTTTGGGGATAGTGATGAGGGGAATAAATTACAAAGATCTAAGTCCTTGCTTTAACCTATCCCACAGATGAGCACTAGGGATGTCTGGTCAAGATATAGGAAAGGGCTTTCAAACACACTTTTTCACAGGTATTTTAAATGTCTCTTTAAAAACTTGTGTTGGATGTCAGCAAGGGTGTCCTGCTGTCAGTTTTATTGTTTCAGCCATGATTAGAAATGCTAAAATGCTATTAAGGAGGTTTCTCAGCCCTATTTCTAGCTCAACCAGAGTGAGGAAATTCTGCTAGTCTGCCTGGGTGTTCCTGAAACTTCTAGCCCCAAGCTGCAGATGCAAGGAGTCTGCATGAGATGAATTATTTTACAACTTGTAGTACATCAATCTTAGAGGATCCATGAACTCTTTCTGAGAGGCCATAAAAGATAATTACCATCAGGCTGAAGTGCCCTAAACAGATTTGCACTTCCACTGGAAGAAGTATAAGGATCTACAAATGCCAAAAAAAAGCCTTGAATGAGTGCCTTAAATAACTCTGCCTACAAGGAACTCATTATGTCTAAAGTTTATCCTCAGTCATAATTTGCATATTGGGACAGCAGCTGGACTTAGTTTTGGTTTTTGTCCTGTACCCCTGAGCTGATGCTCTAATTATGATAGTTCTTCCCTCAGACAGGCATTAATTTGGCTTTTTTCCCCTCTGCCTGGGCACTGAGATTAATTTCTGCTGCTCTATAAAACCTGTTTGAAATTAGCCAGTAAGTCCTAAAGCTATTGGAGGTGAGAGGGACTCTGTGTGTGCCCATCCACGTGTGTGGATGTGTTAATATGCTGCTTAAGCTTCATTTCCTTAAAGAACAAAAGTAACTACCTGAGAAAATCAGACTAAATTTTTTTTTAATTGAATAGCTGTAGGAACAGACATTGGATCAATTAAGCAGCCTATTGTTTTAATCAAAGCTGTCTTATCTCTCTAGGAAAATAACTACATATCTTACAGTTTAGACAAATGACTTTTAACAAAACTTAGGATAATTTATATTAAACAACACTAAAATTTGAAATTAATGAACTTTGACAGAAAAAATAATAAACTTAACTTCAACAGAATACCAAACTGATAAAATCTAATTTAAGAGTACTTAGGCCTAAACATAGTGAAACTTGACTTTACCTGATCTTAGCAACACTTAACTTATTGAAGTTTAAGATTCTTAACTTATTTTTATACTATTAATACAAAAGATACTGAGAATTTGAACAATATGTTCTTAAAATAAAACCAGGATGATTTTGCTGAAGGAATTACAAAAAGGGTGTGGTAAAGCCATTGTAATTTTATGTGATGTAGATGTGGGAATAGAAAAGAGCTTAAATTTTGAATTATTATAGTAAAAGCTAACAGCATTACAACTGTGTCATGGTGCACACAAACATATTTGAATTCCTGCAAAAAAAAAACCTGTAAAACATCACCTTTTTGTTTTTCCCCCCCAAGATCTTATGGCTAAAAGAACCTTTATTTTATTTATACCAGAGTCTCGGGGTCCTTCATGATAAATGCAAGGACAGAGAAAAGCCTCAGGGACATGCCCTTTCTTTTCCAGTGCCTGGCTCCAGATGAATGTGCCCAGCAGGTTGTTGTCCCCGAAAGGATTGCCAGTGTTGGTGTAGCCCATGCACTCCTCACCCCAGCCCATCTTCTCCTGTTTCTTTCTCTCCTTGGCCTTCTTCTTGTCCAACCTCCACGCTCGCTTCTCCTCAGGCGTCTCCAGGGCCTTCAGCACAGCTGCCTGTTTCTTCTTCTCTTCCCCCAGCCTCAGCCACTCCTGCAGGCTCAGCTGCTGCCCCAGCTCCTCCTGGGGCTGCAGTGGGGCAGGGGAGCTGATGGAGGAGATGGAGGACTTGGATCCACGGTGGCTGTGGCTCCACTCCCAGCTCTGTGCTGCCCTGTCCCTCTGGGCTGGAGCTGGAGGAGCAGCCCCGGGAGCGTGAGCGCTTTTTCCTCTGGTCCTTACAGTGCTGGTCCTGTCTGCAGCTTCTTTTCTTCCTTTTCCACTTCTCTCATCACCAGAGTCTGAGCCAAAGCTTGGCTCCTGGCGTTGGCCCCAGCTCTTGAGGCTGTGGTGTTGCTGCCTGCAGCTCCCTGACCATGCCTGCCCCAATCCCACTCCTTTTCCCAGTCCCTGTCCTGTTCCTTGTCCAGGTCCCTTTCCCACTTCAAGCAGCTGCCTCGGGTGGGGCTGCACAACCTGGAGCCCATGGGCAGTGTTGCTCTGCCCCGGGGTTTTGCCGCTTGGGTCCCGCTCTGCCGGCCGCTTCTTGTCTGCTCTTGTTTCCTGCTGTCTCCTGACTGCTTGTAGCTGCAGTCTTTCACTACTTTGTTGTCTTGGTTTGAAAAGGCAGGTGTTTGCTGAGGAAAGTAGGAGACTCTCTTGAAAGGGAAAATATAAACCCTCTCTTTCTGAATTATTATCATTTTGAAATTAAGGGTTTCTCGGGCAAAAATATGGGAGTAGGAAAAAAAAATAGTATATAAAACAACACTGACAGAGTCAGAATACGACCTGACACCCTGTGGGTAGCAGTCAAATTAGATGGTGGCTGCTCCTCCTGGAGTGACAGATGGTTCTGTTGAAGCAGGGATCCTGTAGAAGGGTGGAGTTTTTCTCTGGATGTCGAGTGCTGGTGTAGATGGGCCTGGTCTTGCTCTGGGAATGCAGTGCAGAAGAAAGTTGCTCCTCTGGGAATGCAGTGGGCAAAGGCTGCTGTGGTGTCCCAATCCTCAGATTGTGTCCAGGTAGGAATGCTTGGCTCCTCCCCTGGGTGGAGCCTCTCCCCATGGGATGATGGAATTTTATCAGCCATGCAATAATGGTCCATTAACAGAAGATATCTCCTGGAGGGCCCCCCAGAGGGAGGACTGGTTGTGGAAGAGAAAAGGAAAACTGTTCCACCAGGTTTTAGCAGGTGGCCCAATTCTCAGGAGATAACTGCCCCACCTCTAACAGATGCCAATAGAATACACACCCTGCATTTGCAACCTAAGGCATTTGTATGTTCAGTTTTGTCTCACTGCAGGCTGTGGCTTGCAGCACACCTGACTGCAACACCAAGGCATTCATCCAGTGGTGTTTAGGAGGGGTTTTGGGCTATGTTTTGTCCAAATGTACAGACCTTTGTCCAATCTGTCATGGACTGAGAACTGCCACAACCATTATTGCAAACTGTGCTTCCAATGTCCAAACTTAGCATCATATGGACTAAAATTGTTTGCTAGCAAATGTGGTTTTTTGCCAACATACCCACAGAACAGGGGTCATTTAAGCAAACTTTTTTCCTTTCATGTATGACTATAGATGATTTTATATAAGTGAGTCAAATATGGTTTTCATCTTTTAAATTATTTATACTTTAATAGCTACTAGCTGGTTAATTTTTTTTCTCTGAGAGGAGTACCAGTGTTTCTCTTTTTCTGGTAATGTGCAGCTGATGGGATTGTAGCTTAATTTCCTGCCTTAGCCATGAAGGGGGATCCCAGGGTGCAAAGCTCTGGCATGGGTAAAGTGAATTCCTCGCTGGGGACAGTCTGCAAGGCATATGCTCCCAAGTTGGTTAAATGTCTCAAATAACATCTCCTTTGCTATTTGATTTGGGGGAAACAGCCTTGGCTGTCTTTGCAGGGGCTCTGGTGATGTGCGTCAGTGGGGAAATCTGAGGAGCTGAATGACCACAGTTCATCAGCAGCTCTTCTTTTACATCATGTTTCTGGTCAGCGGGTATGCTTCTCCTGATGAGCTGCAAATGTGTACTTAATATTATATTAGCTATTAAATCCCAAAGTCAACAGTTTCCCTGGTAAGTTAAGAACATTTAAAACATTACTCTGTATTTAAAAAACAAGAAGTAATTTTTTTTTCAGTGCGAAAGAAGCCTTATTAAAACATTTACAGATATTTTTATGATGCTGTATTGTTTTTGAAAAACAGTGATCAACTGTGGTGGATATGTTTGTCTGTCGTCATTCTCCACCCCCTGTAGCCTCCAATTCCTCTCCAAGAGGAGAAAGTGTTTCTCCTTTTCCAGCATCTGGAGAAGGCCCAGGCTTTTAGTGCTCTGTTATAAGCGTGAATTGGAGCCTGGGGACATAAAGCAAATGTGGAGGCTGCTGGGGCACTGTGGTCTCCTTGCAGTGGGGTGAAGGGGGTTGTCATGTGAATATCCCATCTCCTGCCTGTGGAACACCAAGAGGAGAGACCCCTCAGTGCTTCCTGTAGCTGCCAGCCTGCTTAAACCCCTCAGCAGAAGAGAATGAGCACCTCTTTTTGTGTGCCACCCTTCTCGTCCTCTCGGTGACAGCATAGGAGATTTGCAATAATAACTCTGCCAGGGCTGTTGACTGTTGGGTTTGTAACACACGGATTTGGACTTTTATGAAGCTCAGCAGGCTTAATTCTTGAGTCCAGATAATGACACTGGTGTCCCTGTGGAAATGGCACTGCACTTACAGTAGGGAATGAGGGGCCTGATCCCACTTTAACAGGGAGAAGCTTCCCTGTTGACCTCACTGTGGGGTGAATTAGGCTCCCAAGTAAATGTCAGCTCCTCTGAAGCAGCAGTCAGCTGTTTTAGTGCTGCAGGAGGGATTAGTTATAAGCAAATTGTGTTTACCCCAGTTCCAGGCTGGCAGCAAGTTCTTATATCCCTACAGGACCAGAGTGTGTGCTCACCAAATGAGTGCTGTGAGCAAGTGTAAAGATGACAAGTTGTCAGATGGATCTTTGCTGCCTGAGAGGAGGGTAAATGGTGAGCAGGAGAAAAATGGATGTGTATGTGTGTCTTGGGAATGTGCAAGCACTCGGTGAGCAGTTGTTGTGCTGTTCTGAGCACTCCAGGGCACTGCCCTGTGCTGTTTGATCTGATCCTTGTGTGCAGCCCAAGTGGTGGGTTCTGACCCCCAAGCAGATGTTTAGAGGTCTGCCATAAACTTTATCAGGATCTTGGGTGCTTTTAGAGGAGTAGAAAGAAGGATGGCCCTGACAGTGCTGTTAAACCTGAGCTGGTATGTCCCAAGTGGTGAGTTTTGACTTCTGGTGGGTTCTGAAGGTTTCAAAGTGCCAGGTTGTTTGGGCTCGAGTACAGCACTGGCTGCAGCAAGTGTGTCGTGTTCCTGCTCTGATGTGCTGTCACTGACCTCTTGGTTTGTTTTTTTAATAATGTAAAAGGGATATTTGTGGAGTTTTGAGCTTTTCTGACTTGGGTTATTTGTTGATTTTGGAAGCTGTAAACAATAAGCACAGAGGTAAGAATCAGTAGCTGAACAATGTTTGTGTGGAGGGAGAAAGGAAGAAGTATCAACTTCTCCAGCCAGCTCTGTGCCACTGAACCCTGTGGCTGCTCTAGGCCATGTGATTCAGGCCTTAGAATCACCAGGGCTGTAGCAGTTGACTTTTTTCCCAGATAAAAGGGACAAGAACAGGCTTTAATTTCTGGCTGAAAGCATTTAAAGCGGTGTGAGAACATCTACATGCATTTCATGGTAGCAGCTCAGCACCTATGGGGCTGGGAGAGGGTCAGCTTTTGCATTTGGTGTTTGCAGCTGGTTCTGCTCTCTGCCACCCCGGGCTGCTGCCCAGGAGTGTTGTGTAAAAGCTGCTGAGCCAGAGGTGGGCTGCCATGTCTGAAAGACTGAGAAGTGATGGTCAGCCCTGCTGGTTTGTTTGACATCACAGGCAGGAATTGATCCTTGTGNTTGTTTTTTGTGTGTGTTTGTTTTTGTTTTTGTTTTTGTTTTTTTTGGAAACTGACTTGATGAGAAACTAAGACTCGGTGGAAAGATCATTTAGCTAGATAAAGGGGGAAGCTGCAAACCCTATCAAGCAGTGTAAGAAGATAAAAATGCTTCCCAGGACACTTGTGCATTTGAGTGAAAGGAAATCACTGACTGATTAATTCTGTCTCAAGAGAGAAAAGGGGGTTATTTCTAAGAATTTGGTAATGTGATGTAGTAATTACATCTGTAAGGTGGTACAGGAATGCTGTGTGTTCAGGTCTTTAAATTAAAAGATGATTATGTGATTCGGAGATTTTTATGAAGCTGTTACTAATAGGTTAGTTTAACTACTGACCCATTAGACTTTCTAATAAATACTCATTAATAGTTTTATAAATCAGTTAGTGGTTAAAACTAAGCAACACACCAGAAAGTATGTTATTTCTAAACCTAGTAATATAGGTTGAAAGGAAAAAAATATTCTACTCGTGTCTGCAATTATCTTGCACTGGAGTTACTCCTCATCACAAATAAAGTAACTCCTGAGTTGTTAATGTGAAGGGAGTCAGGCAGTAGATTCAGGTCTGTAGTATCTCTGTGGGTGGTATATTTATAGTAAAGGGTGCAGAGTGGCAAATGCTGTTGTGTAATGGGTGGCATGAAGGTGCAGCTCATAACTCACCCTTCATTAAAGTGAGGGAGAGCTATCTGAGCAATAAATGATGCTTTGTCTCTCATTTCTGGCACACTTGTAATGCATTTTGGAAGTTACAGGCTGGCAGACTGAGACTTGTCTGCAGTTAGATGATAAATACCATTCAGCCTCTGAGACCTGAGTGGAGCCTCCTTCCACTGATGCATTTCAATTCACCTCCCTGAGAGCCTCACAAAATAGGTCTCAATAAAAGGAACAATGTGAGAAGGTGAGTTCAAGCAAGAATGCACTTGCAATGTTTGCAGGCACGACAGTTTCTGCCACGTAAAGCAGCACTCAGCCTGCCCTTCCTTGTGGCAAGGAGCTTTGGAGTAGTTTTCAGCCCCTCCTATGAATGCTGTGGGTTGGGGATTCCTCAGAGAGTCCTTATTCACCTTTCCCATTGCATGTGTGCAGCTGCTGCACCAAAGGTGTGTTTGGCACTGGTGAGAGGCAGTTTGACAGCTCTGAGGATGTGTTAAACCCACAGCCAGGCACCAGCACCAGAGGCTCTGCCTCCCCTGGCACCAGGCTGCTGCCAGCTCCTGCTTAATCCCTGCCCTTGGCGGGGCCATCAGCAGAGCTGCTGGTGGGTACCACTTGTAAAGGCTTTTTGGGATGTGTGTGACCAAGCCTGAGCACCAGCTGCCCCACAGCAGCTCCAATGCAGCTGCTGAATGGGAGGAATTGCTGCTGGGCTGGGCTGTGCTGGTGCCTCTGCTTTGGGATGGAAGTGCCAGCCCCTGAGCATCTGGGCTCCTCTGGGCCACAACAACTGAATTAAACTGAGAGAGAAGCAAGACAGCACTGAATTCTCTCTAGAGATTTACCCAAAGAGAAGCTCTGCTGCTGCTGAACTGCTGCTGAGATGGCTCTGAGGCTGTCTCGTGTCTCCAAAGATGCTCTGTGCTGGGGACAGTAGCACCAGGGATGGGTTTGTGGCAGAGGTGTGGCTATCCAGTGTCTCAGGTGTCTGGAAAGTGTGTGAAGGAGGAGGGGGGTGAGGGTGTGTGAGCAGGAAAAGATTAGACAAGTAAAAGGTGAAGAAATCAACCCTGAGGTTGAGGTTTAAAGAGCCTTCTGTCTCTGCCTTGATGCCAGGGAGAGGAAGGGCCCATGAGACAAGCAGCAATATTCTCTTGAAAGGCTCTTTAAGGTCAAACCAGAAAGGTTTGACTTTCTGCCCTAACAGTGCTCCTGGCAGCAAAGAAAAATGCACAGGTCTGTTTCCAAGGGTGATGCACCTCCTCAGACCCATAGGTTTGTGTATCCTGTGCTAGTGGCTATAAGCAGACCACACCTATTTTAAATATGAACATGTGGGGGTTTGTTTTGTGCTTGTTTGGGGTGTATTTCTTTTGCTCTGGATACAGGTTTTTAACTTCCATTGTGCTCTGCTGTTACTGAGGTAAGCTGGGTTTCCTTCATTCTGAAGAGGAAGATACCTGAATGTCAAATACCCATGAGAGATGAGGGGAAAGGGCAGAATTTTTGAATAAAACCACTTAAATGGAGCTTGGAATGGAGCTTAAAGCGGGGGGGAAGAAACCCTTGCATTTGACTTTTAATTCCATAATATTATTGACTTAAGAGGAAGATGAAAAGGCTTTAACATTCAAGGAGTTATCTCTTCCATAGACTATTGTGGAATGGACCAAACTGACTATCTTTGCATCCACCTTATTTAACAGAGGTCAAATAAAGAAAGAAGTGCAGAAATAATTAAAAAGACAATACTTGGGGAATAACAAGTGATTTTTTTTCTTTCCCCTGTAGCAAAGACAGAGATAAGTAATTATTTGTTAGACCTAGGACTCGACATACAAACATTAAGGGGGAGAAAAAAAATCTCATGGTTTTCTTGAATTTCCCATCTTTTATGCTTCCAGTACCTCTAGGCAATAGCAAAGAGAAGAAAAAGTAGCAGGGTCATATTCCTGTGTTTCACCATCCAGGCATGTGGCTGAAGGCTTGATTTTGGCAGGAGCTGCTAACCTTTCCCCCTTTGCTTTTATTTTGTCCCTGCTGGTCACAAAGTCTAAGAATGCAGCTGTTTCTTGTCTTTATTGCCTGCTGATTATTGCTCAGCTCTAGTTTGCCTCCTTATATTTGTGATGAGGCATCTGCTGCTGTCAGTACAGGGGGGACTGAGGTAAGATGAGCCTTTTGGTGTCAGCACACGTCGAGCAGAACGTCTGGCTGGAAAATACCTGTTTGCTGAAACACAAACTTTGGGGTGCATGGTGCTTTTGTAAGGATTTCTGACCATGGGGAGGTGGGCAGAGAGAGTACATGGACCATAAATTCTTCCAGAGATGCTGGAGAAATGCTTAATGATTCAGATGAAATGAAATGTCGGGACTCTCTCCTGGTGTTGCCAAGAAGCAGATGCTCAGCAAAGGCTAAAGCAAGAATTCTCTTGAATACCTTCCTTCTTTCTGCTTCAGGCCTTCCTGAGGCAGGAGTTGTTTCTGGGTCACTGTGTTTGAAAACCACTGATGGATGTATTCATTTTTTTTTCCACTTGTCCAGATTTTTCTTGAAATCTGTTACAGGGATTATTTTGTGTGTTTTCTGTTTATGAGGCTATAGAAGCAATAATTCTGGTGTGGAGAGGTGTTGAAGGCCAGTGTTGCTTGGAGCTGGGGGAAAATCCCAGCTGACTTTGACTAAATTACTGGCAGGCTCCATATTTGGAAGATGAATAGTCTCCTGAGTTGGAAGCACTGGGTTTTTACCCACCCTGCTTGAGGTGAGTGAAGGATATTTTCACAGCAGCATGTTACCCCAAATACTACCAACAGGGATCTCTAAGAAGAAGACAATACTTGGTGTTTACCCTACTGTATTCCCAGAGAGAGCATAAGAAGTCTGGGTTAGGCTTGGGTTCTTTCTTGCTCTAAATGCTTAAACCCACTCTCTGTATCAGTGACTTGTAGCTCTGCTATCCAGAAGACAATGTATTTCAATGTATTCCTCTGCCAGTATTATTCAGGAGGATTATGGTCTTGTTTCCCCCTTAATTTTGTCCAATTACTCCTTCAGAGACCATGTATAAGGAAAAGTGATTTATTCCTGCCTCCTATCTACAACACAGAGCTTTTGGCTTCCTCTGGGAGACTGTTTTGCACTCCAATGGGTTTGTTATTGCAAGTCAGTAATTCCTTTTTTTTTTCCCCTCCTCATCATCCTCAACTAGAGCATCTTATTCTGATCCAGTTAGGTTTGTCCAAGTGTCAAGCTAGAAAAACTTAAAATAGTGATTCTCTTGGGTAACACTGGTGTAGGAGACAGGCGTTTGATTTCTGTTTTCTAAGGTGAGGGAACTTCCTTCAGGAAATAAGCACAACACTTGTGTGACCAGCACCTCTCTGTTGTGATGGAGAAGGTTGTCCATAACTGGCTGGAACAATAATCTGCTGACCTTGGGCCTCTGTGATCAGCCCTTACCAGCTGCTTCAGTGGGAAAAAGCAGAGACCCTCTGGGTGGCACTGAGGGGAATGAACCTCCTCTGATAGCTGGAGATGGGCTCTGTGCTGAGATGTGAGGATCTAAACCCTTCCACACTTAGCAGGGTGTTGTTTGTTTTGCTTTCAGGTTGTTCTGCCTTGGTTGTCACCTGCAGCAGTGTGCTCTGGGGGTGAATGTGCAACAGATTTTAAGTAGTCTGTCTTTTTCAGTCTTGGTGGATGGCCTAATTTGCAACTTGATGTTCTTTTCTTAGAAAGGCAACAAAAGTAGACAGATCTCTTATATTGTTGTTTTAAAAGGAATTTTCCATTCTCCCACCTGCCTTTGCAATTTGGCCTTTGACTGGTCAATACTGGCAGTACTTTCTAAGTGTCTCACGTGTCCCTGATGTAAAGATTTGGGTACTAAGCTAGTCTCCAAGTGTTTAAAATGCATTAGTGGAAGATGTAAATCCAGTTGATGGTGACTGTCCAGACCACAGTAAGCCATTAATTAATCTTAGTGAATGTATGAGGTGGATTCCTAAAAATGGGGAGAGCTTGCAACATATCCTGTAGGTCATTAAACATTCTCAGACCAAAGATGAGAATCTGGAGGGGGAAAAGAAAAGAGAGGGCTTGCTTTGAAACTGCTTCTTGATAAAGAACTGAAAATACTTGAGTTAGGGATGAATGGCCCAGCTTGGACAGCAGGAGCTGTCAGTGGATGCTCTGGCAGTGCCAGTGAAGTCTGTGCTGTGGTTTTTCCTCCCAGGATTCAAGTGGCATGTTCTGCCTGTAGCAGTAAGGACCATATCTCCTGGAGTGCTTTCTTGCTGGGCAGTGTACATGTGCCTGTAGGGAGCTGTGTTTCATGGGGAATGTATTTTCTTATCTTCTGTGCTGGCAAAGAGTCAAAAATGCTGTGTAAGCAGAACTGTACATATATTGGTGGATTTCTTGGAGCTGGGAGGAAAAGAGATGTTTGTATGTGCATGAGAGTGTGCTTAGTTGGCTTTAAAAATAGGTATTTTATTTCTTTGACTAATTCTAAGAGAAACTTGCTTTATTTCTGTCCCAACTCACCCTGGGCTGACATATACTTTATATGTGATAATTTTGTTTTATTCCCCAACTTTACTGTTTCCCTACTAGTCCTGGCCATGAGGAACCCCAAATGCAGAGCTTTGTGTTAAACAGACCTAATGTAAGGGAGATTAAGTAACTGTTAAACAAAAAGTCCAGGAATTCCAAGTCCTGCAGCGTGACCAACAGAGTGTCAGGATGAGTGCTGCCAAAACCACACAGCCATACCAGGGCTGGGAGTGCTGGCTGCCACAATCCCTGCTCCTGGTGAGGAACACGTGAGCAGCAAGCTGCTGAACTCCTGGTGCCTGAAGCCTCCCTCTGTTCCTGACCCTTCCTTCAGAGCTCGTGAGTCACTTCCCCTCTCCCTTGAAGAGAAGTTTTTTGGAAAACAGCATCCCAGGGTGCCCTGTGTGTTGATTTCCATGGACTTTGAGAACAAAATCACTCCACATACCTGCAGAGATGTTTTCCTCTTGACTGCTGACTCTGTAGATTCTCCCTGGGTGTTGAAAGCCAGGCTGGTTTTCTTATTGAGGTCTTGTTGAGGATGCAAGCCCTCAGGACAAACACAGCTTTTGGAGGTGCTGTGGACACCTCTGGAGCGTGGTGCCCTCCCAGCTGTGGCACACAGGGACTGCACAGCAGCAGCATCTGCCTCCACCACGCCTGTGACAAGGACACAGAGCTTTGCAGCCACCTTCTCCTGCAAGGTGAAGCTTGTCTGGACTGCTTGGAGGAGAGGATTAGCCATGATGATGGGCGAGCAGAAAGGAAGGGCAGTGTTGTGCCTTCTGTGTTTTCAGCTTGCTTTCCCATTCCCAGTAAAACAGGGACTTGCCCAGGAGGCAGTTTTGGAGCTGAAAGGCTCTGTGCCAGCTCTTAGCCTGGGACTGAACTCCTGATGTGAACTCAAGTTCTCTGAGAACTGCAATGAAGGGTCAGATGCACTTGAGTTTTTTCTCCCTCTACCCACCCCTTTTTTTTCCCTTTAAGGTAGAAAAAGCCCCCAGGGCTGGGCTTCCTCCAGTTCCTAAACCCTTAGTAAGGATGTCTTGAAGTGCTTGATGCTCCCTGCATCCCAGGGGCTGTGAAGTTGCCTTGCTCCCATAGCAACCAGGGATGTTATCAACACAGGAGCAGGCAGATGTGGGCAGTGCTGTGTGGCCTCTCCCTAACCCAGGAACGGGTCAGCAGCTCTGCCATCCCTCACCCAGCTCCCCTGCTCTACTGGGACTGGTTTGAGCCTTAGCAGTGTGGTCTTGCTTGGAGCTTATCCACAGCCTTTACTGATGTGTTCACTGGCAGCCTGCTAGAGTTGCCTGTGTTTTATGTCCTTTGTGCTTGTCTGAAAGGCTGATGGTGCTCAGGAGCTTTTTGTGTAATAGCCACCAGGAGAGTATTGAAAACATCCCCCTGTGTGTGGGGAAATAGAGAATTTGAGAGTGTGTTTCCCTGAGAAAAGATAATTTATCTGTGCTTGCCAGTACTCTCTGCAGCTCAATAGCTTCTCGGTCTGATTCACCAGTATATTAAAGCTGTTCTTCAGCACTCTGAGTACAAAATGGCTTTATAGCAGATCAGGTAATCACTGGAGAGTGTCTCCTGGTGTTGGAGGACCTTAAGCCTGGGATGGTTGTCATGGTAGCTCCAGCTGTCAGCATCAGAGAGGAACCCAGTGAGAGCCCCAGCATCAGTTTCCTCTTGGGATCACCTCAGCTCCTCCTTGGGATTCTCAGGTGGTTTTGGGCCTAGCAGTTACCCTGGCTTTTAGTAGGGACAGATATAGAGCTCAACAGACTTTGTAATCAAAAATCTTGTTTAAAAAACACAGGAGTTTTCTCATTTTGAATTTTTTTTTTTTAGTGTGGAACATTCCTTGAATTAACTGTGGAGTTGGGCTAGTTGTTTCAAATTTACTGTATAGGTTTCCATTTTAAATTGCAGCAGCTAATCATTAAAACTAAATTATCACTCCATATTTGAAAGCAATTTACTTGTACATATATTTTCACTTCTCTAAATGTGTGTGTACTTATTTTTATATAGAGAAGTATTAATTTTCATAATGACTGTACTAAGTCTGAGAGCAATTCTGGTGAGGGGGATTAAATTTGATTTGCAGGCTTGAGCTCAGTCAGTACTGCATGGAAACAGAACCCAGGTGTTCCTCTTCATTTTGCTCTGCTTCAACAACATTGCTGCTTTTAACTATGAATTCTTAAATACACTGTCTGGTTAATGTGAGTAACACTCCTTGTACACAGTGAGTTCATGATCATGCAAAGCAGTCAGAGGTAATGTGTGACAGGTCATGGCATGGCTGAGACCATTGCAATACTGGAAGGCTGAAGAGTCTTGGTGTGCATCTTGCATGTAGCAGAAGCTCCTGAGCAAACACTGGTTTGACTGCATGCTAAACCTCTCACTATATTTTAATTCACTTGAAGCTTCATTTACTGGTTTAATACAAGCCTAGGTCCTACTGGGACCAACAGTATTGGTATTTTTAGTGTGGTTTCTACTCATACAATGACTGACCATGTCTTGTTGTCTTGAAGCCACCAATTCTGCCATTCTGCTCTTATATGAGGAGCAGGAATGAGAGTTGAGGGGGCAGAAGAGGGTTCTACACCATCTGCTGTGGCCCCTGGGGACACCCAGAAGCTTGCATGGCTCAAAGAGCAATTTCAGAGCTGACTGTCCTCTACTTCCCCAGTGTGCCTGTGGCTCTATGGAAGCAGTTAATTCATAGCATAATATATTCATCCACAGCCCTCTTGACACCTCTTTTCACCATTCCATCTGTTTTCTGTGGGCAGAGAGGAGAAAAATGATGTTGTGGGACTGTCAGACAGCTGAGGATAGAACCTGTTTTATTTCACCTCCAAAAGTGCAGCAGAGAGAAGCTGGACTTGAATTGATTCTGAATTTGTTTCTGGAGTTGCTGGACTGGTGTTCCTTGTTCCCTGAATTTGTTCCTGCAGCTCTGGCTCTGTGGCTTTCCAGGCAGTGCTTTTTCCTCCCACTGAAGCAAACCCCAAGCTTCTAGTGCTCACAAGGGCAATCCTGACTGTCCAAACCTTCAGATTCCAGCCCTGTTAAATCTGAGGAATTCAACATCTGAAGGTTATTTCCCACCTGCTTTTGTCAGCTGATGCTCTGCTTTTTGATGTCAAGTGTTCTTGTATGCAGACAAAGCACAGAGTTGTTGTTTTCCAGATTCTCCACTGTTTCTTGAGTCATCATCCAATTACACTAATTAGCACAGGACAAAACTGATACGACCAGGCAGAGCTGTTACTTGGAAATGAATTAATGTGGCTGTGATTTAGTGGAGGCTTTGGAAGTGTTTGGTTGATGGCTGGCCTCCATGGTCTTGGAGGTCTTTTCCAACCTAAACACTTCTAAGGATTCTGTAAGAAATCTGTGTGGACCTAAAGATTTCTGAGGTGTAATCTTTAACCAACAGGGAGGGCAAGGCAAAGCCTGGTCCACCTCCTTCCCTTAATACACTTTTCTTAAGCCTGACATTAACTTCATTCTTCATAACTGCAGAGGTTGAATAATAAATTAAGCTTTTTTCAACTGTCAGCACATTTAATAAGATTATTATTTACTGGTATACCTACATGAAGTTAGCAGTACTGGCTTGAGATTTTTATGCATTGAATGGACTGAGTATTATAGTTTTGGTTAGTCCTACAAAAAGTAATTTTCCAGTTATCTATGTATCCACATGCTTAGAATTGGAAAAAAGCCTTAAAATTAATAATTACCAGCTCAAATATTTATAGCAGGCAAACATCCCAGGCAACTCCTCCAGCAGTATTGCTGACTGGAATTGAAAAATGCATTTTTAGGTTGCCGTTTACCTCCCAAGGATTTGCTTGGGACTGTTCCTCCCTTCCCTGACACTTGTTTGCATTCTACCTCTGCATCCTATCCCTGGGTGGCATTTGTACCTGCAGAACAAATTCCCTGGCTGATATGAGGCTCACTTTGTCACCTGCCTTCTTTGCCTTAACTTACTTTGGCATTGCCCTTAATCTAGAAGAAATCTTCAAGGCTGGCAGTTGCTCTTGAAAAATGAAAGATGAAAATGTTGTTACCTGATATAATTAACATTCAGCGTGTTGCTTTACTATGAGCACAAATCACTAAGCTGCTCAAATCTTGTGTTGGTGGGAAAGTGCACTGGATAAACCAGGAAAAGTGAAATAAATTTTTACATGTGTAAAGTTTCATGCATTTTAATGAAAATGTAGTAGTAATACTGTTTAACTAGGAGCTGTATCAGGAGGATTAAATTGCTGAAAGAAAGTATTTCTGATAAAATGCACTGCAGTGTTAAGGGAAATACAAATGAATGTGTGCACGTGTGTTACTCCTTAAATGCTTTCCAGGCTTGTTTTTAATGAGACTTCTGTCAAGGCTAATGCAGAGAAATTTGGTGCCACTTCTTCCCTCTTATCAAGCTGTGGGCCTGAAATTTGCCAGCTGAGGTGTGGCTCATCCTATAATAAACATTGGCACTTGATTTCCGCTCTGATATTACAGCCCGCTTTGTTTGACAAGTCCCTCATGTATGTTTGTTTCCTTATTGCAGTTCCTAGCTGCGAGCTACAAATGAGGCTACGTGCTGACCAAGCCAGCTGAAGCAAGAGCAAGGGCAGAACCAGTGCTTGGCTCAGCAAGCTGCCAGCGTGTCAGCTGAGTTTATGGCTCTGCAGGAAAGGGTAGGATCAATAGAGGGATAATAGAGGCTGTCGGAGTGCTTGTGCCTTGGGAGCAGCTTCAGCCATGGATTTTGATGCAGCTGAGGTTTGGCACAGGCACGTTGTCCCCTGTGTGCCTCACTGGTGTTACCAATATTCAGATGGGACGTGCCCTGGCTTGCCTGGCCCTCGCTGCCGGACCAAAGAGCGGCTGCTGTGGGGTTCACCCCAGAGACACTTTTGGCCAGCTGGCTGCTGCTGGGCATGTGGAGACAAGTCCAGACATGCCTGGCTCCAGTTCTCTGATTTTCCTTTGATGGAGAAGCTTTAAGGCAATGGTGAAGGAAAGGAGTCGGTTCTGATGAGGAGTTTATAATCCATGAAGCGATACGCGGAATAAACAAACTCCACAGCCAGGTTTAGTT
The DNA here is from genome assembly GCA_013400575.1 of Peucedramus taeniatus. Classification (NCBI taxonomy): domain Eukaryota; kingdom Metazoa; phylum Chordata; class Aves; order Passeriformes; family Fringillidae; genus Peucedramus; species Peucedramus taeniatus. Next base: position 662,917 of record WBNO01001419.1, read on the forward strand.
ATGCAGTGGGTGTGTGTGTCAGTGCCCAGCACAAGTGAGATATCTCTCGTGAAAACTCGTGCCCTGAGCCTCGGGCTGTCCCCCAGCTTTATTCACAAAGGTGTTCCATGTGCAAGACATTGCACAACTTTCCCCTGCATGTTCAACCCCTGACCCCACCTGTCCTTGCCTCGTTTGGCAATCAGGTCCACGCCCTCCTGGCCATGCCTTGTTGGCTGTGGTGGTCACACAGGGGTCTCTGGTGGTCTCTGAGGCTGATGATTTGTGGTCTTCCTCATGGCTGAACTTTTGAACCTTTTCTCCTTTGCATGTGTGCTTTTGGTCCCTTGGTCCTTATCTGAGTAGTCTGTGCCCTTAATTAGCTTGGAGACAGGAGTTCCTTTATCTGGGCTTCTTGTATCTCCTGTCTTCTCTTGGTATTGTTCTATATGCAACAAACCTAAAAAATTTGCATTTTCCTATGCCCATTGTACCATGGCAGAGGTTTCTTAAGTAAAAAGGTTAAAATTTAACACATAGTTCTACAGGCTATACTATCAAGACAAAGGACTAATTTCCACTAGTTTTCTGTGTGGGGTCTTCAGCTTAAGGGATGAATATTCAGAGAGCTGTGATACCAGCAGCGTTTGCAAATTTGTGTGCTTGGTGTTTTCAAGGATGGCTCTGCTCTCCTTTGGCAGGGAATATTTTGTTTTCCTGCAAGTAGAGCAGTACTTTGTCTCAGGATGTGGTGTTTGATTGCACAAACATGGAATGGTTTGGGTTGGAAGGGACCTTAAAGATCATCCAATTCCAATCTCCTGCCATGGGCAGGGACCCCTTCCACTATCCCAGCTTGCTCAGAGCCCCATCCAGCCTGGCCTTGGGCACTGCCAGGGATCCAGGGGCAGCCACAGCTGCTCTGGGGAACCTGTGCCAGGGCCTCAGCACCCTCACAGGGAACAATTTCTTCCTCATACCCAACCTAACCCTGCTCTCTGTCAGTGTGAAGCCATTGCCCCTTGTCCTGCCACTCCAGGCCCTTGCCAAGAGTCTCTCTCCATCTTTCCTGTGGGCTCCCTTCAGGCACTGCAAGGCCACAGTGAGGTCACCCCAAAGCCTTCTCCTCTCCAGGCTGGACAATCCCAATTCCTTCAGCCTTTCCTCCCAGCAGAGGTGCATGAAGAAGAGAGGTAGAAGCAGTTTCTTGTGGAAAGACAGCAAAATCTCCATTTCAAAGATCTTCAAGCTCAGACCTGTAAAAATATCTCCCTGGCAAACACTGTACCACTCTCAGAAACACCCCTCAGAGAGTTTATGGTCAGACAGGGGCACCTCTGGTGTAAGCTTTCCACTTGGAGGAGAGATTAGAGAGAACTTTATCCTTGCTCTGCAAACCTGCAAACCCCTGCTGCCAGGGGCATCCAGCAGCAAGGAAAGGAAGTGGATCCCAAGAAATCCCTCTGAGCCTTGGCCTGGAGCCTGTGGGTGTTGATGAGTTTTGGCTTAGGAGATGAGGAGCCACCTCCCTGGGGATGTTTGTTAACACAGCAAAAAAAAGAGCTGCAGAAGAAGACAGGGTGTGCAGGGAGAAGGGCTCTGGGGCACTTGGGTAATGTCTGTTTAAGGCAACATGAATGAGACCTCAGGAAACCTGACAAACTGCACTGACAAGTTTTTCTAGTGATTAGAGCATTTTTAGCTAAATGGTACTGTGAAGAGTAAGCTCATAAAAAGAGGAAGTGAGATTTGCCCAGATACTCTCAAAAGTTAACTTTGAGTCTTCTGATTGCATCTTAACTTGATTCAGTAAATGATCCAACCTCTTGCTTCAGATTCTCTTAAAATAATACTTTCTACTCTGAGAAGCAATAGATTGCTTAAAATAATTAAATCTAAATGATGTTTTAATGAATATATAATTGAATCATGGAAAATAATTTTATGAAGCAGTGCTTAGAGCAGAACTGCCCAAACAATCCAGTAAGGACTTAAAAAGCAAAGGAAAGAATGTTCTAAGTCAGCATAGCAGAAGTCAGACTATTTTTGAGTTAGGATGAAAACTGTTCTCATGGGTAAAGGACTGTGCTAGGTTAGAATACTGTACAGAGTGTGGTGAAATGACCCAAAGGTGCTCTGATGTCATGGTGTGTTCTACCACCTGGGTCAGTTTTTGGCTAAAAATGTGTTGTGGGCATCCCAGAAGGTGCATACCTCTTGATGTATGGCAAGAAAGCCCATCAGCTCTCTGGAATGGGTTTCTTCTTCCTCTAGATTTGCCTTTGGAGGCAACCACCTTTTATACAGTTCTGGCAAAACCAGAAGGCTTCTAAAGCAAAAGACAGTTTGTATGGTTTAATGTAAGTATTGAAATAATAACTTGGGTGTTTGTAACTGGGAAAAGTTTGGGGATTTTTTTAACTGGAGTTTCATCTCCTTTGTAGCTGGGTAATTCTTTTAACAGGTGTTTCACCTCCTTACTTAATGAAGAAGCATGAAAAGCATGAAATCCCAGTAAAACTTCTGAAATTATTTTGACTCCATAAAGTCAGGGAAATACAAAAGCAGCCTTTCTCAGGGTATCCTGTTACTCTAATCAGCCAGAAGAGGACTGGGTATTTCACAAGTAAAAGCAGGTTTTAAGACTTAAATCCCAGGCTGGGTTTGGATCTTTGCTTCTATTGTAGCTGAGCTCATTTGCCTTTACTAAATATAAGCTAATATAGCTGGTGCTAAAACTTTCCTGGGTGTATTTGTGACATCTTGAAGTTTATTTGCTCTTAAATTTGTATTTTGGAGCCTGAAGTCAAGCAGTCCTCACAATTGCCATAAACTTTACTTAAAGACATGGACACTTGTTAGACCTTATCTGCACTGCTCTGGTGGGCTTTGTGTGTGTGAGATGTCTTTGCTGCTCTGTGGTTTTTCCCTGCCCTAGGCTTGGTTCTTGGTGGCAGAGTTGCAGTTGTTCTGTGATGTGACAGCTCTGTGTATGTGAGGAGTTGGTGTCTGATGTGAATTTGTTTTGTGAACTGTCTGTGCACACTTTCTCTCTTCTGCGGCGTCGTTCTGTGAGTGCATTTCTGCACCCTCTTGTAAAGCCTGTGGGAGCCCCACAGAGCAGCAGAGTCACCCTAATGACACCAAAGGTGCTGGCAGCTCCTGCAGGCTCTGCCAGAGGCATCTGCAGCCCCCAGGTTTGCATTTAATGTGGACAGACCTGCACCAGGGTGAGGGTGGGCAGTAAAGCAGGCTCACGGTCCAGGGGTTCCCAAGAGCAGATGGAAAAAGCAGTGGCACCCTTAAGAGGAGCTCCTCTTCAGGAGTGCCCAGGGCTTTACCAAGGGATAATCTCCTCTTCTTTGAGGAGATTTCAGCCAGGCAAGCCACTGGGAGATAGTGAAGTCAACACAGAGCTGGTTTGTGAGCAGTGGGATGCTGTGGAATGCAGAGAGAAGCCACTTGGCAAGAATGGGTGCACAATCTTTGCTGATGTTCTGTCACAGTAGTCTAGATGCAGTTAAGAAATTATTTGTAATTGCTTTGTTCAGTTTGGCACACTGTAACTTAGGTGTCACCCCTTGGCTTTTCAAGGTGAGCTTCTTCCCCACCTCATCTGACCTTTCCTGAATGCTAAGCTGTCTCCAAAATTTATTCCTAGTGTACCATAAGTACATCAGCTTCTTAATTATTGCTATAGGCAGAATTTGCCCACCCCATCAAACACACTTGCAAGGATGCTCTGGCCTCCTCCTTCCCAGGGCTGTGATATTATATATTCATAATGACAAAGCAGGAGCAAGCCTCAGATGCAGATGTTCTCCTGTATCTTAGCAGGACTGCTTCCTGTACCTGCCACTCCAAATAAAGACCAGGCTTGAATGATGCTCTAGGAAGGAGGCACAGCAGCAAGGAAACCTGCAGCATAAAACTCTGAGTAGCTGGCAGGATGGGTGAAATGCACAGCACACATCCTGTGTGTTGTGGGATGACAAATGCAATCCCCTTTAGGACTAAACAAGAGGATGCATGTCATGGAAATGCAGTGCCAGTGTCTTGCTGTGGGTTTCTTTTTCCAGCAGCAAAATGCATCACAATAACCTAGCAATTTAGCCTGAATTACAAAAATTCTTAATTTTTGTGCTGGTTTTCTTCTAGATTGTGCTTAGGAGCTGAGTTTTTCTGCTGTGATTGCAGTGAGTGGTAGAAATGAGACATCACTGGTGTGGGATGCTGCAGTGCTAAGAAGTGGTGCAGGATAGACCTCACAGTAGTGTTTGGATTGCAGAGCAAGTCAATACATCCATCTGTGTTTATAGAAATTCTACAGGTGAGGAACTAAAAATTCCAGGGGCCTAACTTTACCTTGTGAAAATTCAGCAGCTTGACCTCTTTGTGGCTTGCATGTCTGTGTTATTGGCAGACACAAATGCCTGGATGGAATATTGGAACCATTCTGAATTAACAAAAAAAATCTTCCATGGAGGGATTAGACTGCAACCTCAGGAATAAATAGCTTTTTTTGTGTGTCTCTTTCCTCTGCAGAGGCTGTTGGTGTAGCCTTGACTTCCTTTATCTGCTACTGAGCTGAGCTAATTTGTTGCAGGTCAAGACCAATAAGTCTCTCTGTTTCTCTGCTCTTCTCTTTGTGGACAAGAGAGATGGGAGGACAGCTCAGGGGGAGCTTGGTTACACCCTGCTTCTTGATCAGGGCATGTGGTGAAACTCTTTATGAAAGGAGGTAACGATTTTATCTCTCTTGGAGTGGATGGGAAGAAGAAGAAAGACAAATCACTGTGCTTCTGCTAAGCCAGGAGCAATGGACAAGGCAGGAGTTTCTTCCATTTGTCTTTTTGAGCCATGATATGAATAAAGCAAGAAGTCAGTAGCTTCTTCAACAATGCTCTGCCCATCCCTGTTCGCACTCCCCCACCTCTGCTGCCTAGTATCACTTGTATTTCCCATACTTTGCTTGGAGTGCTGTCTCTGACCTGCTCTGAGTTTCATTTTCAAAGGATCTGCTCCATGGTGGTGTTCTTGTCTGGCTCTGCCAGCCCCCAGGATGTGACACCCATTGTTGCAGCTGTGACTTTTTCCCTCAGTGGACTAGTGTCACTGTGATTTCTATTTCTGCCTGACTAAGGGATTTGGATTTTTAAATACTATTATGGGAGGAATCCCAGTTAGCTAAATGCATTTCATTGGCACTGATTATCTGGGACTAGGTCAGTGGTGATGAATTTGCCATGGAAGTTGCTCTTGGGTAAGTGGAGCCCATGAGACATTGCTGTGTGCAGGCTCCCAGTGCTTCCTGCTCCTTTTGTGTATTGGAGGGCAAATTTTAGGGGAGGCACAAAGAGTGATGAGACCTGCTAGGATTTTTTTAATCAAGTTTTTGGCAAAAGATGGGGTCCGGTCCAGAAATATTTTTGTTTGCAGCACATTACTTTGAGGCTGCTGACAGCATTTCCACTTCCAGAACTGGTGGAGAGTGTTCCATTTAGTGAAAAATCTTCTGATTTTCTGATGCATTAGAAGCTCCTGCCTGCATGTACATGCACATACCTGTACTTGTGTGTAAAAGCTGCATTTCCCAGCTGTAATGAATGCAGGTCTTGTATGTTTGGTTGTGTGGAATCCTTCTTACAGTGATATCTGTACTCTCCCTCTTCTGTAATGAAATCTGTAGTCCTAAGAAGGGTACATGAAGAAATACAGGTTTATATTTCTAGGGTACTGGTCAAAATGCTCCTTCTAACCAAATTTCTGACTTCAAGCCATCCAGTGGCAGTGCTTGCTGCTGAGAAAAATGACCTCAAATAAGAGAGGAGAGATCAACATTAGCTGGAAAGCAGTATCTGTGATACTCTTGGGGGGTTTCTTGTATGATTTCTGAATTCAGTGCCTGCCAAATGTTTTCAAGTGCCTTTCTTTTGTTTATAAAGAATCACCTTCTACTCTGAAGAACTGACCAAGTAAGAAGTCAGGAACTTCAAATCAGAGACTTCTGCTTGCAAGGGAAATATTTACCTGGAGCTGGAATAATTGTGGCTACTACAGTCCAGGGATTTGTTGTCCATGGTGTGCTCCAGCCCCTTTGGAATAGGCTGTTCTCACCTTTATTGCAGCTGAGTAAGGTGTTTCAATCTCAGCAAGGTTTGCTACTGCAGCCCTTGCATGGCAATTACAGAATTAAGCTCCCTCTCTAGCATGCACATACTCAAGGATATTCTGCCTTTGGGTTGAATAATTGCTCACTTTAAATGTTATATATGCATTTGTGGTGAGTGTATACATATGGGGTGGGAGGGAAGAATGGGCAGGCAAAAGATGTAATTATTCAACTGAAGCCTTAGCCTTGCATTATAAATATGGATCATGACTTAAGGAGCCTGAGGACATAATGTATTCATCTTCTGCTTGAATATCTACTTTTAATCATAAATTTGCCTGAAAGTCCTCACAAAAGATGTGCACTGACATTTAAGGTCCTTGTGACGTGTGTGTTGTCCATGTGCAGAGGCAGAGGGCTGAGGAGCAGGGGCTGCTGAGTTGGAAAAAGGCCAGTCTGTCTTTTCCAAAGAGGAAAACTTTTTATGTACCAGAAAATGCCTTACAGGTAAGGCATGTTTAGCATAAATGTCAAATCACTCAGTTGAAAGGAGGCAATTTCTGGAGGCGTCATGTGGGCACTGGGGAGTGGGCTGGCAGAAAGCACAGCTTGTGTCCACAGCCCCAGCTTTGGGTGGGCTGTTTAACCCTTCCCACCCAGCTCCTCTGCTGGCTGCATCTGTCCAGCCTCGGGAGCTCCCCCAAAGAGCAAGGTGCAGCTGTGGAAGGGCAGGAGGGGAGGCAGGAGAAACCCTACCTGGCATAGGTGAAATAGGTGTGAAGGACTCTAAAGAGGCATTCAAATGGTGCCCTGTGCCCACTGCTGCAGAGGCAGAACTCCCAGAACACAGCCTGTGATTATCCAGAGTCTGCACAGAAAGGATTTGATATTAGCCTGAAGGTTGTCCTATGATTAAAGCTGAGTGCTGGGCAAAATTAATCAAGTGTTTTGCAAATCATACACCTCTGTTGCATCCTTGTGATAGGCAAGCACGGGAATCTGCTTTAAAGAAAGTAGGAGTCTGCTTTAAAAAAAATTAAATTTAATGGTAAAGAGATTTCTGCAACACAATGCCTGCAAAATACCAGAGATAACTTGCTGTGATATCTAATTAGACTTTATGCTGCATGTTGTAGCCTGATGCCTTGTACACAGTTATTCCCATAGCTCAACACTTGAGTAACTTTACTGTCTAGCCCAGCTTGTGGTGCTGCACTGAAGTGGAGCACCTGAGTGTGGCTGTTTGTGGAGTCCTTGCCTTTGCTCTGGGAGTGCTGGGCTCTTCACTGAGCTGGGGCTCTGGCACTGCCCTGTAACTCTAAGTTCTCCCTCTCTAGAAAGACACAAGAGATGGTGAGGGGTGTGCTGGTTTGTGGTTGCTCAGCTCAGGAGTAAACCTCTTTTCTCTTTTGGTTTGGTTGCATCTGCTGTGGAGTAGGTGAGTGTAGGTGCTGATGTGTCAGGGAGAAGATCAACTTATATAGCCAGAGGTCCAATAAATAAAATCAACAGTCTGATATCAAGAGATTTTTGTCTAGAAATGATGGGTTTTGTTAACCAATATATCACCCAAAGCTTTCCCTGTGCTGTGAGAAGCATCACAAGTGGCAGTAGTGTCACTGCACATGTGCTGTCTTCAGAGTCTGCCTGGTGTTTGCCATCCATTTCAGTGGCAAATGATGCATGATAAGTTTCTTCCCGTTTGGGTTACTCAGGATTTCTTCAGAGCAAACTAAGGGATTTACTTTGCCCCTGAAGAAGCTCCTAAAATTTACAGCATAATTACTCAGTAATGTTGCAGAAGCCAAAGATTGAAATGATTGAGGAACAATTAGAAATTTCCTTGAGGGAACAGGCGTACTGTTAAGGGATGAAATTTGATGAGACAGCTGACCTTTACTCGTTCCCAAGAAAGGAATGAGATTTTATTTTATTTCTTCCCCCTTCTCCCCCAGCTTGTGGGGGGTCAGGCAACACAGCTCTAAATGTGGGTGTGACACATTTAGTATATTATTGCTCCAACACTTCACTTCTAGAAGGAGCAACAGTGTAAGGCCCTGTTTGGGTGTACAAGTAGCCTCCTGAAGGAGCCCTTTCCAAGGAGCTCCATGCTGGGATGTCCTGCTGCTGACAAACTCCTGGCAAGCCTGCAGTGCTGCCACGAGCATGTTACCTGTGTTCAGCCTCCTGACAAGCTGGGGGACAGGATGGGAGGGCAGTGCCAAGCCTGCTGCCTTCCAGCAGCATCTGTAGGTTGTCCTGCCAGCCAACAGAACCCAGGAGACCAAGAGGCCAGAGCATTTTTGGCTTTATTTCAGTATTCCCTTGGAAGTGCTGTGCCAAGTCCTGTAGGCAAGGAGAACCAGCATAGCTCGTGCAGAAACACATGCACACAGTACTCTCCTACAAAAAGAAATTACAGTTCCAGCAGGAGGGATTACTGTGTGCTTTGTTCATTCAGCTCTATTTGAAACCTCACCTTTTTTCCTACTTTAATGAATTTAAATAAGGAGCGTTAAAGCAGTTGATCTAAAAGGGAAAACAAAAGCCAGGTGTAGGGGTTTTATCTTCTTGAAGGTTTTAGCACTGGAAAGAATTCTCCTCCTGCCCTGTAGAGCAGATGCTGAAGCTGTAACTAAAGTGCAGACAACTTATTCCCCCACTATGGACAGAGTCCTGCTTTCTTAGCACAGTTCCTTCTGCAGCTTGCAGGTCTTTGTGTTGTGTGTCCTGATGGTTCAGGATTAGTTTGGAGACAGTTCCTCTATTAGCTTGTCTGTTCTGAGCTTCTGTAGATCAGAGGTAAAGAAGAGACACATGTAAGCAAAATACAGAGCCAAGGGGAATGTGCCAAATTTGTTATTTTTTTCTTTGGCAGATCCTCTATACACACACTAATAAATGTTTGTGCCTACTTTCAATAAGTGAGAGATGAAGAGGATGGTGATGCCTGGTTGTTGGAGAAGGGATGGGATAGCTGAGGTATAATCTCAGGCATCCCCCTGGCCTGTGCCTCAGTAACTGCCTGGGATAGCTCAGTAACTGGGAAGTTTCTGCACTTTGGGATGTACAGGTGCTTCACCACAGGAAAATGGTGCTGCTGCACATTGCTTGGAGTTTGGGAATGTGCCAGCTGATCCAGTAAAACAAAGGCCCCTTCCTGCAGACACACTGGTAGCTGAGGGTGTGTTTGGTGTTCCAGGTGTGCCCTTTATTGAGGGACAGGAAGCTCCTGGACACAGCTGTCCTAACTGTCCATGTGGTGGCTGACAGCTTGGCCCACAGCAGGATGAAAGGTGCAGAGTCCAGGAGGGGATGGTGAGTGTTCTGGAGGACAGCGTGCACTATGTGCACTAGAACCAGTGTTGTGTCCCCAAAGCTGCTGACATGTCTGCTCATGCTGGGATCTTTCCTGCTGTGGCCAGGTGCTGGTGTGTGAGGAAGAGGCAGCACTATGCTGCAAGCAGTCATCTGCTGTGGGCTCGTGGAGTGGAGAGGCACTGTCAGAGGGGTTATCCAAAATAGCATCAAGAGTCTGAGAGGAAACAGAGCTGGCTTTCACCCTGAGCTATGTTAATCCCAGCAGCATTTCTCTGTGCTTTCTGCCAGTGACCAGGCTACTGTGCACACAGCTGTGTGCTGTTTGTGTGGCACCATGGGGATGGATGGCTTGGGTAAGGACTGAGCCCAGAGCAGCCCACAGGCTCCAGTGTCACAGGGAATTTTCCACAGATTATTTTTGTGGAGCTTGCTTCAAGCTCTCGATCACTGCTCCTGTGCCAGTGCTACAGAACCTTGCCAGGAGACTGTGAAAGAGAACTGCACTCAGAAATAGAGTCAGAGGATGGTTTGGATTGGAAGGGGCCTTAAAGATTATCCAGTTTCAACTGTTCTCTATTCACTGTGTGATATAGATGTGTGTATAATGAATTAATGAGTGAAAAACATATCGTGACCAATTCCTACATCTTGATGGATAAAACCAGCTCTGGGGCAGGAGTCTGTGGGGGAGGCAGCTGCTGAGTTAGTATAGAATGGAAAAAGGGTCCATAGAGCCAGGTGGGGAAAGGTTGGTGAGTTTAAGACTGGCACCTGGTTCTGGATTTTAAAATTGAGCCAGAAAGGCAGGAGTAGTCCCAGTAAGCAGTCAGGGGTTTGTGTGTGACACCAGCTGTAATTTCTCACCCTGCCTGATGTTCAGTTTTGTAGAGCAGCGTGTCTGCAGCACTGGAGTTCTCATTCTCTGATTTCTCTGCTGCTTCTCTCAAAAACAAGTGGGTGTCAGGAGCTGGCTGACTTTGAGAGACTCTGCATAACTCTACTGTGCACATCACGGGCAAAGAGAATATCTTCGAGTTCAGAACAAAACACTTCTGTGCTTGAATTGGCTAAATTGAAAAGGTGTTCCCTTTGTAGCCAAATTCCCTTCTCCCTCCCCTCTTGCCAGGTGCCACAAAAGTACAATCTCAAAGTGACAGGTATTTTGTGGGACAGCAAACATGTTTTCTAATTGGACTTTGAGACATAAAATCCAAGCCCTCTCAGCATGAGTAGAGTGGAAGGTTCAGGTTTGGATCTAACTTTGACATTCAGACCCAGTATTAATGAAACAATTCTAATCCCTTCAAGGTTTTAGCTTAATTTTTGCTCTAAACTCTTGTTCAAAGGAGGGATTTTCAGCTTGCCAAAGGCTGTGAGGTACTTCTGCCAGCTTCTCCTGTGACATGGACAATGAACAGCTTCCTGGCATGTGGACAGCCTGCACAGAAATGCTCCAGTGTGGGACTGAGGCATCTCTGGAGATCCTCATGGTCTCTCATCTCCCTGTGGTGTGCTGTTATCAGCAGCTTCTGCTGCTCTGTACCTGAGCTCTCAGCTTCTCACAAGTGGTTTCCTAGGATTTTGTACTCCAGTGAAGCACTGGGATGAGTATCATAGGAGCTTTCTGCATTTCCTGATTTCCACTAGGAGGTTAAATACATACACAGCTAGAGAGACTGTGAGCACTTGGGTATAAACTGCTGAGAAATCTGGTGTCCTTTTTCCTGCTAGTTACTGGTGGGATCCCACAAGAACACCCCAGGTTTGCAGCCTAGTTCCCAGCTGGATTGTGCTGAGCTGTATCACAGGGTGGCTGTTTCCTCCTCATCCTCTCTGGCCCTCCTGAAATCCCTCTGGATTTGTTTAAATGCAACTCCATCATACCAGATAACTTGAGATAAGTGGAAAAAAAATAGATTGTGTTGTTTTGTTTTGTTTTTTCAGGTGGGTGACTCTGCTCCCATCCTGGCACTTATTGCCAACACTGGAGAGGAAAAAAAATCTACATTTTAATTCTCATAGACCTAAAAACTGCAGAGAACTTGTGTGTTTTGTCACTTCTGAGTTTTGTGTTATTCTTTAGCTCTCAGAAGAAGTAAAAATGAAGTGATCATAGAATAGACTGAGTTGGGAGGGGACCCACACAGATCATTCAAGTCCAGCTGCTGGGGATATTTCCTTTGCATGTAAGCACCTATTTTACAGACATGCATTACAATAACGTGGCTCCTTTGAGAATATTTGACTTACAAAGCAGCACTGCATACCTGGTCCTGTCCCTGACATACCCATTTCAGTGCAGGAGCACTGGATGCTTCCAGGATGGCTGTGCTGCTTTTCCTTTTCTCTTTGATTGCAGCCTACTCATTCCTGTTCTTTCTTCTCACTGCTTCTATATTTAGCTTACAGATCTATCTTGGGTCATGCTGCTGAAACTGATGTAGGAATTTGGCCACTTAGGTGGCAGCTATACCTATATTTAGAAACCACTTCTGATGACTCCAGTGCCCCACTGAATTCTGCTTTCCTTACAGTGTTGCTTATTTAAAGAGTAGAATATTAATGAGCACCAGGATCTGACATCCATACCACAATTAAAATAATTGATTAATTGAGAGGATAATTTAATGCTTACTAACAACACTTGCTGTGCAAAATAAGACTTATTTTCACCTCACTGGCATAGGCCTAGGCCCAGGCTCTGCACCTGAATATGTGCTAAGTATCAAATTAATTTTTCTAAAAGTTATCAAGAAAACTAAGGGTCAAAAAGTTTGTGAGTCATATGCCAGATCTTAAGAGACTTTGCCATGGCTGTGTATAGTAACCAAACAAATCCTTACAGTCTTCACTTACTTTATATTCTTATTTAAAATGAGAAGCAATGATGAATGAGGTGAGCATTATCTTCACTAAGGCCTTGGAGCTAGATCTCCTGCGTGTTGCTCTAGAAGAATTTAGCAGTGATACATTTTTTAATAAATCAGGAGACTTTGGATGCTTTCATCATTGGGAAATGGACTTTTTTCAGCCTTTGCTATATAGAGTTTTCTTAGCTGCAGGTTCTCTTTGAGATAATGAAATAGAACACCATGTTGTTCTTCTGAGCAAATCTGGATTTTTTTTTCCTGTCTCCAGCAGATTCTTTTTAGCATTGCATGATATTTTGTCCCCTTTAGTCATGTCCTATAATTTATAATATATAAAAAAATAGCTATTTATTGCTATGTAGGTGCAAATTATTTGGGGGGCATGATTTGCTGGCTTGCTCAAAATGTAAGAATTGACATCACATGAGGTGTTTTAGCTTTCCATTACCAAAGGATGTTCCCTCTTTGTTTTTCTTGAGGCTCTGATGACTCTGCCAGTCCCAATCATTATCTTGAAGGTGACCCTTCCCTTGCTGTCTGTCACTCCTTTCTCATTAAGCTATTTTTACCTGTTTTCTTTGGGGAATTACATAAACATATTAGGGCTTCCTCTTTATGAAGAGGTAGTGCTGTAATTTTCTGTAAGTTTCTGTAATTTTATTCTAACATCACAAGTCCACCACAGATGAAAGATTTCATTAGTGATTCTTGTTAACCTACTGTTCCAAAAGAGCCTATAAAAATGAAGTTATCCTCTATTCAGTGCAAGGATGCAGGTGGCTGTTGTAGGTTGGATGTATGGCAGCTTTGGGGATGTTTTCAGTTCTGTTCTGGGCATCCCCTTGAAGACTGAGGGGATGAGTGTTTAAGGAGCCATGGTGAAAATGCCATAATTGGGTTTGATCACTGTAAGGAAAATTAATCCATAGATATCAGAGGTTTATGTCCAAAAAGGAGACAGAGGAGTCCCTTTTACTTTATTCCAATAAAGGGAGAGGCCATGGGGCATTCCTCTGCGGTCTCTCCAATTTTTGGAGGACGCAGCCTCCTTTTATCCCAATTTCCCAGCCACATTTCCCTCTCTCTTTCCCCATTTCTGAGGTACTTGAGAGGTTCAGACTTCCCAGAACACCTGATCCCAAAGATTCCCCTCTAATGTACAACCCTCCCTTTTCATTTTTAATTCTTCCAGAATTTAGGGGTTTTCTTTCCCATTGTTTCTTTCATCTTTCAATGTCTAATTCCAATTATCAGCAAACCTAGAGTTTATTTGTAAAAGCAAATACCTTTTTCCATTCATCAATCAGTGGAATCCTTCCCATTGTTTCTTTTATCTCCCAGTGCTGGTTTTATCTACCAGCAGACCCAGAGCTGGTTTGTAAAGACAAATCCACTATTGCTCTCATCACTCAGTAGGGGAAGCTTTGCCTGGAGCTGGCACTGAACCAGTGCAGCCACATGATTTTGGCCAAGGTCTGGCTTTTTAAAGCTACCTCTGTTTGCTTGGGTTAACTTTATAGGGACTCACATGGGTGCAGAGATCTTTTATATGGACCATCTTCAGCTGACCTTCAAGGCACCCCTTCATCAATCCACCCTTATCACACACTTGATTAGCTACACTGAACTCTGAAACTGTACTAGTGGACAATCCTATTTTTAAAAATTAATAAGGAAGGAGAGGAGGGATGAAATAAATAGCAAGGACAAGAAAGACACAACCAAAAACTCCCTAAATCAGGCATTTTCCCCCCAGTGCATTTTGTCCTTGAAGGAAAGACAAGGGTTCAGACCCACAGGGGACTTGACTTTGCAGTGCCTGAGGCAAAGCAGGACTCAGTGTGAGCATCTGTGTAGCCCAGGAATAGTTATTCTCCAATTGAGTGCTTCCATCCTTCACAGCAAGCTGCTGCAACTCAAGGAGCAGCCTGGTTAGTGTCCAGAGAGCTTTTGGAAAGGGTTAATATGGATGGATAGGTGAGGAAAACCTGGTCTCAGCTTGCCTGGGGAAATATCAAAATATCAAAATGCTGCTAAGTCCCTTTGCCCCACTCACTCTTGTGGCTCCTGCATATCTGTGTCCTTACTGATTACCTCCTCAGTGTTCCCTCAGCTTTCTTTGTAATTTGGATGTCACGCTTTGGCTGCTTTCTCCTGGATTGGAAAATGCTGAGCAACGTGGCTGTTTTGTTATAAATCCCCTTTTTGTTTTGTAATTCTGACTTCCAACTTCAAAAATAGTTTCCCCTCATTGACTTGAGCAAATATGATAAATACAAGCAGTTGAGTCATCTTGAAAGGGCATTTGCTGGGGATTTTTTGGATGAATCATTTTAATTGGCTTCTTTGAAAACTGCAATTTTTTGAGCATTAAAAATTAATTAAGCGAGAGGAGGGAGCACTCATGAACAGTGTGCCTTTATGAGATTAACTGATGTTTGAGAAGCAGAATTAAATATCATATGGAGCCAGGTAAAATGTTTCCTTCATAAAAATGTTCTCAAGTTGAGGGTATAAAGAGACTAGATCAGAAACTTTGATTAATTAAAGAGCTTTTAACGTGGCACAAAGCTTCTCTAAATGTACAGCTGTGTTCTGGGTAGAGAAGTACAGAAAATCTGACCCCTGAGTGGCATCAATTGGCCCACACCTCCTGAACCTAGAAGCTCTTTTCTATGGGGGGGAAGATAAATTCTGCAGTGCATAGTGTGCATCCCCATTTAGTGCTTCTCAGTTTTTCCAGAAATGTGATTCAACACGTGTAGACCAAGCAACTCTAAAAGCTGAAGAGAGTGAGTGACCTTTGTCTCCAAACATCCCCCAGTGGCCTGAAGCTCCTTCAGTCAAAGACTTGCTTTAAATTTCATTCTTTGAGTTTACAATGTTGTCAATGCCTGCCCGTGTTTACAAGAAGTGGATTAAATGAAAACCCTTCCCAAGCAATTGTTGTGATTTGACAGCCTGCTGAGCAATGCTCCTTGCAGAGTTTTTATCTTGTGGGACAGCTTTTCCCCACAGCTTTGTGCACTTTTCTGGACAGAGATTTTTTGGTGAGGCAGCTGGTCTGATTACAGACCAACCCTGTTAGTTCATCTGCAGGAGGAGCAAGCTGTGAATTACATATGGTTTAGTTCAGTGGTAGAGCAGGAAATATGTGAGGTTTTACACAATCCTGGCTGGCTAATATTTAACAGTGCTTATTATGGAGTGCCTGAAGGCAGAGCTGCTTCTGCATTGTGATTTGGGAGAGTTGTTCCCTTTGGTGGGAGCTCTGGAGTTCTCTACAGGTTTTACCTCTGAAAGATGGAACATTGCTTAAGCTTGCAGGTGGGGAGATTAAGACAGTGATGTCTGTCCAAAAGGAAATTTAATTAGTCTCATTTAATCCAGATAACTGTGGCTCATCTTTTGTTTGCTAGGATTAAATGGGGGGATGTATCATCATCCCTCCCAACAAAATATTCATGAGGGTTTTAAATTTTTTTTCATTAGAAGCCAGCTGGACTTGAAAAAAACTTTCTTACACACACACAACAAGCTTCTTTTTATCATATTTTTCTCTTCCTTTTCTCACCACTCAATTTTTTTGCTTGTTCAGTTTTAGAAATGCAAGGGAAAAAAAAAAGAAAACCCTTTAGGTAGAGGAAAATGAACAAATCCCAGAGTGCATTTTCTGTTTAAGCTGGTAGCACTTCAAAACTCTATATGAAATTTTATCAGAAGAACTCTTCACACAGCACTCTGCTTTGGATTGGCTTTAAATATAATGTATGAGTACAAATTGCCCTTTGAAGGGGTGTGACAGGAATCTGGTGGCTCTCAGAAGCAAGTCTGACACTTCCCTACCTCTGGGAAACAGGCACCAAGGGGGGAACACCTTGGGCTGCTTTGAGTGCTAAATATTTCTCTTTTTGCCACCACCTGCTCATCTTTCCTGTGACCAAAAAACAAAAAAGAGAATTAATTTCAATATAGGTTAAAATATCACATTTGTGGCTATCAGATGAACTTGATATAAAAAATGAGAGGGAGGGAAACAGAATGCAGTTTTAAAGCATCCTTCAATTTCTCTGACTCTTTCTGGTTGCCCAGGGCTTATTTGTTCCTTGAAGCACCTTGAGAAAGGAACTCTCCAGGATGAAGATGCAGTGTCAGAATTGGCTGGTTGGAGGGGAAAATTTGTAATTACTAATCCTTTTTAAAAAAATAAAAAATATATAGAGCCATAGAGACCAGAATCTGAATTTTTAAATACATGAATTATGTATTGTTATTAAACAGTAATCAAATGATTCAAATGTGATTAATTTTTAAATTAAATCATTTAAAAGCATGTTTTTTTTTTAAGCACTGGGCCTCAATAAAATGCTGCTTTCTGCTGCTCTTTCATCAAGAACTTTATTCACAATGCTGAATATTTTATAGTGCCAGGGGACATTGCATTATCTCTTCTGATATTGCCAACCCGATAAAATAATAAAGAAAAATCTCTGCTGTAATTTCTTTACTCATTTTGATGAGAAGCTATCTGGTAATTCATTAAATAGGAACGAATTGCTTTGAAAAGGCAAAGGAATAAAGTAACACTGGCATTAAAAAACAGCAGCCAAGGAATTATCTGATCTCTTAAATGATTTGCACTTAATTCAATTACTGAGGAATCTTGTTTCCTTATGGTGGGTTGTGATCTGTGCTCTGGGGCTGCTGAGTGCTGTGTCACTGCCTTCCAGCAGGGCTGACACCCCCAGATTTGCCCTGGGGGGTCTCAGTTTGGCTGCTGGAGGGCTGCTGGGGCTGTTTGTGGCTGTGACTATTGCCCTGGGGTCAATCCTTGGTGGCTGTGCACTGGAAGCTGGGGCTGTGGTGTGAACCTGGCCAGTGCTGGCTTTAGGGAAGGTCTGTAGGGGCTACTCCAGCAGGGGCCAGCTCAGTGAAACCACACTTGTGGTGCTGGCTGACCCTACAGCAGAACTCTGGAATGGTTTGGGTTGGAAGGGCCCTTAAAGCCCATCCAGTTCCACAGGCAGGGACACCTTCCACTGCCCCAGGGTGCCCCAAGCCCTGTCCAGCCTGGCCCTGGGCACTGCCAGGGATCCAGGGCCACTGTAGGAATGTGCCCCCTGTTTACAGAGTGACCAAATTACCCTTTGTCTCCTTAAAAAGGAAAAAAGCCCAGAAGTTTCTTTCCTTAATTGGCAAAGAAGACACCTCAAAGGACCTGGGGGACTTCACCTCAAACTTAAGGAGAGCTAATGGGACAGGAGCCAAAAAGTCCCACCTAAGCAATTTACTAGAAAAGGAAAAGAACAAAGGAAATAATTGCTTTTGTGGGGTGTTTTACCAGGAGCAAGGACCTCTCACACCTGGCTTGGGTTTTCTCTGTAAAGAGCTTTTTTATTTTGTTCTTTAGTAAACTTTTCTGTTTCCAACACCACCACTTGAGCCATCCTGCTGATTTTGTGCCATCTGAGGTAGTTGAGCTATCTTGGGTGTGATATATATCTCTGAGGGCTTATAAGAACTGGCTGGAGGAGATCCATATATCAGGGCACCCAGAGCTGCTCTGGGCCCCCTGTGCCAGGGCCTCCCCACCCTCATAGTCAAGAATTTCTCCTGATCTCCAGCCTAACCCTGCTCTCTGTGTGAAGTCCTTCCTCACTGTCCCATCACTCCAGCTGCTTGTGAACTGTCTCTCTCCATCTCTCTTGGAGTCTCCCTTCTTCTTTTGCCTTACTTTGGAGCTATTAGCAGAGGTAGGTCTTCCCTTACCTACTGCAGTGCTCCTGGGTGAGGTGGCACATGCCTGCTCCAGGATGGGGACACCTCTGTGGGGCCAGAGTCCCATTAGATGTGAGAATCCTTTGGGACCTGGCAGCTCCCTGCAGGCTGGGGCAGGATGCAGCCAGGATCCAGGCAAGGCTGATCTCTGCAGCCATCCTTTGTCCCTTTTAGCCCACTGCAGCCATGAGGTAATAAAAGAACTCTTGTGCCATGTGAGCAGCTTGAATGCAAAGCTGGGAGGAGGGTGAAACAGGCAGGAAATTCTGCTTAGGTTGCAGCAGCTTATTGCTGCAGTGGTTCTCAGGTAGCCTCAGGGAAGGGAGGAAGATGTTTTTTTCCTTTCTGGCTCTGTTGGTCCCAGTGCTTTTCTTCAGGGGATAAGTCTTTGGGAAAATGTAAACTAATAGCATGATCCATGATCATCTAGTCCTCTTAAAAATTAAGTCTGTGGTTGACACCTTTTATATGGAGATTGCTGTGGAAGGGCTGAGTGTTTGCAGTGAGTGTTGCAATTCCATAAACTCTGGCATTACATCCTCATTTCCCAACACTTTAGAAAGGCTGCTATCTCAGATGCTGTTGTTGCCAATTTCCTGATGCCTGCCGTTTCCAGCCACTCTCATCTTCATCTTTTGGTTGCTAGGGCACCTTCTTGTTCAATATTACAAAATAAATAGCTGTTGCTGCTGCCAGCGGGGCTGGGAGATTTTTGTTCAGGTCCTGCCTTATATATTTCAGAAGACATGGAAATTTCCCTTAATGATTGTATGTCCTGGTTCTTCCTAGGCACAAAGAAATAGCCAGCTTAATAAAAATTTTGTGAGTAATAATCACTTAATAGTTAATTCCATCCCTGCCAGCCCAATGGTTCTGTGGCAATGACAGTTTTTGTACTTCAGACTCATCCCAGGACACTTCTCTTTTAATGTGTCTTTCTTATTGAACAAGCTACACTTTCTAGGGAATCCAGGCTACACATTTCAGAATTGTTACAAATATTTCTGAGTCCAGCCCAACACTGATTTTTTTCTTAGGTGGGGGTGGAAGATTGCTTAAAATGCAAAAAAAAAAAAAAAAAAAAAAAAAAAAAAAAAAAAAAAAAATTAAAGGATTTTGGATTTTTAAAAGTGAAACATTTTTGTGTGAAAAAAATGACACTTTTTTTTTTTTTTTTAATTGAAACTGGGCAAAAAGTTTTGAGAACATGAAAATTAAGTGCAGCTTTTGGTTTCAGACTGAAAAAATGTTTTAGACAACAACAAAGACCCTCCAGACACACTTTATTGATTCTGCTATTGAGACATTCTTTCCCTCATCTTTCCCATTGCATTTCTCACCTGTAATCTGAATTTTGTTTCTCCCTTAATACAAAGTGATGATAAAGTAGACCCAGTGTATTTCTTGATGGTCAGTGTAACTCATTAATGTGTTTTCATTTTGTTACACCATTTGGACAATGTGAAGCAGCTACTGCATTGAATCTGGTCCATGCAACTGAATTGAAAATCCTTCCAGGCCATAAGGGGCACAAAACCCCAATATTTTCTGAGGCTGTAGTAGAGAGAAAGCCAGATCCTGTATGGAAATGTTCATTTTGAGAGAGAAGCTGCTTTTTCCTTGCCACCTACTGAAAGGCAGAGTTTGAGATTTTTCAGATAAAGCCTTGCAGAGATAAATATTCCATTTTTGCCTGACTGGCGTCTGCTGCACAGGGAACAAATCAATGAGATGTGGGAGCAGCAGCAGGGCAAAAGGTGCTAGAGACCAGCAAAAGCTTCCTTCAGCTCCCTTCCGTGTTGGAGGATGCTAAAAAGGGGGGATCTCCCAGTGAACAGTAAAGAAGAAAAGGGAGAGTAGAGCCCTCCAGCTGCATTTTTAAACTTTGCTTCCCCTTAGCAAACTCTTCTTGTACTTTGGTTAAAGGACTTTCCATCACTCTTTTCACACTTAGAAACACAGATCAGAAACTTAGGGTGCTTGGGTTGGAAAATGGACTTTGTGCTACCCTCAAATACTTCAATCCCTTTAGCATCAACTTGGTTTGTAGAGTACCAGATTTACCAGGAAGGGAATGCCCGTAACATTTACCCCAAGAGCAGCAGCATCTCTTTGATTTATCTTCTGGCAGTTCAGCTTCAGACAGTTTTTCAGTTTAACTACTTCCATGCAGAATAACTTGTCTCTCTTCTGATCCCTGAGCTGACCAATATGTTGAAAATGACAGGAAAATTATGTTTTAGAGAAGATGAGGGGAAACATGGCTGTAAATCTCAGAGGGCATCACTCCACTGTTGAAAATGAAATAAAGATAAGTGTAATAATAATTAGCATGACTGTCATCAAACAAGGTAATTATGATGACAATTTGATTTACTTCAAATCAAGTATGAATTAGTTTAAAGAAGTGACATTAGGCACTACTTTTCCTGCTGCTTTATCAGCAGGAAGGAAACCAACATCTCCAAATAGTTAATTTTGGGGTAAGGATCCAGTACATATGATGGAATTCCAAATGTCTCTATGGTCTAGAAATGAGGCTGCATCAGACACTGATAGCCAGGAGTGCAAACCTCCTCCACCAGAGGGGAGGACACAGGAATAGAAACCAAATGGTTTTGAGCATTGACTTGAGCCCTGTTACTTGGTCAAGCTTCTGAGTGGTTTTTATATGTATTAAGCCATTTGTTTTAAAGATTAGATCCTTTTATACTAATACACCTCTTATTTTCCTTTCCCCCTTGTGTTGTGGTGGATATTGTTTTATTGTTTCTAGGAATTTTTTTTTTTTTTAGGAAATTCAGAGATTAAAATACAGCCATGTCTTGGTTTGGAAAGACAGGTGTCTGCTAAGGAAGGCAGGAGCTCCTTTTGAACTGGAAAATGTTAAACCCCCCTCCTTCCGAATTATTATAATTTTGAAATTAAGGGGTTCTCAGGCAAAGATATGGGAGTAGGAATAACGGTTCTTTATTAGGAAAAATAAAAATGCACTAATACAAAATAACACTGCCAGAGTGAGAATATGACTTGACACCCCATGGGTCAGGGTGTTGCACAGTCCCATTCCATGGTGGTGGCTCTGCTGGAGCAGGGATCCTGGACAAGGGGGGAGTTTTCCTCTGAAGCTCCAGGGCTGCTGGAGATGGGCCTGGTCTCCCTCTGGGAATGCAGTGGAGCAGAAAGCTGCTCCTCTGGGAATGCAGTGGGCAAAGGCTGCTGTGGTGTCCCAATCCTCAGATTGGATCCAGGTAGGAATGCTTGGCTCCTCCCCTGGGTGGAGCATCTCCCCATGGGATGATGGAATTTTATCAGCCAGGCAGGGACACTCACTGGCCATGGACAGGAGAGATCTCCTGGAGGAAGGATTGGCTGTGGGAGAGATAAAGAAAAACTGTCCCACCAGGTTTTAGCAGGTGGCCCAAGTCGCAGGAGANGCAGTAGCAATCACAGCAAAATTCAGTGTAATGTCTCAGTAATCTTAACATGCAATGAAAGTGTGCCTGAGTTTTTGGGAAGTTTTCCCTTTGCCTGCCTAGAAGCTTTTCTACCTGAAGAAATCTCTGCAGAGACCTCCTGCCTAACCAGAAGCCTTGGTCTTGAATTCAGGGTTGCTCAGCAGAGGTTTGGCCTTACGGCTCTCCATCACACCACTGTTGCCTTTGTGACTAATTTCTGAAAGGTGTTTGTATAGATGGAATTGTCTCCAGAGACCCTCTTCACTTTTCCTGGGATGACATGGTCACAAGGAAAAGTTGGAGTGAGGCTTCAGCTCCTCGCTTTCAGGTTTTGTTTGCTTAGAAGTGCCCAGAGGAGATGGGAAGGCTCGTGGCTGTGTGTTGAAAACTCCTCTTCCCCATACAGTGAGATCTCTTTGGACCCCTATTTAAAACACTTCTCCATGGTGCTGATTCCTTGAGTTGTAAAAATGGTGGCAGATGAGGGGGGAAAGGCTGATGGACTGCTGAAATATGTGCATTTGGTGCAGCCTTGTGGATTCCAATGAAGAATTTCTTTCCTTAAGAAAAGGAAAGAAATTCTTTCCTACCTATTTTAAAATTTTAAGAAAAGGAAAGAAATTCTTTCCTACCTATTTTAAATAGCAGTAATGTTGCCATACTGCTTTGTATCTGTGATAGATGAGTAATGCCATGGTTGACTCTCACAATTAAAAGGCAAATATCATGTATATATGTTAAGAAGAGTTTTATAGGTTTATAGTTATGTTTTACCCCCTTGTGTTGCTGTCATGGGGTGATCTGGGTAGTTGGGACATTTGGGAGGGTTGGCTTGTTGCCATGGCAGCACCTGACCCCCAATCAAGACTTAAGGAAGTGAACTCCACCAGACAGCAAAGAAGGAGTCGATGTTCAGAACTTTGGGAGGGGCTAAAGGGCTAAAAGGTGAAACCTCCATTGTGTGGAAGAGCACATGGCGGGAAAAATCCTTTGCTACCGGGGCTGTAATATTCTCTCTATTCAATCTTCTGCTGTATTTTTGATAAGGATTTAACAAACCTTTAAAATTTTTGAAGTGAGCATAATTTCTCACGTATCTAACCTTTCCTCAGCACGCCTCTGCACCTGTGGAGCGGGTTCTACCCAAAAGCACCTGCCCTTTGCAGGGCCCCAGTTACCAGGTGGTGAAATGTTACGGTGTATTCGTTTATTCCACTAATTGTTGAAGCCCCCCAGGTTGATATAGTTGGTTTTTTCCCTCATATTGTGCCCTCCTACCTAAATGTCCATCAAAGAACCTCCTCCCTCCTTTCCAGACCCTTCCCTGTCTGTTAAGACAACCCCAAGCCCCTTTGCCCTGTCTATCAGCCCAAACCCTGCCCCTTGTTCCAGAAAGATCCCTGTCCCTCACCCAAAGATCCAATCCTTGTCCAGGACCTCTCCCCTCCCAGTGTCCTGATTTGCTACAACCCTTGAAGCTACACCCAAGGAACAAGTCATTGGTTGTTGTATGGTATCCACCCCCTGTTTTAGAAAGTTTTAAAAACCCCTGCACAGAGGTGCTCAGGGCTCTTTTGCCTGTGTTCCACTCTGGCAGTCCCCTTCTGTCGACCCTTCCCTCCTGCCTCTCCTAATAAACCCCCTGGATTGTAGACTGCAGNTCTTCTGTAAACCCTTCCCTCTTACCTCTCCTGGATTGTAGACTGATTGTACACCTTCCTAAACCCCCTGGATTGTAGACTGCAGAAGAGCCTCCTCTGCCTCCTTTGCTTGGTCCTTGCCACTCCTCCAAGAAATCCTGCTGCTGGGCCACTGCCTCAGAGGTTCTGGGTGAAACCCAGCCTAGCCAGTTCCCCACCGGCCATTGCTCACTGGGACATCGTGGAGCTGGCCAGGACTACAGAGAACAGTGCAGTGGGACAACTATTAAATCTTGTGCTGACATCAGGAGGTGAACCTGTAGGAAGGGCTTGCAGCGAGCTGCTGAATTCTGATGTTCTGGAGTGTGGCTGTAGGAAGGAATTTGTGTCACCAGTTGGATTTCCTTCTTGTAGACACTGCCAGACTGATGCTGCTTCAGTGAAATCACAGTGGTGACACTGAGAGGAGTTTAATCCCTCACAGGCAGCCCAAGTGGGAAGGGTCACAGTGCTGAGGAGCACCCCCAGTGCCCTGAGAGGGGCTCTCCTCTGGCTGCAGTGGGATACACGTGCTAGAGGGGATCCTTGTGTACTGCAGAATCCACTGTAGAGCAACTTCCAGGATGGTGGGGAGGTATTTTGGAGAGAATGAGCCCTTCAAAATTAAGCACAGAAAGCATAAAAGGTGCTTTGCAAAACCATGTTCTGTTCCTGTGTAAGTGCACGGGCAGAAATACAGATGGATTTAGCCATGGGGGGAATTTTCAAGGCTTTGGCTGTGATAGTTGGAGTAAGTGATTATCCTGTCTCCTTCACTGCAGAGCACTTTGAGCTGAAGTGCAGGACGTGTGATTTTCCTGTTCACAGAGCACAAAGCAGACACCTCGCTTGGAGAAAAGTGTTTAGTCTGGGTGAGAACTGCTCTTTGTGTGCACGCATCTGATTTATTTATAATAGATAATTCCTCCCAGCCAGATGATCTCTCCCAGCTCCCTTTCAGCCAGAGCCAGAGCAGTCTTTGTCAGTTATGTAAGGTCTGGTAAGTGTGGTGCATGAGCAGCAGCCTTTAATTTTCATCCTGGTGGAAGCTGAGATGAGCTATCCCACTTACCCCAAGAAATAATAGGGTGGTGTTTGGGAAGGCTGCTGCCCAGCTGGGAGGACAAAGCACTGCACACCCTGTGAAGGTGGAGGCATGAGGAAAACCATGGTGCTTGAGCTGAGCCATCTACAAAAGATACACAGCCAAGCAGGTCCCAGAAAGGAGAGAGCTGCACTTTCAAATTAGCTTTCCTCCCTTTTGTGCTGTTCTGCCTTTGTCCTCATCTTCAAAGGCAGAATGGGCAGGAGATTCAGGAGGTTCTCCAGAAAAGGGGCAGTTCCCAGGCTATGGGAGGTCGATGTGCAGGGGCACAGTCCCACCTAGGGGTGTTTGATTTACAACTTACCTATTATATTGCAGGCATGTGCTTAGTAAAATGGTGTGTTTCTGCAAATAGGGTAGAATGGTAAACCTGACTCTAAAAATCCTCTGAAAATTAGATTCTAAATAGAGATTATGATACCATTTCTGCACTTTCCCAATGAAGACAGGCTGAGAAAGCTGGGGCTGTTTACTTTTGAGAAGAAAAGTTTGTGTGGAGGCCTCATAGCAGCCTTCTGAAGGGGGCTCCTCTTCATCAGGAACTGGAGTGAGGGGACCAGGAGTAATGGGATCAAAGTGAATGAGGGGAAATTTAGATGAGATATATGGAAGAATTTCTTCCCTGTGAGGGTGGTGGAGCACTGGAACAGGCTGCCCAGAGAAAGTGTGGCTGCCCCATCCCTGGAAGTGCCCAAGGGCTGCTCACAAGGGAGAGTTGGAGTGAGGCTTCAGCTCCTTGCTTTCAGGTTTTGTTTGCTTAGAAGTGTATAAAAATAGAAAATGTAAACTAATCAGGTTGGACAGGGCTCTGAGCAAGCTGGGATAGGGGCAGGGGGCTGGAATGGGATGATCCTTAAGGTCCCTTTCAACCCAAACTGTTCTATGATTAAATAGCATAATTGCATAATACCTTGACTTTTCTAAAAACTAGGCATTCAAAATGTATCTTTAATCTAAATTGAGGAGCTTTTCTTCCTAATGTCTGTATAGACGTTTCCCTCTCAAAGAAATGGTAACACTTTACTCCCTGTTTTTATTCTTCCTGTCCATAGCAATGTAAGTGATAGATCCAAGCTGAGAAGGAGTTTGGAGTGGATCAGATTGGAGGGGAGGGTGTGTGGGTGAAGAACTTCTCTAGCATATTTTTCACAGTGGTCCTGAGTTACTGTGCCACTTGCTCATACTCTCCCTCAGGCAGACAGCTGGAGCTGAGGGTAAATGACATAACCCCAAACCTGTGTTGTCTTTGCACAGGTATTTATGATTTACGTCCTCTTGGCCACGTCTCATTTTTCAATGACTTGTGCATTTTACAGTCTTGAATATAAATACCTGTGTCCTGGACATTAGCAAGGAAGTCAAATAGTTACAATGCTTCTGATCCTTCATGGCACTTACTATGCTTGGTTTGCAAAGGGCTGTAAAAGGAGGGTCTGTGTTCCTTTACTGAGAAGAGGCTGAAGTAATTTGGACTAAGGCTCTTACAGGGGCTTTCCAATGGTAACCTTTTTTTTAAACAGTTTACCATCCTTGCCCATAAACTGCAACCAGAGAGATGTTGTACTGTAGCAAATACAGCCTCACATTCCCCTCAGATTTCAACTGGCTGTTTGTGTATGTGCAGAATTAGTTGGAAATGAGGCAGATTTAGCACATCCTATCCCTGTGCTGTTCTCACAAAGCAAAGCAACTGCTCCCCAAATGGCTCTGAGGCATGGCCCTTTCTCTGCTCTCCTTGAGCTGCATCAAGCTGTTGTTTAGACTTTAAGAGAGGAGGGTGAGTTTGGATGTTACAGCTGCAATCTTTAGTAAGCCTGTTTCATGTGAAATCATAAACTCCACAGCGTGGCTGCTCCAGCTGTGAGTTGTCTCTCTCTCCCCTGCCCCCAGTCAAGGGGAAAGGTTTTATGCAAGAAGAGGGGAGGAAGAAAAGAATATTTAACTATGATCTGACTCTGGCAAGTCATGTTCTATTTAAAACTTCACTGCACCCAAAGAGCCCAGCCTGGCAAGTGGTGCAATGACAGCAGAACTGGTTCAGCACAGGCATGAGCATCCCAGGTGACTTCTGCAGCTTCCACTGGACCCCAGAGACCCCTGGATCTGTCTCCAGCTCCATCTCTCCCACATCAAATTCTCCATCAGCTCTGCAGGGTGATGTGCAGTGATGTGCTTATGAAGCATTTGATGCAAATGTTGGTGCTAGACTCTGCCAGTCCAGTTTAAACCTGGATTTGCTTGCTCTTTTTTTTTTTTTTTTTTTTTTTTTTTTTTTTTTTTTTGTTAGTTTGTTTTCTCTGGCTATTACATTAATTGTTTCCTTGAGTCTTTTCCTCTCACATTCTTTTCCACTTATTTTAAGCCAAAGGTGATGGATTGTTTGTTCCCTCTCTCCTAAAACACTCTCCTATGCTTTGTCTCCCAAACAAGTACTCAGTAAAGACCTGACTGATCAGTATTTAGGCTTGCACTTGATTTCCCCAACCCATAAAGGAGAAATTAAATAAGAGAGAGCTCCTTTTGTAGTTCCACTAAAGCTGATACTGAGGGGTCCTATCCTTTTTTTCCTTTCCTGAAGGGAAGGTGGGGATAGTGAGGAGCAGGATCTGTGTTCCCATTTTCCATGGCAGTAACTCTCAAAGAAGATTGGGAAATTGGTCTGACTTCTGTTTTCCAGCCCTGCCCTGGGTGTTCCCCAGCATTGCCACCTAGAAGCATCCACACTCAGCAGGTTGGTGGGGGACAGCAGTTTCTTGTGGAGCCCTGTGCTGTTCTAGGAGGGAATGTTGTCTTTCCTGTCCCTTCCATCCCAAAATGCATTTTTTTTCTGTGCAATTAGAAAAATACTGACAGTAATGGACTTTCCCCGGGGGTGTTTGTTTTATGTGCAATTATAATTAGCAGCACTGATATGTCTACTCTTTCTGATAATGTATGGAAGGACACTTTGATTTTGTGGTGCTTTGCCTTTGTAATCTCTACAATGTCAGAACAGAAAAACACTCACACTCTGTGCTGTCTCCTGTCACACCAGCTACCCTTTGAAATGCAGCTTGCTCCATTTCTGCTCTCAGTGAATACCATGGCCCCTTTTTTGTCCAAAGCCTGTTGTTCTGTTAGTCTAAGTCTTGTTCTTTTTTTCCCCATTGTGAAAAGAAGTTGATGGTCAGGATCTCTATTGTAAATAAACAAAGGTGGATAAAAAACATAAGCTGTCTTTCACTGAAGCAAGCAAGAGACTGTTTCTGCAGAGACAGGTTTGGGTTTACAAAGCAAGAACTGGATAATGTCAGAACTGTTGACAAGCAACAAATCTTGGTATGCAACCCATGCCAGATCCCTGCTGCCCAGCTGAGCCCCAGAGGGGTTTAGTTTGCTGCCTCCCCTCATTAACACGTGTGAGTTTGGGCTGTGGAGAGACTAAAAAGGTGGAGTCTTTGTTCTTGGAGACAAAACTTGCTGGTGGTGTTGTACAGGGGAGGTGTTCTTGTGCCCTCCCACTGCTTCTTGGTACCTGTGCACCCCCCTGGCCTGAGCATCACACAGCTCATGCAGCTTTGTCCCTCTGCTGTTCAATAAGAGCTGACCATAACACCCATTAGGGTAAAACCAGCCTGGTTTGGCTTTGAATTCTTCCTCCAGTCCAGCCTCAGGCTTTGCACATGCCAGAGCATGCAGCTGCCTTTCACCTGGGCCAGAGCTCAATATTTTTGGCAGGGGTTTCCATTTTTACCTGGCTCACAGTGGCAATCCATAGCAGCTCTTCCCACTTGTGGAAATAGGGGAGATGTGTCCTGCAGTTTGGTGGTGCTTTCTGCTGTGATTTCTTTTAGAACAGTTAAAAATCTCTCCTTCACTAATCAGTGTGTTTTCTTGACACATGAAGTCTCTCATGGTCTGATTTTCTTTTATTCTTCATCTATGAAAAATAAAGCTTGGTGAAGTCAGTGCTATGGACTTAGAATTCAATGCTTTTTCTGTAGCCAAGGTTTCTGCTGTGACTCATTGAGAATATCCCAATTACCTATGGATTTGTATCAGCCAGGTTTCACCACCTCTCCTCTGAGAATTTTTGATTTGCCAAGAACTGGAACCACAACGTGCCTGAAATGTCTCTGACAGTTACTTTTACCAACCTCCCTGAGCTTCTGGCACCCCCACCACATGCTGTTTGTCTTTAATGTGTGCAGATATATGCTGCTGGACCAGGGCTATGACCAAGCATGCAAAGCATCCATTAGAAGCAGGTTCTGATTTTCTCTGTTCATGGGCTGGTTAGGCTATCACAGTTCCTACTGCCAGGAAATTTTCCCTTTTATGTTCCTTACATAAATACAGCAATTGCCCACATTTCTATACTTATATAAAATGAGCTCTTTTTTCTTTCTTTCTTTGAGTAATATCAGTTCTACTGGGCCTAATCCTGAGATATGCCAAAGTCTCTAATCTTACACGTTTTACTGAAAACTGAGTGATTAACCTCTTGGCAAAGCTATTTGGAATATCAGGGAGGGTTAAGCTGTTGAAACAGGGCTATGGACAGGCCTTTTGGGTCCTTGACTGGATCCCTAGCTGAGCCTTTTCCTACATGCCATGCTAAATGAGCTCAGTATTGCTCCTTGACTTGGCTTTTCTAGAGGTTTAACAGTCTGCTGGCACAGTGTGTCCTTTCCCAAAAATGTATGCTCAAACTACAGCTCCCACTTGTTCAAATGGACTTCCCAGGTTACATTTCCCTTTCCAGAGGGTCAGTCAAACCATATCCAGAGGTCTGCCTTGCAGTTAGTTATCCATGACAGGAGTACAGCTTAAGAACTCTTTTTTCCTTCTTCTTTAACAGCAGTTCATCCCCTTCCCCCTGCTGTAGGAAGAGGGAAAAAAATTTCCCAGTGCTCGGAGCAAAGTTAATCCAATAACTGTGGTAATTTATGAGTTGATGGTTGATAGCAGAAGATGCAATTATTCTTTTCCAGCCTTAGCTAGCTCCCTGTGATCAAATATGATTATATGTTATTGTTCAGTGAATCCTTTGCTGAGCACAATGCACTGACCTGATGGCACCGTGCCCCTCCAGCATTGCATTATCAATTAGATCAGTTCCTTATCTTGATTATCCGAGGCCCTAATCCTACAAAATCGTGTGAATATTTAAAAATTTACTGGCAGAATAAATCCATGCCTGAAGTTTTGTGATGCAGCCCGAGATGAAAGGATCTGGGGAGTTTTCAGTCCCTGCAGGTACCTGTGTTTGCTGGTTTCATCCTGGCTTATGTTTATTTTTGTCATCATTGTACTTTGATTTTAGCCCAACCTTTTCCCAACCCCAACTGCCTTTAGACCAAGCCTGTGAGTGATGTGACCTTTGCTTGTCAGCACAGGAGAGGGTGTAAATTAATTCATAGGCTTATTTGGTACAGTCAGTTCTGGCCTAGGTGCTTTTATTGGAGCATCCTTAACATCAATAGCTAAATGAGTCCAGGCTGGATGAATCCTCTGTGTCCTTGCACAACCCCTGTACAATCCAGGCTACACAGAACCACTATTACCCACTCACAATCAGCTTCTTGGCATCAGACCTGCTGACTGATTTATACCCAGTGCATCTTTATTGCTGTGTGCATATTTATGCATCTGTATGTCTTCATTTCAGGTGGATGTCCCCCTTAAATCAATATTTGGTTCATGCCATTAGAAGAAACCTAGAAAATGCAATGCCACAGCGAAATACTTAACCAGGCAATTCCACCAAGGATCTAGTTATCTTTTGATGTGACTACAATAAAAAACACAATAGTAGAAGCAGTTCTAATTTGCCTTTGTAAGATCTGTCTTAAGGCTAATGGGAGGAAACCAAACCAAAATCTGGCTGAGCCACAGGGCTTAAATACCTGAGGAAAAGCATCCTTCAGCTATAGAAAAAGTGGCATATGCACAAATCTGCCTGAATCTTGCCCACAGTCCTGTAAGGCAGACTGCCAAGCAGAGGTGGTCTGGTTTTTAAGGCAGAAGTGGAAGTGCAAGAAGAGAGTGCTGTGGGAGTCATCCCCAGGAAAGGGAATGTGGCCCTGGCTGGGAGGAGATTTGAGAATTGCCCTGATGGCCTGAACAAGTGAGACCTACCAGGGGAGGGACAGGGACAGAACAGTCTGGGAAGCAGGGAAAATGTGGGTGGTGCAGCAAGGACAACCTGGGGACCGGGAGACCAAGAACAGCAACGTGAAGTTATCCCATTTCTCACCTCAGCCAGGCTGCTGTTTGTGCTCTCAGCATCAAAGCTGGTGGCAGCACCCACAGACTGTTCTCTGAGATGAGTGCTGGTGGTGTGTCCTGCAGAGCTCTGCTTCGGTCACTGGCTGCACTGCCAAACACCTCCCGGGGTGGAACAGATAAATCCATGTTCCCTCTACTCAGCTGTACGTGTTCCCTTGTGAAAAAACAAGTAGATGTGTTCTGACAGCTACCTCTGTGGTTGGGCTGGTTTGCCTGCTTCCCCTTTACCCCATGGAGAGGCTTTGTGTGTGTTTGTGTTCAGAAATACCACAGCACTTGTTTGCTGTCTGCCGGAGTCCCTGCTGTGCTTCTAAGTGCTGTTCTATTTCTGTTTCATCTGCTAATGAATTGCTTAGGTTTTGATACATATCAGTGTGCAAGTCACTCAGGGAGAAGGAAGGGTCAAGCTGCTGGTTTGTAGGTGTTGATGTAGTGGTAAATGTCTTCTTAATCCCAGTATAACCCAAAGATTTGTTTGGGGGTTGCTGCAGTATTCAGTTTCTCAGGGCAGCCCAGCAATGATGGAAGGGTAGTCCTGGTTTCACCCTCAGGCTTTTCTGCTCCAGGCCCTGTGCTGGATGCACTTCTAGATGCTGCTAGAGCAGTGATGCCTTAACTCTGCTTCTGATTCCAAGAGAATCAGTAATCCCCACCCTTTTCCTTCCAGGTACCATGCAAAGCAACCCCCCAGCACGGTAACAGTGCAGATGGCATCTGCTGCAGTGGCAGATGGACACAGCAGTGATCTGGCCTCCAGCCTTGCTGCTGCACTTCCCACAACCTTCCTGCTGCAGGGTGGGGTGTGAAGATGCAGAAATCCGTGGTTCTCTGGGCTTTGTGTGGGTCTGGTCCAGCTAGGGAAGGGTATCCATGGGGCACCAGGTGTGTAGAAAGGAGTGCATGGGGAGAAGCCATGTCATCACATGAAAGTAGGAATAATCTACATGACATACCATACTCAGTAACATTTTTCCCAGCACCCAATACAAAGACCACAACTATACACAAATACAACACAAAGAGTCTCCTTTCACCACGTGGGTCTTTTGTGCAGAGCTCAATGAGAAGCCAGAGCTGCAGTGAGATCTTCATGATGAATCTGAATCCAAGGGCAGATGGGTTAACCTGGGCTCTGAGGAACCAGGCTGTGAGGTGTGTGTGTGACTTGGGCTCTTCCCCTTCATTCTGGACCAGGGTGTTTTAGGAAGTGCAGTGTTGCAGCTCAAGTTTTTAAAGACCTGGTTGTGAATGCACTGTGGGCTTGGGGAGATGGTTCTGCTGCCACTGTGGCAGAGGGTGACCTGTGCTCCCCAGGATGGCACCAGTCAGTTTGGTAACTCAGTCCCTGAAGAAGGTGGCAAAAGTCTTTTCTTGTCTCTACCATGAGCAGGTGGTGTCTGAGTAGGGCAGATGGAAGATAAGCTTGCACTTGCTCTTAGAACCACTTCAAAGAGTATGAACCCTCACACAGCTAAGCCAAAGCCTTGGATGTGTAAGCAGGAGCTTTAGTAGTGTATCCACAGTGCTTCCCAACATTCCAGCCCTTTCAAAGGGACTCTGTACTGGGTCTCCCTGAGAGCTTCCTAAATGCTGTTCCAGCAGCAAAGGGTGAGGGCCTGGCATCCCCAGCTGTGCTCTGCTTTGTGCACACAAGGGTTGCTGCACGTACAGCTCGTGTGCCCCTGTCTGTGAATTAGAATTAATTATTAGAAATAAATTACTGCATATATTACTGCATCCTAATACTGGGTATTAGAAATAAAGCACTGCATTTTGTCAGGGGGCTTGTCTGAATCCTGCTGTTCCCTTTGTCTCACACCCCAGGAACAGAAGGGGAGCCTGAGGCTTCAGGGCTGATTTTTACGTGGTCTGCAGATCTGGTGCTGTGAACTCATTCTGCTCTGTGATGCCAGTGGCTCTTGGTTTTGGTTTGGAAAGAATACTCACAAGAGTTTCTTGGTTGATGTAAATAGTTTACCCTCTCTGCTGGCAAGCAGACACAGTTTAACCACTCGTGGTCCTGAAGAAGCTTCTGATGTTGGCAGCTGTGCTACAAAGATAGGTCCCAAACTACTTTCTGCTGTGGCTTTTGAGATGCCTCGAGGTCACTTTAAGTGATGATGTCTAGATAAATACATATTTTGATTAAGATAGCACTTTGCCTTTTATTAGGCCTTGATCTGTATAAAAATGTATGGATCCCATCCAGTGTATTCTGTGTAAGTTAATATGGGAACTGACACAGCTCTAATAATGGAAAAACAGAGATTTTCTTCTGAGAATTGTGCCCTACTGCCTTCTCCTGTAGGCAGCAGGGTGTGCTACTGTTGCATGTGACCTGTGTGAAGGAGAAGAGTCTATTGATTGAAATATATAGATATTGATTGCATTGATCAACACAGCAGACACTTGCAAAGACAGCTCCTTCCAAGGCAGACTGCAGCACTGGGAGCTCAGGCAGGAATCTGGGATGGAGCTGCACTGAACTTGTGGAGGATGCTGCTGGGAGTGGTTCCTTATTTTCACAGGCACTTAAAAACTGGGGAAAGCCCTTTCCATTTCCCACTGTGGTTTATATGGCATTATGGAAATACAGTTAACTAGAGTAAGCACAATAATTTATCCTGTGCTAGCACCTCAGCCAGACCAGTTATTGATCAATACATGCTCACACCAAAGGCTGTACAAGAGGCATGCAGGGAGGGCAGTCTGCACAACTGTGGTTTTTCAAAAACCTGCCATAAATCTCCATCCAAACATCACATTGGAGACCAAATTGAATTGGCACAATGTCACCCTGGGGTGACACAAGAAGGACACTGAGCAGTTATGTTCAAAGCAAACTAAAAAACTCTTTATTAAAACATCTGACTCCATATATATCTATCTTTCTGAAATGCCAGTGTCATTGGAGGGTTACAGTGCCACCTCCTCAATGTCACTGGGCAACCCAACAGTCCATCAGGTTGCTCATCCCCCATAAAAGAACAAAAACCAGTAAGTTATTTATATAAAAATTATAAGAAAGTTCTATATAAAAATATAAACATCAGAAGGCTTAATAAAATTTGAAAAAATCAAAGACAACAGCCCAGCATGAATTTCATTTATCCTATACATAATATAGTTATTTTTGAACACCAGCTTTCTCTAATTTGTGTAATGTGTTGTAATTTTAATGTCTGGTCATGAGAGAGGGAAACACCACCTGAAACCTGAACTCTTGAGTCTGCTTATTCCAAAGTGTGTTTGGGTTTACCAGACAGTACAAATTACCTTTCCAAGGAACTCTTTTATTTTTGGGGAGAGTTTCTTCAGCCTCACTGTCCCAGTTATCTTCTTGAACACATAACTGGGTTTAAGTGGCTTTTGTCTAACTCTGGCTTGCCCTCAGGCACTTTCTGTCAGGAGGAAGGGACAATCTGCTGATGCAGATAAGCAGAACTGGTGCAGCCTTTGCCACCTTATGTAAATAGCAGATTTGTGGCGTGGCCCCAAGGAATTTATTTGTATTTATATTTGTATTTAAATAAAATTTAAATTTTATTTTATTTATTTGTATTTAACTGGGCAGGCTCTAACATCTGTATTCCAGAAAGACTTGACCTCACATGCTCTGAAGTTGGTGGAGGGACCTCTCTGTGTTTTGGAAAGTCAGATCCAGACTCCAGTGGTGCTGATCTGGGATTTCTGGGAGCAAACTCAGCTTTTTGCTTCCATCCTCCTCTGACCCTTTGATGTTCTGTTCAGCCATCAGGTCCAGCCACTGTGAGAGATCATATAAAGCAAATGCAGGAGCAAGATTTGTACAGTTTCCACTTAGGCTGGCAAAATGAATTCTCAGTTTTCTTACGTGTTCCTGACCACCACTCTTCCCACCTCCCAAACCAATTTTGGCCAGTTTTGAGCTTCTTCAGTTAAGGAACAAAACTCACACAGTGGCAGCTTAAGCAAGCCCAGCAAAGTGGAATGATCCTAGTTCTGCAAATCAAACCCTCACATCACTTGTTTCACAAGAATCTGCATCCCAAGATGTGTGTGAATTGGTAAAAATGGATAAATCACTTCAAATAGGAACACTGGAATTTCTCATTGTGACTATTGTGTAGCTAAAACAAAATTTTGTATTTATTGGCAAATGTATTTGTTCTTATTGTGCAGGCAACATTTACAGCCTCTGATAATTTGTTTGTTCTGTTTATTTTACTGTGCTTAGAAGACAACAGCAATTTGCATTCATTTGCATCTCATTTTAAGGGACAGTGATAACAAGAAAAGTTGTGGTGGGATGTGTGCATATAGGAGTTTTTTATATATAGAAATATATATGTACATAAACAAAATTCCTCATTTTCCTATAACGTTTGAGAGGAGATAATTGCTGCTGGGATTTTATCACAGTTTTCACATTCTGCAGCTCTCCCTTGTACTCTTCTTTTTGTATTGCATGCCTAAAGTTTCAAAACCCTGCACAGATCCCATTTATGTAGGACAAAAATAATTCTAAAGGGCAACAGACTATTAAAAAAAACACTCAATGAAACTAATTGAAGCTAACAATTTAACACACACTGCTCATTGCACAGTTCTTTATCAGACCCATTGAGCAGGCAAGCTCAGCAAGATCCTGGAAAAAAACAATTTTTGTTTTTCCAACTAGACCAACATTTTCAGTTACCAGAGGGGAAAAAAGAGGTCTATTTTAGACCAGGAGCAAAAAATAAAAGTGTATGATTAACAAAAAGTGGACTAGCATGGGTTAGTAGATGTCCTAGATGAGTGGATTTAATAAGTAATTTTATTTTATTAGACTTTTTCTGTAGTGTGTGTTTGGTTTTTAATAGTCAAAGGCACACACAGGCCAAGGACAGATAGGTTTGTGTGGGCCAGTTGGTCTGACTGAAATGTTGGCTTGCTCATGCAATATTCATGTTTAATTTACAGACACTGGCATCACCAAATGTGTGAGTGAAAGGGATGGGTAGGGATGCACAGCAGTTACCACTCTTGCTGATGCTTGCCAAGATGGACTTTCCCTGTTTTGAGAGGCAGGGGAGTGGCTGAGATAGCCAGGATGCCACTCCATGATGGGAGGGGAAAGAGGAAAGCTTCCTTTTGAAACACTAAACTCTACTAAGCAGCAATTTCAGCAATAAAATGTGTTTCTTAGGCTCCCAGGCCATATATTTATATTAGGTTTTGATTTGGTGGTGTGGATTCGTGTGCTGACATTGGTTAAAACACTCAGCACAGGCTGAAGGACAGCAGAGTGAGATGATAAAAACACATCCAGTGTCCAGGCTGTATGTGGCTGTGACTGAGCATCAGGGCTGGGTGGGTAATATGGAATAAGGGCTGCTGGAGGGGTATGAACAGAGTAGGATGAGGCTGACAGTCCAGGGACCACGGATCTGCCTCTTGTGAAATCACCCCAGTGGTCACAATGGTGTGTGGGATCAAGTTTAGCATCTGGCAGCATCTCCTTAGGTGCCCCTTGAACTCTTCTCTGGCTGCACACAAAAGGAACATTAAACTCAGCCCTGCTCTTTCCTCCTCTGACACAATGGCTCGCTAGGGAGTGTGAATGGCTGCTTGGTAAAGATCCCCCTGGAAGGGCTCCTTGGGGCTCCTTGCCCCTGCCAGGCACCTTCCCTGACCTGCCCTGGGTTGTTAGTGAGGGCAATAGTGGATTTGTCTTTACAAACCAGCTGTGGATCTGCTGGTAGATAAAACCAGCACTGGGAGATAAAGGAAACAATGGGAAGGATTCCACTGATTGATGAATGGAAAAAGATGTTTGCTTTTACAAATAAACTCTAGGTTGGTTGATAATAGAAATTAGACATTGAAAGATGAAAGAAACAATGGGAAAGAAAACCCCTGAATCCTGTAAGAATTAAAAATGAAAAGGGAGGGTTATACATTAGAGGGGAATCTTTGGGATCAGGCGTTCCGGGAAGTCTGAACCTCTCAAGTACCTCAGAAATGGGGAAAGAGAGAGGGAAATGTGGCTGGGAAATTGGGATAAAAAGGGGGCTGTGTCCTCCAAAAATTGGAGAGACCCCAGGGCAATGCCCCATGGCCTCTCCCTTGATTGGAATAAAGTAAAAGGGACTCCTCTGTCTCCTTTTTGGACATAAACCTCTGATATTTGTGGATTAGTTTTCCTTACATTAGTCAGCTGTGACTCAGTTTTCTGAGCCCATTCACACCAATATCCTCCTAGAAATCACCATATCCTCCTGGAAATCACCATATCCTCCTGCAAATCACCAATATCCTCCTGGAAATCACTGAGACTCAGGCTCAGTTGATCAGGTCCCAGTGAGGCCATGAAAGTGGGATGAATTTATTCTCAATATTTTTAGTGCTGTGAGTTTCCTTAGGCCTAAGGAAAGACTTGTACCCTGCAACAGTTCCAGTGTCTTCCCAGAAAAGTCTCTTCAGGCTGTTCCTAGGGGGGTGGCAATGTCATACCTGTATCACTAGGTCATCTCTTATGCCTCATTTCAGGACATGGTAGGAGGGGTTTATGTAGAAATCCTGTGGTTTTTGAAAGATGTGTTTGAGCTGGACGTTTAAGCTGCTTGAAGAGATTTTATTGCATCAGTAATTTGAAGTACTGAATGAACTGTGGTGGAAAACAACCAGTCCAAGCACTGAAAAACATCCTGATGCTTACAGGGGCTCAAACAAAGTCACAAGGAGTTCAGTGTGGTAAGAAACCTTGACCCTTCGTGGCAGGAAGAATGATGCTGTGATTCCATGTGATCAGAAGGCTATTTTATTATTTTATAATACTAATTATGTTAAAGAAAACTATACTAAACTATACTAAAGAATAGAGAAGGATACTTACAGAAGACTAGAAAGATAATAATAATGAAACTCATGACTCTTTCCAGAGTCTCAACACAGCTTGTATGACCATTGGTCAGTGATTGAAAACAACTCACACCAGAGCCCAATCAAAATTCATCAATTCAGGTAAACAATTCCTAACCCATTCCACATGAGCACAGCACAGGAGAAGCCAATGAGATCAGGATTATTTCCCATCTCTGGGCTCCTCTCTGCCTTTTCAGCTTCTCAGGATAAAATCCTGAGCGAAGGAATTCTGTTCAGTGAAATGTGAGGAGCACAGTTCAGTGTAGGCTGCCTTGGACAGAGTGTTTTGCTTTGGACCCATTTTTTTCATACTTTTGTTGGGGTTTCACCTCATAGTTCCCATAGTCCATTAGATCCATCCCTGCAGCAGCACCCTGGGTGCTCCTGCTTGTTCAGAGGAGAAGCAGAAGGTCTGTGCTATCTGTCAGCTTCTGTGACACCCACCAGGTAGCTGCCTTTGGTCTGGGAGGTTTATTTTTGTGCACACATGTGAATTTATAGACACACATGTGTATCCCTTAGGGGAAGCATGCTTGCATTCCCACCCTCTGTGAGAACCAGCAGAGCACTGAGTCCTCCACAGCTAAACTGCTCATCCTCTGGGCCTCTGGCTGTCCATCTTTCTGTGTTCCTAAATACCTGCTCGGTGGATTTTGGCTAATAGGAGAAATTACTTTGATTTATGCACTTGTATTTTCACAATGCCGTGGAGCCTGGCTCATTAGCCAAGATACTGAGCTGAACAATGCCCCAGTCTGCTCTGAGCCCATTTTAGCAGTGCAGGTTCTAGTATGGGTTGGTAGATGTAAATATAGTGGAAAAGAACTCAGCTTGGTGATATGAGCAGAGAGCAACACTGAAAAAAATCTTCCACTTCCCCACATTCAACTTGAATAAATCCCACAGCTCTCAGGACCACTGATGTCATCTCTGAACATAGTCCTGCTGCAGCCAGCAAATGATGAGGTGTGTGCTTTTAGCAGAGACATTGCAGGAAAAAAATCCTGTGGGAGGGAAAAAAATCCGAATCCTGACCCCTGTTTGCTCTGCTCCCAGGTCCAATCCTCCATCAGAACTGTCCACACAAAACCATTCCTCCACAGCCCTCCTTGGGAGCAGCTTTCCAGGGATAACAGAGAATTCTCAGAGCTAACACTGGTAAGGGGAGGCTGAGCTGATTAACCAGAGCTGGGGGCATTTGCTGGTAGCACCTGCAAGGTAACAAAGCCAGGTGCATTGAGCCAAGTGTCAAATCCCCTTTTGGTCAGATGTGTGAAGGTGTGAACCATTCTTTGGTTTGATCATGGACACACCAGTCTTTGTCCCTGATTTGTGTATTCATTAGGAGATGAAGACGTGTGAAAGTGGAAAAGTAAAAAGGGCTGATCTCTCTGCCTGGCATAATACATTTGACAAGAGGCTGGGTTACTTTTATTAGTGTGTTTAATAAAGTAAGAAAAGAATACTAGGGAAAAAATATATAAAGAAGGAAAAAGTTTGCCAATATCTGCAACATTGTTTTGTGTTTCTGCCTTCCCAGAAGGAATGATCTGGATAATCTACTGATTTACTGCCAGCCATGAAAACTTGTGCATAAGTAATAGAGTAACACAGGTTTATTCACATTGATGAGGACAGGAGGTGATAGCAGAGATGGGGCTGCACAGGAAATCTACTTGCACTAAAGTAAAATATAATAATGATAATCCAGGGTCTCTTTGCAAAGCCTCACCTGATCCTCTCTGCCTCGCAGACCTCGCTGCCCAGAGTGTAGGTACACACTACAAAAGAGACAAACCTCAGGTCTGTTCTTGTGATTTTACCAAGAGCAGAGGTTTCATGTGGTTCTGGTTCAGAGAAAGCAGCTGCAAGAGTACCAACAGGAGAAAATGCTGTGGGAGGATGTTTTATAAAAGATACTTCCATCCTGTTTCGTTCTTAGGTTCCTCAAGTGTGGACCACAGGAATAGTGTAATGCCTTTGGACAAAAAAAGGGATTTCTTTTCCCAAAAAGACTCCCCCTAAACACTTCTTCGAACTTCCTAAGATCATTATTAGCTTTTAAGGAAACACAAAGCTCCCAGTCAAGCATTCCTTGCACAGATGACTCAGGTCCCTGGAGAAGAGCTGCTTTCACTTTTGTTCTGTGCTTGGTGCTCATAAACCAGAGAATTTGATGTGACTTCCCCAGTGGAGCTCTGCTAGTTGTTGTTTCATTCCTGACCTGAGCTGTGCTTATTTCAGTGTTGGGATTCCCCCTCCCACGTTCAGAACAATTGTTACCTGTGCAGGTGCTATAGGTGCTGTGTTGGGAGAGAAGAGGAATGTTTGGGAATGTTACAAAAATTAAAACAACCCCACCCCACTCTGCTGCCTCTCTGATTGAAGAACTGAGCACCTGCACTTCAAGGAATAGAGTGAAACTTGTGTTTGTGAACTCCAGGGCTACAGGAAATGAAACTTCCAAGTTATATATCCAAGATTACAGTTTAAATGTCATTTGTAAAACACTCAAAATGTCGAGCAGTCCCTGTGTGCCAGACCACATTGTGACACTATCCTGGAATTCTTGCTGAGGAGAGGGGAAAGCTCAGGTAAAATATGAGCACAGCCTGAACTTCAGTGCTTTTGGATATTGCTGTGCTTAGTCATGCAATCTAATGTTCTGAGGAAGCCTTTGTGGTTTTATTATTATTTTATAAATTCACTCTGTGTACAAAGATATTGTGCATATTAATCTTCTATCATTA
Organism: Peucedramus taeniatus; assembly: GCA_013400575.1. Taxonomy (NCBI): domain Eukaryota; kingdom Metazoa; phylum Chordata; class Aves; order Passeriformes; family Fringillidae; genus Peucedramus; species Peucedramus taeniatus. The sequence goes on from WBNO01001419.1 coordinate 703,127, forward strand.
AAAAAAAAGAAGAAAATAAGAATCTAAAGGTAATTCTCAAACAGTGAATAGAGAAGAATATTTTGATTTTAGCAACCTGTGGATTAGACAATTTGAAAAACCCCAATCCTCGAGTTTGGATTTGGGGTTTTTTTGAAGGCTAAGTTGATTTCTGCTCCCATATAATGTAGCAATGCTACAGGAGGCAGAAGCCAATAATTTCTTCTTTTCTTTGGCTGCACCTGGTAAATGCTGCAGATGAATATATCTGTGGCTGTGAATTTCACATAAAACTGCTCAGATATAATCAGCTTAAGAGGAACTATTTTCTGAAGTAAAATGTATATAATTGATGCCACTTTAATGAGATAAAAATATAATCAGTAATCCTTTGTTTATAACTTTAAGCTTTCCTTAGAAAGTATTTAAGGAAAGAAAGTATTATGTAATTCAGGATTTAGTTAAGGTTGTGAATATGTTTAGGGTGCCTTTTTTTGTTGTTGTGTGTTGCGTGGTTTATTTTCTTTTTTTTTTTTTCCCCACAAACTGAAGCACAGCCCTCAAGCCTGAGCTGTTGTACCTCCTCTCTCATGTTTGAGAGCTTTAGGTCAGTGTAATTTTATATGCCATGCCTCTGCCCTCCTCCTCCTCTCACATTCTGATCCTCCCAGAAGGTGGAACAGCTCTCAGATGGGTTTTGCTCTCAGAAGGTGGAACAGCTCTCAGATGGGTTTTGCTTTGATGTGAGACATCCCACACCTTCCTGGCATCCTGGGGGCCGGCTGCAGCAGGAGATGGAGCTGACAATTCCTTTTTGTTGTGGTGACAACCATCTTTATTTCGTTTGCTTGTGTTTGAACGCTGGCAAAGGCTCTCAGCCCAGGCAATATTCCCTGCCAGTTTGGGAATGGTGCGCGGGGAATCTTCCTGGGGACACAGCTGCAAGGACATCTTCCCACCTGTGCACACTGAGGAGATGCTGGCAGCTAATTTCTGTTCTTCTGCTTTGAGCACATCAGGTTCTGGATGTTGGGCAACGTTCAGGCCTGCACACACCCATGGTTTGCTGGGTTTGCTGTAAAATATCCATGGCAGGGAAGCCGGGGTGTGTCAGAGCAGAGCTAGACTCTCGTGATTCCCCTTGCTTGGGGATTTCTTGAGAGTCCTTTTCACAGCCAGATGGTTTAAGAAAGAGTCAGAGCTGCCTGGCCTTCGTTCTCCAGGTTGTTTATTTTCTCTTATCTATAACATGTTCTCCCTGCCCAGCCCAGATGCTCTCAGCAGCTCAGCTCAAGGCACACTGCCCACCCTCAGGGCTGTGTTGTCTTTTTATCCTATAAACTACAGACATTATTTACAGTTAATCCCCAATACCCATCACCTGTGTTAGACAGTCAGTTTCTACTCTAAACCAACCCCAAAGTGCCACCATCACCAAGAAGATGGAGGCCATGAAGAAGAAGGAGGAAGGACAGTGCACGCCCAGATTGCTCCACCTTGACCCCCCTGTACCCTTATCATATGAATCCTAACATTCTATTTTTCTATTTAATAATAAGCTGCTTATTTTATTCTACTTTCCCTGGTTTGTAATTCCTCATATAAAGTTGGTAACTGTTTCCATGGCTCAAGATAAAGGGCAGAGGGATCTTTGGCTCCATTCCAAGCTCTCAGAGCCCCCTGCCAGGGTCTCAGCCCATCCAAGGCAGCAAGAGGGATGTCCTGGTTTCCCACACTAGACTAGTTTTTATACTTTTGTGTTCCTGAGGTATTTTTAAGCATTTCAAGTGTTTCCAGCTGTTGCCAGGTCCTCACAAAGCAGCACAGCTGAAGTCCAGGTGTGCTGTCCTCCCCTCCTTCGTGGGGGCCAAGGGAGTCACAGCAGACACTACAGAGCTCATCAGTGATGCAGGCAGGGCTGGGGGAAAACTGTCCCAGGAATATTTTTGGATGGCAAAAGGATTACAGCTGATCTTGAAATACTTTGTGAAATTATGCTAGTGATGCTGAAAATCAGTTACAGAGAGAAAATCCTGTGCTCATCCCATCTTGACGTGTTCCACTGACACTTTTTCAGGATGAAATATTCCTCTCTCAAGAAAAAGTCTTTGAAAGTACTTTCTGTCATCTACAAATTTCAGTCCACAAAGGGTCAAGAAAACTCCCTCAGGGGGGTACATCTCCCCCTTTCCAGTAGAAACCATTTCATATTTAATGTCTCAAAAGCTCTTTCTGGGTGGAATCCCAGCCTTTTCCCAGCTCTAATCTCAAGCCTGAGGTGTGAACACCCCTAAGGTGTGAACTCAGGTACTACAAGGCAAATGTAGGTGGCAGTGGTGGTGTCTCACCTGCAAGAACACCTGCTAAATCAGCAAGTGGCAGCACTAATAAAACCTAGGTACTTTTTAAGCTTGGGTATCCTTTTGCCAACAGGGTTTTGTATAGAAGGTAAAAGGTTTGTGATTGTTCTTTTTGGGTTGGCAGGGTTGCCCTGTCTGCCTTGCATCTGTGTTCACAGGAACAAGGCACTGCAGCTGCATTTTTGCTTGGCTGAGAATATTCATAAAATCTCCATCATTTACCTGGCTGTTATTTTGGGGGAAATTATAAACTCTTAGTTCATTTTTGGCACTAGTAATCCCCTTTCAGATGCACTAGTCCTGAGCAAAAGCCTTAGAAGTTACTGGCAGCTAAATCACACCAGTAAGACCAAAACTGAGATCAGTTTTAGTCCTACACTAGTTATAAGTCATAGTTCTTTTTTTTTTTTTAATCTCATCCATTATTTAGATTAGGTTTTGCATAAATGAAAGCTGTGTTGAAGAGCTTTTCTATGTATTTTACATCAAGGCTGAAGGTGTAAAACACATCTATTCAAAAAGGAAAGGGAACACAAAAGAAAAAGTATCTTGAATGCTTCTTAGTGAGTCTCCAGGCAACTCCTGCTGAGGGCAGGAGCTAAATTAAATGATTGTAGTAGCAGGCTGATGCATATAGATATATATATAAATATATTTACACACACACACCCCCCTCAGGAGCTATTTTTAACCCACGTGCATCTTCCCTACCTCACATCTGACAGCTTTATTTGAATCCAGCCTATTCATTAGCAATAAGCAGCTAATTAATTTATCACATGAATATCAAACATGCAATTAGTCCCAGAGCACTCAGCATTGCAGCCGTGGCCCCTGAGGCAGAGTCCCCACTGCCAGCAGTGACTCCCAGGAATGAGTCCCAGCCAGTGCCTGAGCTGCTGTAGAAAGACATAAATGGGTTTGCCATCTGCTTATATTTGTACTTGATATTGCACTTATAATTCTTCCTTTCTGCTCGTGTGCAGTCAGCTAATGGGCTCTCCTCAGTCACAGCAGTGGGAAGGAAGCTCAGGGGTGTTCAGGGGATGAGAGGGTGCTGTAGTCACAAAGCCCCGAGATGAATATTTCTGAGTAAAGGCAATTCTACAGGAACACACGTGGATTATTCCCCTTGGTAAGGCAAGAGGGAACAGCTGAAACTGCAGCCAGCAAGACCAAAGTTAGGTGTCAAAGCTTTAAAAGGGTGACAAAGGTAATGCACAGCTAAACAGATGAGGGGAGGTGGCATTGTCACTGTCACCTGCTGTCACCAGCACCTGGAGAACAGCTCGGGCACAGCTGAGCTGTCCTGGAGGGGAAGGAGGCAAATTCAAACTCTCAGGCTCCTCTCCACCACGCTGTGACCGTGTGCCTGTTTCCTCAAAAGCCTCACCCCCCTTGGCAGCTGCACTGCCCTCCTCAACAGCAGGCTCAGGGATCAGACACGCTCCTAAGCTGATCACATGAGGCTGAAGCACGTTTATTTACTGTAAAGGAAACATCATTACTGCTGCCCTTGAGATATTTTGTAATTAAGTACAATTTCCCATGCTGGCAAACCTAGTGCCATTTATAGAAATGCTAATTTCTGTTATTTCATGGCTAGCTCTGAAGGTTTAACCTTGGAGAAGATTCTGGGTGTTGAACAGTTTTAAAGATCAGTAAATGTTACTGTGATTGTAGAAAAGCCTTGCAAGATGATGTCCAGCTCCATTCTTTGTAGCTCTTGGGCAGTATTTTACAGCACAGCAATTAGAAATTGTTTCTGTCAGAGTGGAGCATTAGAGGACATTGTTATACAGCACTGGAGCATTTGGTCATAAATATTTCAATTTGTGGTAGAATCTAAACTAATAAAGCATTAAAAACAAGGCAAAGCAATTTCAGTACTTTTTCAAACTCTTCATCTTAGTCTAAGGACATGGTTTTACAGGGGTGATGTGAGGTTTAATGAGGAGTGGGGATCTATCAGTGCTTTTCCTTCTATTAAGTTGTATTTAATTTCTTAATTTTGTTTAATGTCTGTGGCCTTTGATGGATATTTTATAGGTTGCTAAACTAATAGGTCATAAATAAAGCACAACATCCATTCTTTGGGTTTCAAAATGCAGGCCATTGTGTTCCCAGCATCAAGCTGCTAGTTTAAATGTTAGTATGGAAATCAGTCCTTCAGATTCATCACCAAATAAAGCAGAGGATGAAATAGTGGGGTTTGGCCAAATGAAGTCTATGATGGTTGTGGGGGAAGGAGTTTGCTAAGAGCCACCATGAGACTCCTGTTTTATGAAAAGTGCCATGCTACAGCATGTCCACACACACATGATGCTGTAGCATCCTGAAACAATGTGTTCTGCATTCCCACACAGGGGCCCTATCAGTCAGCCTCAAAGGGAGTTTAACAGCAACTTTTTGTAGCTGTAATAACAGGCCTGAAAGCCAGCTCTAAGCTCTTAGGGTGTTAGTTGTAAACAAATGCCATCCTGCATAAAAATGCCTTTCCTGTGTATTTTTATTCCCCCTAAAGATTGAAGGAAACGCTTTATAAAAACAATTCTCTTCAAGTGCTTAAGGGACACTAATTGCTTTTAATTTCAGTGTGCGATGGTCCTTATCCAAGGGAAGTATGCTGCATGGGCCATAAACCATTTTTATATCATACAGGGTTTAACAGAGCATGCCTGGAGTTAGCTGAGCTGCCTCCCTGGTTCCCTGCTCCCTGTTATTCTTCACCATGATTAAAAATGCAGTGTTTCACTGCCTGATCCTGAAGGGCATCAGCAGAGATCACTGAGCTCTCCTCTGCTGCCTGCTCTGAGCTGAGCTGTGTTTCTCTGTTTGCTCAACCACCTTTGGAGCAGGGCAGTGCTATGGCAGAGGATGGTCACAGCCATTGTAAAATTGACCCTCTGCTGTTCTTTTCATGTCCCCACAGCAGAGAGATCAGCTCCACTGACAGTGCTGTGCTCAGCAGCCAGGGCCCATGCCTCTGGAACTTGCTTTTTAAGTGCCTTATGAAGCTGATGTAAAAGTTTTTCCTGCCCTCAGAAGCAGCAAACACCCTCTCTAGGAATAGGTGACAGTGACTGTTTCCCCACGGTCTCTTTTGTCTTAGTTCATGTGCAGCCCTGGATGGGCAGTGCTGTACATCCACACACCTTCCACAGAGCAGGGCTTGGCATTGTGCTGCCTTTGCCCAGAGCTGCATCTCCTGTAATTCCAGGCCAGCCCAGCCATCCCAGCCCTGCCAGGAAGGCCAGTTTGTTGTCACACCTTCACATTTTTGCTCCCTTTGCTCCTGCTGCTGCCTCATGGGCACCCCCAGGCTGCATCTCAGGGTGGTCACCTGTGTGGGAAATGGGCAGGCAGATATTCACAGCTAGGTGAGTAACTGGCAGCAGGTTTGTTCAAGCTTGAATCAAAACCAACTCCCAAACCCTTTTCTGTGTTGACACTGGAGTAGCCTCTCACGGTGCCTGCACTGCTAGAAAGCTGCTGCTGGCAGCTTTTCAACACTTGGCCATTGCATCCTTTCAATCTTCAGTGTTTACTGCTCAGGCCACAGGCTGCTCCTCCTTCTCTGTTTGGAAATCTCTGCAGATACTGTAGGTCCTGCCAGAAATCAATAACTACATTCTTGAGGTACTTGCTGGGCACCTTAGGGAGTGTTGAAGTGTGTGCTCCTGGAGAGGTTTTAAATCTACTTGCAGGGGGCTTTGGAAGCCAGCACAGGGTTTAATTCTGAAGCTGCAGGTGATGGTTTATCCCTCCTGCCCATCCAAATGGGGTCCTCAGGCAAACCTCCTTCTGGTGAAGCATCTCTCTGAAGCATCTGATTCTCTCTGTGGAAGGGATGGACCTGATGTCTCATCAATCAGAAATCCACATTATAATAATTTCAAAGCTTCCAGAGCTAGTTCTGTTTCTGACCAGAAATCAGCAGACTGAAATACATTTACATATTTGGTAGTTTTGTGTAGGAAAATGGATTCTTGATGTCTTTTTACAAATAGATGGAAAGCCTAAAGTGATTGTGCATTTATCTTAAACTGCATGAGATTTTTAACATCACTGGCCCCATCCTGAAAACATAATTTCCTTTTTCCTCCAGTCTGATTTAAGTGGTCTTAATGCCCTTTCTCTTCTCCTGTTGCATAACCAACTCGACACATGCAATTACTATCCTGAAAATACATTATCTGCCCTGATAATATTGGCAAAAGTGTACAGAGGTCTGAGGAAGGGTAACCAGTTCTACTTATGGCTAAGGATATGAATTCTGTTTTGCTTTACAATGTCTGTGATTAAATGATTGCTATTTGAAAAAAATGCTAGATTTATATTCCATCAGTAGAATGACTTTAAAAAAAGCAAACCTCTCCAAAATATGTAGTAGAACTGACCCCCTGCTATTATTTTCAGTGAACTCCAATCTCATTCATAACCTCAGCACAGATTATTCTGTTAAAATTTGCAGAGACCCATTTTTCTCACAGTAATATTTTCTTGTTGCTCTTCAGCCTTAGTAGGATCTGAAGCAGTGACCAGAAAGTCTCTCTGCCATTTTCAATCCTCTGAGCTATCTCACCATTTTCTACATTTACTTTTCAGAAATTAATTTTTAACAAAGCAATTGTTTCTGCAAACAGCCCTTTGAATTCCATCCCGGTGGCACTTTAGAGCATTATTGCAAATTATTCAATTTATATGCATAGTCAAGCCTACATCATTATCCCCATATTCCACTAAGGCAGGAAGAGACCAAAAAAAAAAAAACCAAAATAAAAACCAAACCCAACCCAAAACAACCAACACTCAGAAAAAAAAGGACAAGAAAAACAAAGGCCGAAAGCTGACCACTATTCCAGGAAAATATTTTTCACTAGGCTACTAAAAAATCCCTAAATCCCCTTCATCAAGGTGATCTTTTTTAGAAAGTCAGTGTAAGGAAAGATTCAAGTGACTGCAGTAAAACTCAAAAGATATACTGTATTATGAGCACTAATTAATGCAAATATTAATGGTTTTGGCTTCAGATGAGATGATCCAGCATTCTTAAAAATTAATAAAAACTATTACAGAGACTTACTGTATATCTGAACATGTTCCAACTTAGCAGCTCATCATTATGCACAGAATAATTGTCTGCTCATTTGCATCCAGTGAATTTTAAGGCCTTTTAACTGCACCTGTTACTTTCTCATACAAGTTACTGAGCAGTCCAAGCTTGTGATGGGAAAGATGGAGTAACAAGGTTAGCCCTGGAGAGAGTGAGGAGTGGCACTGTTCCTCCAGTTTGGTGGGTTCAGTGTCCACACACTGCTGGAAAAAACAAGTGAGAAGGTGATGGTCGAGCTGAGTGCCCACCCTGCAAGGCCTCGAGACAAACACTCAGAAAACACAGGGCAGGTTCATCAGGGCCAGCAGATGTGCAAGGATTAATGGCATCTTTTTTCAAATGGAAGCAATTAGGGAAACAAATGAGTTTTCTTCAGCCCTGTGCCAAATTCACTGTATGGACAAACTTGAGTGGAGAAGAAGGGGAAGTTGGATGCTTTTGGCTTGAAGTATTTGAGCTTGCTGAGACCTGTGAAGAGACAGGACAAAAAAACACAGAACAGGAGGATTGGAGGAGGAGAAAATCATGGAATCACAGAGTATCCTGAGCTGGAAGGAACCCACAGGGACTGCAAAGTCCAACTCCTTGAACAGCAGAGCCCCAAGAGTCCAACCAGTCAATGCTTCTTGAATTCTGGCAGGGCTGGGGCAGTGACCACTGCCCTGGGGAAATCCTCAGCTGTGCCCACAGAGGAGGGAGTTTAGCAAGGTGCTCCCTCAGCAGCTTTCCTGTTTGCAGCATGATGAGAAACACGGGTTTCTCCTCAGGAATGGATCTGCTCCTCTCAGCTGTGAAGGAAAGGCAGAAATGAAGGTTTCTGAGGTGTCTGCACTCCTGCCTGTGCTGTCTCAGCTCCTGGACAGTGAATAAGAAAGGCCACACAATGCTGACTTTTGGGGGTGGAAGAGCTGCTAAATATTTGCATCTCCTCAGAACACTTGAGCCATTTCTGTGCAGGTTTTGCCAATGTCCCATGGTCTGTGAAAGCCCAGCAGAAGGAGCAGGGATCGTGCCTGGTCAAAGGCAGTCAGCTGTAAATTGCTCTCTCTACACCCTGCCCTGCCTTGCAGCTTAGGCTCTTTCCCAGGAGACACTTCTGAATTGCTTTTTGCTGCCTTTCTGATTTGGTTTACTTAGAGAAGCTATTAATTACGAGTTGGTAAGGTCTCAAATGAGGTCTGGACCAGCTGCTCTGAAGACACAGATAAGCTGCTGGGTGATGATGGCTCTTGGCTGCTCCTGACCTGCCTTGCATTTGGGCAGCTGCTTTCTTCTGTAATGTGCAATCCCACAAGCTATCCAATCTCCAAAAACAGGCTTTTTAAAAAGTAGAGTGTACTTCTAAGACTTAGCTCACACTGTTTACAGAGTTGATTGCCCTCGAGTTCACCTTGGGCCTAATTGGCTTACTGGCTTAATTAACAAAGTGCTTATTAATGTCTAGTGGTAATTAATTTTCAAGGGATTATTTTCTATTAAGGTCATGAGCACAGTATTAACACTGTACAGCTGTGATTCTGGAGAGCCAACAAGTACAGGATTGTGGGGGGTGTTCTTTTATGTATTCAACAAAATTTATTTATTTGGTCATATTGTGCTGATTTGCCCTGCAATTATAATAATTAGCATCTGTATAAGACAGAGAGCTGCATACTGAGATTAGGGCTTGTTTGGAACAATGGAATGATAGTTTTTTACTGGACTTGAAAAAAATATGATAGGCTGATGAGCAAATAAATTATGTTTGTCAGAGAACGTGGTATTGGAATGGTGATGAGCCTGCATTTTGCAAATTCAAGTGAGCTGCTTGGTGGTTTAATATTTATAGGTGCACGAAAGTTGGAATACAGGCACTAGAGCCTGAGAGCCAGCTATAACCCACAGGCTCATTTCATAACATGATATTTAATTAATGTGTGTTTTAATGGCACAGTCTTACTGCCATGTGAATCTGGGAAGGGCTGAGCATCTCTCCTGCCCAGCATCACCAGTAGTTGCTTAGAGAAAAAATGTAAACCCAGGGCATGTAAAGACAAACCACCCTGGGCAGAAACTCATTGCTTGTAGCTGTCTCTGGCTTTTGGCACTTTCTGGAGAAGCAGAGCCTTTGATGGTTATTAGTCACTGACAGGCTTTTCTTCTGTGAGTCTGTCTTTTTGGAAGCTGTTTACACTGTTCTGTATATCTGCATGTCCTGTGGCAGTGAGTTCCCCAGTCTGTGCATGACTTGAAAATTCACTGCCTTTCCTTTCTTATAAAACATGTGTGTGCTATTTTTTTTCAAGTGTTCCCTACTTCTTACATTCTAGGAAACAGTCAGTGATTAATCATCCCTTGTTTGTCTCCATCCTACCTGAGACTGTATAGACCTCTCTGCCAGCAGCCCACAGGCCAATTTTTTCTTTCTTACTTGAAGAATCCCTTTGAATACACTTTGAATACTTTTCCTCATCCTTGTTGCTTTCATTTTGGAGAAAAGGTGGCTAGAATATATGATGAAGGTGTGTAAAACTGTGGAGATGCAGATGCAAGTTTACTTTAGAGAATCTCTAAATCACACCATGCCAGAAGGTGAGAAGAAATGCACTAGTCCTTCTTTTAGCCTGTTTTTCACACCACCAAATACTGATCACTTGCAGACAGAACCCTCAGCTGGGTTGTGGAATTGTGGATTGCTTCTAATGTACCAGTTTCATATTTTTCTCTATGTCTTCATCCAGTGGTTCTCTAGATTGCCTTTCACATTCCTTATTCCTGGTATGCTTGGAAATGTTTATATCAGCTTTTATGTCTTTATTCAAGGGTTCTTTAAGATCATCTTTTCCCCCAAACTTATTGTCATTGTATATAACTTCCTTCTGTTTTCTTGTTTGTGCAAGACTTCTGTGTTTGTAATGTTTTACTACTGATACCTCCTTTATTCTGTGTTTTACTGTGACAGCTTTTACTGGGGGGGAGGTGTTTTAACGTTGTTTGGATTAGGTGGGGTTTTTTTGTTTGTTTTGTTTTTGTTTGTTTGTTTTTTGTTTTGGGTTTTTTGTTTGTTTGTTTTTTTCTGGTGTATATTTGGGGTATGTTAACTCATGGTTTGCCAAAGATTTAAATATCTGTCTGACACTCAGCAAAGAGCAGGTTCTTCACCCCTGTTCTGCAAGAGTGAAAACCCCCAAATCTTTCTCTTCTCATGTGCTGTCTGTGTGGCATTTTGGGAACAGAAATTAGAAGGTGAGAACTCACCCCTCCTCAGAGTCACCCCCACACCTGAGCTGTGTAAGACCCACTGGTGCTCTGCAGAGCTGGTGGGAGGGAGGGAGGCTGACACCCTGCCCAGGCTCTGTGTTGTCATTCTGCCACCAGCAGAGTTTCACCTGGGGTGTCTCCTTTTGTTGCCTTGATCTTTTTGTTTTCTCAAGCCTTCTGATGTTTGACTTTTGTACAGAACTTTCTCACACACTNTTTCTCAAGCCTTCTGATGTTTGCACTTTTGTACAGAACTTTCTCACACACTTTGTGTAAATAACTTATTGTTTTTCATTCCTTTATGGGGCAACCTGATGGACTGTTTGGTTGCCCAGTGGCATTGAGGAGGTGGCACTGTCACCCTCCAATGACACTGGCATTTCAGGAAGATTTAAAAATGGAGTCAGATTTTTTAATAAACCGTTTTTCATTTGTCTTGAAAAGAACTGCTCTGCATCATTTGTGCTGTGTCCTACAGTGACATCCTTTAAAAAATCCTGTGGGCAAGTCACAGGGTGTTCCTGTAGCTGTGTCTGCCTCCCCATGGCACTTGTACCTGCAGCAAGTAAAACTGAGGAGTCATTCTTTATTCTATGTCCTGGTACTGAGGCATCCCCCAAAACAATAACAATAATATAATCAGCAATTACATGTCAGGGATAAAAAGTGGCACCTCTAAGTTAACATGAAGTATGTTCATCACCTCTCTAGAGCAGCCATTCACATTTAGTTTTGTTTTACAGTTTTATAATAAAACCTTTGGTTTTTTCCCCTTCCTCCTATAACATGCTATAAAATAACCAAAAGCAATCAACCAAGTGTGAATGCCATAAAGAGCTCCATTCAGATTTATTATGCAAACATGAAAGAGAAAGTTTAATATACACTATAGTGAAATAAGGCAAGTGTATTCAGCCAGCATGTAATTGTGTCTGAATTTTATAACTTGATTGGTATTGTGAGGTACACCCTGACAACAAGTCACTGAATTTTACATGTCATCCAATTAATAACCTCTATTTCTGTAATGTCTGATATCCCAACTGGTCTCAGGCATTTGCTAGCTGTTACATGAAGTCAGGCTCATGGATTTAGTCAGTGTTTGGAGAGGGAGTAGGGGTTTGTCATTCTCCTCATGTGGATTACAATCAGAGGAAGGGCATGTTAATTTTATGCTAATTGTTCTCATTGCCTCTGCACACAGCTGAAAACCACAGCTCCCATGAGCTCTGTGAGAAACACAGACTTGCACATGTTCAGAAAAGAAACTCATGTTCCAGTAGTCCTGGTGGAAAACCATCTTGCTGCTGGGTGAATCCTTTTAAATGTTATTGGGGTTTTTTACTGAGCAGAATAAACACAAAAAAGGACAGTGTGTTCCTGTAACACGCTTTCATTTTAAGGTTGCATAAGCAACACTCACCACTTAGTTCCTAGGAAATGAAATACGTGAGGAGTAATATCAGTACCTTGGCTTCCTTCTATTCAAGTGCCTGCATCCAGAAATGATGGCAAAGGGTGAGGACAAAGTGTCATTTTTAGTGCTGAATTAAGGTCTCCAGGACACAGACTGCCCCTTATTTCTACCACGGAGAGCCTCGGCAGGAAGAAGCTCTGGCTTCTGTCTCAACAGAAATAAGTCAGGGTAACCATATGCTGAGTGCCAGCAGCACTGCAAGGAGCATTTTGTATCTGTGTGTCTGGCAAGGGCTAAGGCTGCTTTTCTTTGGCCTGCAGACAGAGCAGCACGTGTGTGCAAATCCCTGACAGGCACGAGGACGTGGCTGCTGTCCCTGGCCGGGGCTGTGAAACGTGTGACAGCTGAAAAAGCCTTTTGTCCTCCTGTCGTGCAGCAGTGAGCTTGGCAGCATGCTGGAGGCTGCAGGGGATGAAGCTAATTACTCCGTTCCATCCTCTGTGGAGTGTTTTCCCTCTCCTTCTCAGAGCTGTCTCTTTGCCTTGCTCCTCTCAACAGAGGCCAGTGTCCGAGTGTGGACACTCTGGGAGGTGGCAGTGGGAGCTGACACAGCCCCAGCCAGGCCAGGAGTCACTCACCCCCTTGGAGACACTGCAGCCTCCCTCCCCAGCCTCTGCACAGTCAGGTCCTGGACCCTTTCAATGGGCTCATCCCCAGGGATGTGGACTAAATGATTCAAAATATTTGGTTGCCTCAGGTGTAAATGCGGCCTCTGTGAAGGGCTTTGTGAAATCCTTGGAATGTCCCTATTTTTGTGTGGTGCATTAAAGGACAAGTCAGGCACAGGGATGCAGCACTCACAGCTGATGCTCTTGATACCCTCTCTGAAAAGCAGGGTTGGAAACAGTGACACAAGCTTGGCTGGTCCCTGATGGAGCTGTTCTGAAACAGAATAAGTAAACTCTGATTTTGGGCATAATTTCCTTAGTACAGTACAGGCAAAGAGGATGACTAACGTGGATGATGTGCTGTGCTAATTGGGTCCAAATCTGACTAATTGGGCTCAAATCTGTGACCAGGCCCACCAGGAGCTGCAGAAGAAGTTCTGTAAATAGCTGTGTCCTTTGGACCTTGTCTCTGCTACTTGAGAAACCAGGAACAGACACAACCATGGCCTAACCACGGCTGCAATTCATGTTACTGCCCTTGGCTTGAAGAGCAAATGGTACATGAGGCAGGATTCTCCAGAGGCAAAGCCATAAAACAGTTTTCCCTTCACAGAAAAAAGTTCTGCTGGGTCAGTGTCAAGGGAGGACCTTACTGCAGCTGGTTCTCTGGGCATGGTTGGTTTTTCTGCATGGATGAGAGATCTTTAGAGACAGACATGGAGGGAGTGGAGAGAGTATAAATCCAAAGCCTGTGTTTGATGGACCAGGTTCTACAAACTTAATGGGATTTAAAGAAAATAATTCTGTACCTAAAACAACCTCTGGATTTAGTTTTGGTTTCTCTGTGGTGATAAATATTGAAAATCTTCAGTGGCTTTTATGGAGACTTGTTTGGCTGCCACCTTGGTATGGTGAATGCATCAAAAAGGGCTGGTTTGTGGTTCAGCCCTTCATCCTTTTGTCTTGTCCAGTCAATAGCACCAGCAGCTGTTGCTTTCCCAAGCATTTCTGTAAATCTACCAGCTATAACCAGGGAATTCAGGGAAATGTTAAAGCATGAGGAGTGGTTTTGGTTTTTTGTCTGTTTGTAGGCTTTTTTGTTGGTTTGGTTTTGTTGGTTGTTTTTTTACAAAGACAGTTTTGATCTTTTTGAAAACATTGTGTTTCTTTTCCAACCTGAAGTAAGTCTCTAGCTTGGTTTTTCATTTTAATTTACATGATTGCTTTCACTTACCCCAAAGAAATTTAACCACTCTGGCAGAGACAGCCAACTGTTTTGACTGGCAGAATAGATGTAGTACTCAGAGCAGCACTTCTTGCTGCATGAGGACAGAGAATACTTGACAAATGTTAAAACACTGTACTTTACAGCATCCAGGAAAGAAAGCAGTTGTTCTTCACATTTTACAGAGCAGGAGCTGCAATTAATGGTTATATGAGTATGTCCTCTTAAGACTAATGGATTTTTGTCTCAGCATCACTGAGTTTCAGCAAGTAGCTGAGAATCTTTAGACTTCAGTTTTAGATTTTGGTCTTTACTGGAGCTGAACTTGTGGTTTTTAGGTATCATAGAGCTTTAATCTTGCAGATGTTCTGGTGTTACTTGCATGGAGAATTACAAATATATATCTTAAGCTGTGCAGCTGGTGAGCAGAAGATCTTGATATGAATCCCAGACCTTTTCTGTGAACCTTCATTTCTGCACAATTCATTGTGTTCTTTCTACAAGCTTAGCAGAGTGTTGATCCAGGCAGAGCTTGTGCCCTCTAAGTATTGTGGTGATCTGTCAAGCCAGACTTGGAAAAGAGGTGGTTCTTACAAGGCTGATGGATCCCTTTGGTCTGTTCCCACTGTCTTGTTTGTTTGGATGGGACATGCCCCTCAAATTAATGTCTCTCCCTTCCCAAGTGTTAAGGGGTGAGAAATATGTGTGAGAAAATGAGAATAATCTCTGAAATGTTCTTTTCTCCTCATCACCACGCCCTACCACATCCCATTTCCTTCTTCTGGGCAAATCTACCTGGCAGGTTCTCAGCAGTCACTGCCAGCTTTGTTGAAGATGCCGCAAGACGCCAAGAATGTAATTCTGGAATAATCTTTGCTGGCCAGGGCTGTCACTGCTGCCAGTGCTGCCGTTCCTCTCTCCTGCTGATAAAAGCTCCTGGTTCATGAAGTGTTGACTTAGGAGCTGTCACAGTACCAGCAGTTTGGGTGTAGTGGGAAGGGTGGCTCTGGCCATCAGGGTAGGAGAGAATGGGTCAGATAGTGGCTTGGACAGCAAATGAAGTCAGCCCTAGGCAGTGGGTAGCAATAGATCAAAAGGAGCAGCAGTGCCAGGGTAAAGAGAAGTAGAGGTGAAATTCCCCAGAGCACCCGAGACAGTTTTGTGTGCCCCCAGTGGAGCAGAGATTCTAAAACAAATAAAAGTGGATGTGTTACCAAAGTGAGCTGCCAGCATTTCTGGTGTCCTAGGAAAAGTGCATCCTCAGTGCACACTGAGGGCTGTGCTCAGCCTCCAAATGCTGAATATTTTATTTGGGATTCGATTTACTTCTTGAGGAAGCAGACTAGAAAAGCTCCCAGTGTGTTGCCTCTAGTTACTAATTTAAATTGAGATTAGAGCAGGAGCATATCCAGCACCATCAGCTGGCCTTGAAACTTTCTGCATCTGGCAGTGTTTCCTGGCTGGTGCTGGTGCTCTCTTTGAGCTGAAGAGAAGGCCTGGGAGATTTTCTACATCTGGCACAGGAGTGAGGGTGGAGGTAACATCTCTGAGGTTATGAGGAGCCATTTGCCTTTCCTCCCTCTCCACAGCAGTTACAAATCCATGGATACAGGAGGGGCTCTGAAGGACTCCAGGAAACTACCCCAAAAACAGGTCAAGGGAGGAGATTCTGCCCCTTTGCTCTCAGCTTTGCTGAATTAAAATCCATGCAGGGGAAGGCTTGGAGAAACATGTAAAGAAACCCACACCAAAGTCTGAAAGACAAGCTGCAGTACAGCATCACCCTAAGTGCACAAAGTACATTATTGAAAAATTACGCATTTTTATTTATCCGAGGAAAAGAAAATCTGAGTGAAGCAAGGCCACAAGGTAGTGAGCCAAAACAGAGCTAAACAACTATACAGAATCAAAAATGGGAAAGAAAAAGGTTGATTCTCAGAAATTACAAATTGCCACTGTGCAAAAGACATGAGGCTCTTAAAAGCTCAAAGAACCAGCAAGATTACCTGGCCTGACACTACAGGCATCTGGCACATGACTCTTAGAAAACCAGCATGGCTTAGGAAGCTCAGCCAAGTTGTTCTGAGTCCATCCAGAGGAGTGTCCTGGCTCATTAACTCACAAGCCAGTGCATCAGCCTGTACTCCATAGGTTTTAGGTGTTTATCAATTCAGTAAGTGTCTCCCTGATTTTCTCAAGTTTTACCAAGCCTTCTGATGTTTGCATTCTTTGCACAAACTTTCTCATGCACTTTAGGTAAATAACTTATTGTTTTGCATTCCTTTATGGAGGACGAGCAACCTGACAGACAGTTGGGTTGCCCAGTGACATTGAGGAGGTGGCACTGTAACCCTCCAATGACACTGGGATTTTAGAAAGATATAAATATGGAGTCAGATGTTTTAATAAAAAGTTTTTTCAGTTTGCTACCACCAGAGCTGCTCCGTGTCGTTTTTGTGTCGCCTCCCGGGACGGGGGCGACAAGTAAGCCTTGTGGATGAGCTTGGCAATAGATGAGAGATTTCAGCTTTACTATTTCTGCCCTGCTACTTGGATGAGCTTGAACCTGTCTTCTGTTCAGGGTCCCTGGTCTCCTGCTGGCATTTGTGGCTTTCCACTGTTGAGAAGTGACCATCAGCCCAGGCTCACTGGCAGCTGCTTCGTGTACAGGACCAACATATTGTCCTCAGGGAGAACAAATGTTTCTGTCTCTGGATTCACATCCTCCACGACACAAACCCCATTTGGCAGCTGATTTTTCCATCCATTATTAGAAACATAAAAGTCTAAAAGTTGTGTTTCTCCAGCCATCTGATTATTTTACTCTGCCTTGTTCTTTCTGTCTCCTTTGCACCTTCTGAGAGGGCAGGGTGTGTATCCAAGGACTTGCAGAAGGTAACAGATTCCAGTAAAGGCTTCTGACAATTCTTTTTTTCTCTTCCTGCATTTACTTCCCAAAGTGATTGCAGACTTTTTTTTTTATTTTTTTTTTTAATAAGTTGGGGTTTTTTTCTATTTATTTATTTATTTATGTACATCCCAATAGCATCTTGATTTCACTTTCCCTCTGTACCATGTAAGTAATATGTAATTTGATGATAGAGCAGTATCATCCATTTTATATTACTTTTAAGTAGCAGATTTTTTCTCTGAACATTTTGTTGCTTTTCCTGTGTTTCAACTTAATTTTTGTTTTCCTCAGTATGTCCAACAGTATTCATTTAATCTTTTCTGTTCACAGTTTACCATACAAGTAGCTAGGGAATGCGTGATTCTAAATAAATTATGCCATCATTTAAAAACATGTGTTCAAACTTTATGCTGTGATTTTGATAGGAAATCAAACAGTAAAACAAAGAAAGTGAAAGTACAGACTGGTTCTAGAGTGGTTGGGAGTAAAATATTTCTCAATCTAGACCAATTATATTTTAGTTATTCATCCTCTTTTCCTTTACAGTCAATGGGAAAAAGGGATAATTTAGTGATTGATTAATCTGAATTTTCCTTTTTTCATTTTTTTCCTTTCCCCTCCATTCATAAAGAGAAGAACTGGGATTAGTATCAGGCCAGATTTTTTGCTGTTGTCCATGAAGGGGACTATGAATAGCTTCTTTTAGGATAGTTGGCCAAAGTCAGGACATGCTATGTGCTATTACATATTACATCATTTTTCTTTTAGATAGATGGGATTTACTGGCAGGACCTGGATCCTTCTGCAGGAATTCTAGTGGGAGATAGATGTGCATTGACTTTGCTTAGAGCACTGTGTTTGACTTCACCCACCCTTACTCCTTCCTCAATAACCAAAAAAAGGTGATGCAGCTTTCCATAATGTGCTTTGATCCCATTTCCAGCCTTCATGCCCAAAGATCTCTTATCTCCAGCTGAAGAAGTCAGAGCTTTCTTCAGTTCTGTCCTAAACTGCTTCCTCTGTCGCCACCCTTGTCAGCCAGGATTTTATTTTTTGTCCACCCTGGGGAGCCCAATTCTTCCAGCCTCCCTGCTGGCACTACAGCAGCAGAGGGATGATCCTGCAGCAATCCTGATGCCCCAGGGGGAAAATGGCCACAGGAGAAGGAGCCAGGGATACTCAGGGTGCTGGGAGCCCAGGGCAAACCCAGCTGCTGTCCTCAAAGTGCTGAACCTTCCTTGAGAGAGGCCTCAGTTCAGCCAGAATTCAGCCAGAACCAGGTAATGTTTTACAGGGGTAGCAAAGGACAAGTCCTGCACTCATGAACCCAGCCTTTCAAATTTAATCTGCTCACTGCAGAGTATGAAGGCACTTGAATTTTGTGAAGAGCAGTTATGAGAGCTCTTTTAAAACTGACAAACAGTGTATGCCTTCATAAAGCTCTACCAAAACTTGTCACTGCTCATGCTTTCAAAAAAACATGTCCTGAAGCACTCTGGAGCTTCAGCACTTCCAGGTGACTGGCGAGGGCTGGGAACACATGGCCTCACCACTGGTGTTCTGAGGTGCCTCTCAGTCTGACTGGTTCTGTGTTTCTCTGAAAATGCTGAAATATCTAGTATTCAAGGCCAACAAAGCTGCAGAATGGATGTCACACTCCAAGAGTACCAAAAAAAAGGAAAGGTTTAGATTTTACCCAATTTCCATGGAAAACATCTGAGTCTTTCTCATTTTCCAGTCATACATCAGACTGAATTTTAGTCACTCTTTGCCGTGGGGTTGTTCATATCCAAACCAGCTGGGCTGATCATTATGTGCTGGGCTGGCAGAATGCTGACAGTGTTACCAGGGTGTGTTTCAGGAGAGTGCCATGCCTTAGAAGAGTTTAAAAAGATCCTTAAAACAGGCATGAAAAGGTTAAAAAAGCAATGTCACCATCTGCACCTAAAACAAAAATTTTCCAGTTGACTTCTCACTTTTCTATTTTCCTCTGAAAAATCTGAGAAGCCCAGCTGATTTCTTAGAAGCTATGAAAAGAGATTCTTGCTACAGCCATATAAGTCTGCACTTGAATTACAGCTTAAAAATAAAAAATGACAGCCTTATCAGCTTGTTTGATGTGGCATTCAAACTGAAAGCTACAGCTCCCTCTTCAAATGTTGATAGTGAATTGTTGGAGGGGGAGAAATCTCGGCACTCCTAGAGGGAGAAACTCATGCCAGTCATGCCAGAACATCAGGAAACGTTATGGCATCTGGAGGAAATCTGCCAAAAGCTGCACACTATCACTTTTTAAATACTCAGCTACTCTTTAGTGGTGTGGTCTGGAGATCTTTAAATCCTGATTTAATTAGGAAAAAAAAAAAGCATAAATAAATGGTCTCAATGTGGCCACATTTTTAGCAGAAAGGGTTATTTTAGTTGTCATGAAACATTAATTCCCCTTTTGTTCATTTTTATATTAAAACACTAATGAATTTGTATGCCAAAACAAACTGCCCTTAGTTATTCACGGTATATAATTCATTAGGCCCCAGAGGGAAAGGGGAGGTCATGTGACCAGCATGTGTCTCATTAACATGTGTGAAATGATAATGAAATTAGCAACGGATGGACAACAAACTGGAAGCAAGTTTATTGTAACTGGAGGGAAAACATTGCTGGAATTTTCTGCTGCCTAACCTTTTTTTGCTGAGCGTTAGGGCAGGATGAGTGCAGCCAGTGTGGCAGGCTCCACACTGTCCCCAGACAGGGCTGCTGTGACAGGGAGGTGCCACGTCTGCACTGCTCTGCAGCTGAGGACATGGCTGTGGAGCAGGTGGATTGCTTCCATTGTGCAGAGGCTGGGAATGGCCCCTGGGGCTTCCTGAGTGGGAATCTCAGAACACCCAGATCATTTCAGAAACATCCACAGCTGGAGCACACCGGGTTCCTGGTCAACCTGCAGCAGAGTGCTGCAAGAGCCAGAAGCTGTAGGATGTTTCTGAAACCAGCTTTCTGTAAATATGCCTTTTCTGGTGATTATTCAGTCCTTCAGCAGCTGGAGAGGCACTGGAATGTTTGCACAGAATGCACAGCACAAGCCCTTGTGGCTGGAGCCGAGTTAGGTTTGAGGTTATCTCATGTGCTGATCAAGTTTTACTTGATGATAACGTGGCCACACTCATTCCACTCTCACTGCACTAATGTCTTCATCTTGAAACATGTCAAGCATGAATTTAGGACAGGAAACATAAGGGCTGAGTAAGGCTGGGAGGCTTTCCTATAGGCATAAAAAAAAGGGAAAAAAAAAACCCTCAGGAAAAGTAAGCAAACCCTTACAAAATACAGACTGAGTTCACATTTTAGTCCTGTTGCCACTGTGTAAAAGCAGAGGAAATATTTGTATTGATCTGGGGAGACTCTGGAGTGTGTTTAAGGGGAATACCTTTTCTTACAGGCTCTTGTGCATCCAAAGCAGCAAAGGTACCCAGTCTTGCAGCACTGGGATCCAGACTTTCTCCTTTCCTGTCCATCATCCCAGCAGCTGTCAGTCCAGGGTGTAGTGTGGTCTTTCTGGGAGTTTTCAACTGGCAGAGTCAGTTAGGATCATAACTGGGACTGTCAGTCTCCTTTGGAATGAAATGCTAGCCCTGAGTGCTGCCTTGCTTTCCTCGTGGGGTTTTGAGTCCAGGGGAATATGAAACAGCAATTCTGTGTATGTACTGTGTGTTCTGCTCCCTGCCTGGGGCTGGCTAACCTCCCCCAACAAACCATCTTCTGGAGGAGTACAATTCAAATTATGATTCAAATTATGATTCAAATTGTGATCATGAACGAGCTTTGTTAATGCACGAGGCAGACTGTGTATGTTTTTATTACAGATAATTGTTCAGTTATGATAAAAGGAGGATCAATCATAGTTATAAAGGGAATATATTAGCACGGTGTAATCCTCCTTTTACAATGGCAGAGAAAATACATCTCCTGAAAACAGAGTCAGCATTTGCCCAGTATTTAAAATAGTTGATATATTCATGATATCACAAGTATTCTTATCTGACTTTAAAATTCCATAGAGACACATTGTAGTCTGCTTGGGTTCTTCTCCCAAAATATTCCCTGCCTATCTTGGATTCTTTTCTAAAGTGGTATGATTTTTCACACCACTTGAGAAGTTAAGAAATAAAATAAAGGAAAGGTTTTCAGCCATTTTTCCTGACTAGTGTTATGGCAGGAGGGGGGAATAAATATTTTACACTCTTGCCTTTCCATTCTCTTTTGTTCTAAACATGTACCCATTTTTGAACACCAGTTCTTTCTGATGCAGTTTATTTTTCTGGTTCTTTGTGATGGGATGTAGCAATCCACCACTTAGGGGAGGTGCTGAAAAGAACTGGCTGATGGCTGAAGAGCTCAGGTCAGGAACAAGGTTCTTTGATCTTTCTTTCTTCAAGGCAGAGGCTCTTTTGCAAAGCAGAACATGACTCTGCAGTCATAAAAAGGGGTTATGTTAAACTGGATGTTATCAATGGAGTAATATCAACAGTAATGTCATTAGGAGAGAGGGATATTTATCTTTTAATGAAACCAATTATCTACTCAGCGAATTATCAGCTTTTTGTGCATGTATTATCCATTCTTCAGGGTTTCTATTTCATCTTAGGACCTCTTTCATTTTCCTTTGAAGCTTCTAAATGTACATCCTTGGCACGCTTTGCATCCCAGGTGTGACCAGGACTTGCCTTTGGGAGCTGGGTGGTGGAGAGCCAGGAAGATGGAGATGCTGATAATGCAGATATGGTGGCCTAGGAAAGCTGATTTTTTTTTTTCCTGACTGCTTGAAATGTATTAACATTATAACTTTCTGCCTTTTGCTTTACATTGAAAAGTGAATGTTAAGATACAACATTTTTTAATGAATGGCAATTGTTTTTTTCCAATGTGTTTCAGAGGTAACAGATTAGCCTGGAAAAGTAAAGGGTTTCACTCCTTGCTCCAGCACAGGGCAGCAGGACCAAGGCATCAAGTGCTGTAGAGATCCTGAGAGCATTTATCACACTCAATGCCTCCCTCTGGCAGACCTGGTTTATTATTTATGGCTTATTATTTTGCACCACCCAATGAGCTCGTGCTTCCTGTAAACTAGAAGGTTTTAGCTCTGATGACTCCCAAGGTAGTTCCTTCCCTCTGGTCAAACTGTCTTTCAGCTGACTGAGATCCATCCAAGGAAACTCCTTTCCTCAGGACAAGTGTCCCACTGCTCCGCTCAGCTTATTATAAAATTTGTCATTTTCCACACGTGTGAGGGGTTGGGATGGGTTGATTTTGCAGTCCTTGTGGAAAACTCTGCTGCACTGCCCTGTGTTTATAGTCTCCAGTCACACCTTCCTCTCCACTTGAGTGACACCACAGATATGTGGGCCCTCTTTAATTTCATATTGCTTGGGCTATTATCCCATATTTGGATTGTGTGTGCTGTGGAATCCTCTTGTATCAGTGAGGGCCCTTTGCTCAGATGTAAGCTTTATTACCCAAGCAGCTCTAAATTCACTTTAGAGGACAGAAATGCCTTCCTGACCTACCATGAAGTATTAGAAAACTAGGGCTAGTGAAGCCTTTGTCAGTATTTTAATTTACTACAGGCAATTGACTAGAGACCAGGTGGTAACTCTATAAAGATGCATCTAACAGCTCCACATAAACTGTAGATCATGTTGGAACCTGAGATCCAGCAGAGTCCAATAAAGTGGATACTACACAATTAAACCCTACTGCCTCATATGGAGTTCTGGCTATGCCTCCTACTCTGTTTTAGAGCTGTCAGCTTACAACATACCCTCTCATTTAAATTCAGCTGCTTTTCCAGCCAGTCCCTCCTGTGTTTCCAAGGATGACAGCAGAAATCTGTGTCAATTCTGTCTGCCTCCTGTCATTCTCCCACCACTCTTACTACACTTCCCACTTCTTTTGCCTTCTAGAGAGTAGGAAGTTCCAGGGGAGGAAAAAAAAAAAGGCATCACCAAAGAATAAAAGCCCCCACAAATCTAACTTACAAGCTCAGTTAAAAATACTCTGCCCTGATCTATGACTTTCCTTTGCTAGGATTGTACCCAGAACATCTTCTGCTTTTTGGAAGTGTTGAGCACAGCATCCCTCAGTGCTGTCCCTGCCTTTTATACAGCACAACCTTCCCAGTGAGCTGGCACTGGGATCACCCTCTCCTGGGTGTTTCCTGGCCTCTCTGCCTACAGACAGGCTAGAGATGAGTTTCTTGTGCTGATGGTTCTCACGTCACCTGTCCAGACTTTACTCCCATCAGTAATTGATTTGAATACCCTAAACAGATCAGGAAGGTGGTTTTTACTGAGCTTCCTGATAATTCCTTTTCCAGCTGGTCAAGTCCTCACCTTGCCAGACAAACCATAAAGCTGTGAGTGAAATATTTTTGAAGCTGTTATAAATAAACACCCGAGTTATATTTTGTATATGTTGTTGTTGTATATGTTGTATATATATGTTGTTGTCTCAGTGGGCAGGGATTTTATCACGCTGAGCTCAAATTAAATTTAGTGAAAAATTCAGGAGTGCAGCTATAAATCACAGCTTCTTTTCAGGGAAGGGACTGTTGTCTTTGCACAAGAGTGCAGGTGCTTCAGCAAAGGGGATAATTTTACCCACAGAAGTTTTTGGAGCTGCTGCTTCCTTGAAGGGAAAGGCTGGAAACAAAGGTGTGAGACCATGAGCTCCTGTGATCATCCTCATCCTTAAGGCAGAAAATTGTGCTGCTTCCCATAAATCCTTGAGCCATCTTTGCTCTTCTGCATGTCCACAGATTAGGAGGTGAGAGTGGCAGCTCCTGCTTCCCAATCTCTTCTCCTTTTCCTTTCTCACAGGGATTTCCTATGCAAAATTTGATCAGTGGTACAGGGCAGGTGTGGAATGGAAGTGAGAGAGGAGCAAAAAGGGGCTGCTGTCATGGGGAGTGGGCTCTGTGTGGAGACACAGGCGATACTCCCCTCTGACAGAGGGAATGGGAGGTGGATTGAGAGGTTTTTGGGGGAGAGAAGGGGAGATGGAAGTGAGGAGTGTGCACTTCTGGTGTATGATCACCTGCTTGGAGATTTCTGTGAGAGGCAGTCGCAGTTAGCATGTGAGAGAGGGAAGACAGATAACACGCTCAGAAATAATTGCAGTGTTTCATTAGCTGTTATTCAAATTATGTTATCTTAGCCTTTGCACTTAATTATCTGACAGCTTCTGAACAATACTCAGAGAGCTGAGGGGGGGAAGATGCAGGGCCAGCTCTGGGAGTAATTTAACATCTTCCATTTAATTGGAGTGCTCTGTAGGTTTGTCCCCGGGAGGATGGGAGCATTTCCCCTGCCCCAGAGATCTGCAGGAGCTGCAGACCAGAGACCTCCCTGCACTGCCAGTGCTTTGGGGCTGAGGATTTCCCCCTCCTGAGGGGCTTTGGGGTGCAGGATGGGAGGGGAGACAGTGGCACGTCCTGATTGTCCCTCCTGGCTGGAGGGAATGGGGCAATCTGCGGTGCCTGAAGGCCACCCCTGGCCCCTCTCTTCCCTGGCCAATCTCCTGGAGCCTGGCAGCTCTCTGTGGTGGGGAGTCTCAGCTGGCTCGTGGCTCTCCTGAAGGCACAGCTCAGGCTTAACTTCACCTCTGGCAGGGCAGGAGCTGATCTGGCTTTCAGAGGGAGCAGGGACAGAGCCAGAGCCTGAGTCTGGGTGCTGGCTGTCCTTTCTGGTCAGCACTGCCAGGGGTTTGCACAAAGCCAGCTGCAGCTCGGTGCAGCACAAGCCCTGCCAGTGCTGCCTGCACAGAGGAGTAGTTCCCATGGCTTTGGGTCTGCCAGACCCTGCCCAGCTGCTGTCAGTGAGTTCTTCTCTCTTGCCATTGATATCATTGTTCTGAGAGTGCTGCTTTGCTATACATTGGCCTAAGATGAAGGTTAGGACCTGTGACAACTCACCCTTAAGGGGAAGGAAGCACCATGTCAGTATGTGGGAAAAAACCCTCAAGACTGAAAACAAGTGAAATCCTGACCCTGCTGTAAACAGCAGGAGGTTCTACAACTGGCTCCAGAGCATCTTGGGTTGTACCTATTGCCCAAAACATCAGCTCACCCTTGCTCTTCCTCTCTGCAGACAGTTTCAAGCTGAGTCTACTCCTCCAGGCACTGTCTAGCCCCGAGTACACACCTTTGCTTTTAATTACTGATCTGTTCAGCTTTCCCCTGGTTTGGGCTTGTGGGTTGCTTCAATAAATAAGATGAAAATATTTGGCAAGATTGGAATTAATTCAAAGCACAGACCAAAGCAAAACCAAACACAATTTAACTAAAATTGTTGTGGAGAAAGTGCTGTGGAACTACAGGACTGCTGCTGTCTTTTGTTAATACTGGTGAACTCTTGTGCTCTTCAGTATTTTTCTTTCTCCCACTTAAAGCTCTTCTTCAGTGTTTGCTTTCAGTTCCCTATCTATCCTGCATTTGTTTCCAATATTTTGATGGTTTCAGATGTCAGGGAAACAAGAAGCCTGGGATATGGCAACCACAGAGTGTTTTGGCAGCACCCTCCCCTCTCACTCTCACACCAACAGCCTCTACACCACCTCAGACCCTCCCCTGCAGCCACCCTCTTCTTCCTCAGGGAATGGAAACCAGCTGCTCGTGGTCCCACACAGTCTTGCTCTTTTTCTTGGTCCTCCTCTTCTTCCACACATCCTTTCGTGGGGGAAAAGTCTGCTTGCTTGGATTCAATCATCAAATTGAGGAGACATGACTCCCTGGTATGTTCTTCTGTTGTGTCTTTCTGATTTCTCCTGCAGTACCTCTCAGTCACATGCAGCTAAAAATAAACATATTTTCCTTCTCCTCAGCCCTTTGAGCACACCACTCAAGCTGCACTGTGCTGAGGAGATGAGAGAACAGGGAAAGTTACCTTGGTTTCTGGAAGCACTGACTCGTATTTCAAATAAACATAAGATTTTAAATTTTCATAAGCAGGTTTAGACAGGACAGCAGAATTCTGGTGCAGCCTGAGAGCTCCAACCAGCCTTATGAATGCCTCAGAAAAAATCCTAGAGCACTCACTGCTGCTGGTTAAATCTCACCTAGACACCAATCTTTGAATGGGCAGCCATGGTCATGCTCAGCAACCCTTTCCTGAGCATCTGTGAAAAAAAAAACAAAACTGTCAAAAATAAAAAAACACTCTCTAAGCACAGCAACAAACCCTCTTTTCTGAATAAGTGAAACACATCCTGAATTTTCAGCATTGAAAGGATATTTGTGTAGGGCATGTAAGTGAAAACAAGGACAGGTAAAGGGGAAGGAGAAGGGACAGGAAAGAAGCCTGGACATGTGAGCAGTATTTTATTTTTCAGTTTGATCAACTGTGCATATATTTTCAAGATCACATTACCTTTTTATTTTATTACTTAAAAAAGGATCAGAGCATATAATTGAAGCTATTTCTACTGTAATTTTGGAAGCATAATGTATCCTGCAAATCAGAGAAGGGAAAGAAAATTTAGTTATTTTATGTCTTTGCTGTCTATTAGTCTTTTCAAGTCCTGTGCCCTAAGACAAGCAGGCAGAGCCTCAGCTGTGGAGTCTTTCTGGCCTTGTCTACGTGGACAGATGTATAAATTCAGCCTCCTTCCTCCATATCCTGAGGGACCAGGCACTCCCCAGTGCTGTCTGGAAGCCAAAGTGCTGCCCTAGAGGCACTTTGCTGTAATTAATATTCAGCATTACCTCTGCACCCCTTTCTTGTTTCATGTTGGAATCCAAAATGCAAGGAACTCTCAGAACTTTGGGCCTCTAAGCCAAAGCTTAGAACTAAACACAGGATTTGATTTGAGACCTTGGAAAAGGCTTACAAACTTAAATGCTAGAAGTGAGAATGTGGATTTATAGTTTAATGCAGAGACATGTTAAGAAGAAAGTTTAGACTTTTAGAGTTTAAGATACTAAAATAAAAGTAATACAAAGCTAAATGAGGAGTTTCGAATGCAGTACTGGAGGTTTGTGAGTCATAACATGATGGGTTAAGAAAGCTTACACTGTAGCATGAGTCTATAAGACTCATATAAGCAAAAGTCTATATTTAAGGATTGGGTCAAAACCATAAATATCATTGTTGGCAGTGTTTTATTGGTCAATAAATCCTTAAAAGGCCTTGTAACTAGGGGTCTTGTGACCTTTGAACCATGCAGGAAAGATGTGAGCCAAACTCACCCTTCCTGCCTGTGTAGAAGATAAGGAAAATAAATCGCATCATCAAAACAACTCAGAGGTCCCATCTCCAACCCATTCAAAATTCCTTCCAAAATCCCTGTCGCTGTGTCTGTCCGAGTGACCCTCGGGGCGCCCCGGCTGGCTGTGGCACAGGGACAGCGGGGGACACTCTCCCCAGCTCCAGGGCAGGCAGGAGGGCAGTGAAGGCTCTCGCCTTGGCAGGGGAGGCAATGGCACGGCGGCGGCGGGAGGAGGAGTGGGCTTTGGACAGAGGTGAAATCTGGATTTACTGCAGAGGGGGAATAGAGAGATCCAGAGCCCAGGGGAGCCTCTGCCCAAACACCCTGAGGTTAACAGTGCAACAACTGATAAAGGGAGGCGGGAACAGGGGAGGGGCTTGACAGGGAGCCAATGGGGAAACAGGGGGGTGTGGAAATTGGGAAGATGGGCACTTGGGGAAACCAATAGGGGCATTCTGGGGGAGGAACCCCCCAGTGCCTGAACCAATCACTCGACGCCCTTGATGGAAGTTTCTAGAGGGAAGGGAGGGGCTGTGAGTGACGGACAGGACAGTGGGGAGGGGCTGAGGGAATGACTCAGCAACTATTAATGAGTCAGGGGGCGGAGCCAAGGGATTGACAGGAGGGAGGAGGGAGGAGTCAACATGGGCTGAACCATTATAGTAAGGGAGAACTGGGATAAACCAAGGTACAGAACTATTACAGTGAAAACATATAAAAACACAACACAACAAATTCCCATCATTTCAGGCATGTGCTAGGTTGAAAATGTCCCATTTGAGATATATCCAGTGCTTTCCACAGTGGTCACAAACCTCTGCTCGGATTTGGTTTTGGGTTTCCCCCTCGCCGATGAGGCAGAGTGAGGGGGCAGAGGGAACAAGCAGAAATGTGAAGGCCTGGGCAGAGCTCTGAGATGTTTGACGCTGATTTGTTTGGTGGGTGCTTGTTTTACACCCGCTGCCTGTGTAGCAGTGCTCCTGGGTGAGTGAGGGGGACTTGCACTGGGTCCTCTTGTCTCTCATGAATGTCAGTTCCTTTTCCAGCAGGTTACCATGGCATCCTACCCCAGATGGGTTAATAAGGGAGGAGAGGATGTTAAAGGGACATGCTTATAGTTTATTAACCCTTTCAGGAGAGCCATGTGAAAGGTCTAGGAGAAGGAGGGGGTCACTGTGTTGGATTCTTGCTTCTTCCATTGCTGTTTTTGAGATTGCAAATGAAGTGTCTCTTCCTAGGTACCACCATAATACCATCACCACAGCTAGCCAGGCCCTCTGCCCCTTCAAAGATGGCAAGTGAAGCCCTGAGGTCAGGAAATGTGAAGCAACTGGGCTTTACATCAGGCTAATGCCTTCATCCTGCAGATTAGCTGGGTGGTTTTATTTTTTAAAGTTACTTCTTTGCATCATTCTCTCTAAAACAATCCCCCTCGTCTCCCCAGAGAATCTGCTTCTGTCTGTGATTGCCAAAGGCAGTCAGATTTCTACAGCAGCCTGGTTTACAGGAGGTTTAGCTCGAACTGCCTGCTGGCCTTACATAAGGGAGGCAACAATTCAATCTTCATAGTTGGGCTGAACTAGGAAAGAACTTAAAATAGCAGTAAAATCTCTCAGTGTGCATTTCAATTATTAAATTTTGTCCCTCTGCAGAGCAGAGTAATTTCTTTTTGGGATAATTGCCTTTTCGAAGCAATTTTTGCATTAAAGATTCACTGGCTTTTCAGAAGATGCTTCTAAATGCTCCTTAATAAAAATTTAAGTTGAGTCTTGTCTTTCCTCATTCTGCTTTTTACTTTTTCTTACCCACCAAACAGTAGGCTTCGTTCTCTTCTAGCCTGATCTGTGTTGCACACACTTGCACATTAAAGCAAAATAATGTGTATCTGTTCTTCAGCACTGGTGTCCTGTAAATCCAGGGTGGCTCAGGGATAGCTCAGTTTGTGTGACCTGCTGCCTCCCACCCTGCAAGGCTTCCCTTCTAAATCACGTGTGCTGACTTCACTGTATCTCTTCTTGTTTGTGGTATCTCACAGAAAAAAAAAAAGAAATATTATGGAAGGACTCTGATTAAATTTCCCAGTTGATGCTTGAACGTGAACCAGCAGCTCAATCTTTTCTGAATCTAGAGATGGATTTGCCATCCCCTGAAGCAAGTCTTGGTCTGTCTTTGCCACCCTTCATTGGTTGCTGCTGATCTCACCAATGAATTTTTGCACATCCCAAAGGAAGTAGGAGTTTTGTGAAGGAATTTCACAAAGACCACCAACACACTGGAAACACAACTGCTCTCCATTTCCACGGGGGAACTCCCTCAAAATAATCCTGGTGATTCCCTGTAAGAAATTCCTCAGCAAGGCCTCTGTGATGGCCCATGTCCGAGCCAGAGTTTTTAGAGGGGAGAATTCAATCAGAAGAGCTTTTTATCCCAGCTCACATCTGCTAGAAGAGATTAGAATTAGTATTTCTTTGTGCATCAGTAATGCCACATTAGGACACCTGAAGGTTTCTTCCTATCCCTCTATCTAAGTAATTCAGAATTAATGGAATTTTAATAGCCAGAATTTGTCTTAAAGGAAAACATAAAGATGACATTGAATTAAAGGAACTTGAATTTATCTTCCATCTGATAACTCCTTTTGGCAGTTTGTCCTGGTGCTCCTCTGATTTAAAGGGAGTTACTCCAGATTTTTAATAATACAATCTAGATGGAAATCCTCTCACTGATAAACCTCAAAAGTTTAGATTTTTTTCCCCATTTCCCCACCAGCTCCTCCACTTAAGTGGATAACTGGTGCCTTCAGAATAAAGCAAAGCTTTCAAGGGTAGGGTCTTGGACAGGGAGTTTAGAATAGGAGATAATGTTAAATTTCAGTTGCAACATGCAGCCAGGTTTAAGATATGGATTCAGTTTTTATTTTGCTGAACCTTCATATGTTTGTACTCATGTGGTCAGCTAAAATTGGAAAAAAAATACTGAGACAAACTGATTTTGTGAAATTCTCCCTGCCCTTTCCAGGCTGAAAATAAGATTTTAAAAAATTAATCTGCGTCTCACTGAGCCTGATCTGAAGCCCAGATGCAGATCTGAGTTTTAGGTGATCTCCCACCCTAGAAAGAGAAGAAGACTGGCTCTATGGAGCTCTGCTTCAGGTCTGTGTGTCCCTGCAGTGGGCTGCATTCTGTGCTCTGCACAGTCTGCCTTGCCCAGAACAGCTGTGGCTGTCATCCACTAGCGCAGTGTTAAAATGAAGACTGATTGTCTTTCCAGCCGTGCAGTTAGCTGCTGTCAGTCTCACGTGTGGCAAGCAATTGGTGCAGGGTTTTTGTCCTGGAGTTAGCTGGTTTAACCTTGAATTAAGTGAGTAAATATATAAAACAGCGACTGGAGTTTGGTAGCAACCAGGTAATGTTATCTGCAGAACTCTGTCTCAGCTTCCAGCTGGCACCTCTCGAGGGGCAGCAGCACAATTGAGATTGGCAGCAAGTGCATTTCATGGGCTGAATTTTAGCACAGGAGCCAACTACCTGCACAGTGTGTCAGTTATGAATCTTGCCTTTCTCAGTAGCAAAGAGCTTTCTCTTCACACTTATCTCTGGTACTTGTCAGCTTTGGAGCTAATTACAGCCTCTTTTTAGAAGGGTATGGCCTTTTGTAGTCATAACAGAACTCTGTAAACTAAGCAGAAATCTTCTCTTGTGACTGCCTTGGATTGCTCGGACATCTTCACCTTCTTTGCACCTTGCTGGCTTTTGCTCCGAGCCTCCATGGTCATTTTCCCTGCCCTTTTTGTCTGCAGCTCATGGCAAAAGGACAGGAAGATGCAGAAGGAAGCTATTGTGACATTTAGATAGCTAGAGGAGTGAACAAACACCAGGTTCAGGCACTCCTGGACTCGGGAGACATCAGCATTCCCCCTTTTGGCTTCCAGCTCTGTGGTTTGTGATGGCTTCTGAAACAACTTGGCGTTAAAAACCCTCTTATTCAGTGTTTCTCCATGAGGAAAGCTTCGGGCCTGTTGTCACCACATGGCTTTTGTTCCCTTTGGGGTGAGGGAGGGAGTGGTTTTCAGCAGCAGAGTTCTGGCAGTGTCATTTCTTGTCCCGCCCTTGTCCCGGAGCAGTTTTGCGAGCCTGGGGCTGCTCTGGTCACGGTGTGAGTCCCCAGCTCTGGCTGAGACCGTGCTGCTCCCTCACAGCTCCATCATGCACTGGCACAAGGGAGGCCGCGGGGGCAGCGGGAACAGCGGGACACGGACCGTGGGCTGTGGGAAAGCAGCACACCCCGAGGCCATTCCAGCGCCCGGGCCGTTCACTTCACGGGAAAGGCCACGGCCTGAGCCCACGGAGCAGCTCTTGGCCTACTGGGGAAAAAGCCCAGGGCCTCCGGTGCTGCTGTTTGTTCATTATTTGTGCTGTGGTGCCCGAGGAGGCCCCGCGCTCCCTCAGGACCGTCCGTAGCCGGCGGTTTTCGCTCTGTCGCTCTCCGCGGACACGCTGAGGTGACGAGGATCCAGCTGTACCTTCAGCTCCGCTGCCTCTGGCTGCCAGCAAGGCTGCAGCCCTGCCAGTGGTTTCCTGTCAGGGGGGTGCCCAGCCTGGTTTAATTGTAATAGAGCAGATCTGATAACACGCAGCACACGGCTCCGTGGTGCTTTGAAGGCGTGGGAGAAAGGGCCTCGAAGCATAGTAAAAATAGACTCTCTGAACAGGTTTCATAATCTGATGCATCTGGACAGTGTACATTAGAGTGTCTGCACTAAAGATTTATCCAACATTGGGGTTTTGTAATATTTTTCTTTGTATTTTTTAGAGGCTTATACTCGTCTGTTCCTGTCATCGGGACTTTGTTGTGCTCCATTTGCTGTCTTGCATTTAGGTTCATTTGCATTCTGAGGGTTTCCAAGTGCTTTAAAAATGGTCATTAAGTATATCTTGGCATGTCTTTGAGAAGTATTATTAATTGTATGCTTCAAATTTTACACATCTCCATGGGATATCTTCACCACACAATACTAGGGTTGGATAATTTTCTCCTATTCTCTTTTCCTCCTTTAGATTTGCAGATCCAGCCTCTTCAAGTCTATTGTATTGTAAGCCTAAATTGTTGTCTTTATCCCTAGGATGTTTGAAAGAAGCTGACAGATGAGTTATGACTTAAAATTTAGGTGTGGCTTTGAAAAGAGGTACTAAACCCACCAGTATGTTATTGTTCTGTGGGATCACTTCAAGAGCCCCTTTTATTGCCAGAATAAGTGAGTCCTTTCTGTTCTCTGTACAGTGGGAATCAGAGATAGTAGAAATAATAAACAGTTGTTAGTGATAAAAATAAAGGAAAATGTGAACCATTTTGTGGTGGACCAGGACTCAGTAAGAGACAGTCTTTTGAAATCTCTGTATGCAGCAATTCTGTGCTTGAGGTAGGCAGTGAAAAATGAAAATCATGATGTTAGTATCTTTCATAGGGCACTGTGAAATAAATCAAGTGAAATAGAGGGGAAAAAATTATATGGAATTAATAGAATTCACATTTTAATCGGCTGAGGAACCAGCTACATGGTGAAGGAAAAATAGTTGAGCTGTGTGGTAATATTTGCTCATTTTCTATTTATTTGATGACTTTAAGCTGAAGACACAAAAATAAAATGTTCCCAAAATTAGTTATAATAGGTGCTTGAACAAAAGTCGCAGATCCTGAGTCAGGGACGTGGACACTGTGGTGCACTGGTAGGAAAAATACCAAAATTCGCAGCCATTTGGCTCTGTAGCAACTCAGGGATGCTGAGCTAGGCTGAGCCTAAAGAAACAGCCACAAACAGGAGGTTTAAAGCTCACCTGGGGACCAAAGGGAAGAACCTGCAGTTTCCCTGAAAGGGGGCCAGGCTGAAGGAGGTTTCTTGCATTTATTTTCCCCAGCTAATACCCCATTTCCTGTCAGTTCTGTGCCAGAGCTCACTTTGCTGACTGCAGTGAGACAGTCAAGATTCAGATTTCCATTTTCCAATGCTTTTCCTGCTTTGGAGGAAAGCACAGACATAATCCATCATTAGTCCTGGGATTCAGCTGGTCCTAATAGCCCTGTGTATGAGCACTCCAGGAGACCTGAATGTTGGTTTCCAACCCTGGGGGAGCCTCCTGAGTCTGTCCTTCAAATACTTCTATTTATACATTGATTTCAGTTTATGGGAGGAGGTGAGGATGTGAACAGCTCTCACATCACCTCCTGCATGGCCTGTGGTTTGTGAGCCATAGACCAGGGCTCAGTAAAACCTGGGCAGGATTCAGCTTTGAAAAAGCACAAGGAAGGGGATCAAGAGGGATCTCAAATTCTCCAGCCTAACCCTTCCCTGCCTCTCAAGAAGACAAGGTTTCTGAGCCACAGNTCTAACCCTTCCCTGCCTCTGTGAAAGAAGGCAGGGCTCCTTTCTGAAAGAAGACAAGGTTTCTGAGCCACAGTGAGGAGCAGGGCTTGGGATGTGCTGGGGTCTTTGCTGCTGTAACTCATTTCCTTCCTGCTTTCCAAGGCTGCAGCCCCTGTGCTGTTCCCCTTGCTGGGATCTGTTCCCAGGGATGGGAGGTGATGGGGCAGGCTCTCTGGTCTCAGCTTTCCTGAGGACAGATCCAGCTGCACTTTGTATCTGCTGTCAGTGTTTCAAAGAGCAAACTCTCAGAGCATCCCTGGGATCCTGGAAGCTGTGCTCCACTGTGTAACACCCCTCTCCTGTACCTGGCATGGGGGGAGCCAGGGTTTGCCCCCACACAGGTCTTGCTGGGACTGCATTTAGCAAAAATACTCAGTGATTTGTGGGGAAGTTCTCTCAAGTGGGCTGTGAGGAGGAGACTTGGCTCTAAGGAGAGGTTTGCACATGCTGAATGGGCAGAGGGTAAAACTCACTGCCAGATCACCCCTGAGCTGGGGCAGCTCTTCAGCCCTGCAGCTGAGGAATGCTGGCACAACCTGCTGGCTGGCCAGGGAGCCTTTTGGGATCACAAGGAGCTGCAGGATGCTTTGCTTTCTGCTACACCCGTGTTTACAGCATTAGTTTGGGCTTTAAAAGTGGAAATAGTGGCAGAGGAAAGCCTGCTGTCTTTTGTTTACCCTTAGAACATAGACATTCCCCCAAAGCAGGGAGCTATGAATTTATTGTGTGTGTACATAAGAATTATGTAATTGCTTTTGGTTTAGTGCAAAACTCTTCTTTTGACTTTGGAGTTTCAAGTAAAGAAGCTTTACATGTTAAATATTACAGTCTAAAAATTGTTCAATAATGAAAAAGCCCTGCCTGGGGCGAGATTACTTCTACCTGGTGCTCAGCAGAGCTGCAGTCAGTGGAGCTCTGCTGCTGAGGTCACCCCAGCTGTGCCACTTGAAACAGGTGAAGTAATGGTGTACTTCTGAAAAGTGTCTTTGGAACTGGGGAGCAGGAGGTTCCCACCATCTTATCCTTGGCTGAGCCTCATTTATGAGCACTGCAGTTAGTTTGTCTGCAATGAAATCTATTTTAGTTTCACTTGTCAAAACACTTGCATTCATATTTTTTAAATCAAAACATGTATTTATCTGCCAGCGTTTAAAAAAAGGCAAACCATGAGACCACACCTGAGATTCTGGAAGCCTTGTCAGTGTGAGCTGCCTTGCTGCTGTTGTGACCTGCTCTTAATTCCCTGACTTGCTGCTCTTGTTTCGGAGCAATGCCTGGGGAGGTGGGGGTGTCCTGTGTCCATCAGCAGCACCGAGGTTGAAAAGGCACTTTTGGGAACCTGCTGTGTGCCTGCTGCAGTGCAGGGGCTTCTGATCACTCTGGGAAAGGGGGTCTGCTGGGCCAGTGACCCCAAAAGAGACCAAGCTCACAGTGTCCCTGCTGTACCTGTGGAGTGTGCTAAACTGCAGACTGGGACAAGCCTTTACTCAAATGAGTTAGCCAGATTCAACATTCACTTGAAAGCTTCTTTTTTTGTTTCATCGCTCATGCTCAGAAAACTGCTCAAATGACTGTTTTCCCCAAGCCATCCCCACTCAGTTTGTTATCATTTCCATTATTAAACATTTATATAAACACTGTAACATTTTATAGCGTTTGACAGAGATTTCCAAGTCTGCTAATTAGCATGGTCCCTGGCACATGGAATATACTTTTATTATTACCCATTCATGGCCTTGTTATTCAGAAGAGGTTCTCTTGTGAATGGAAACGTGCATTACTGCACTTCAGGCTAATAAGTGTGACATAAAATATGACACACAAAATTAACTGCTGTTCTGCAGGATCCAGCAACTGGGGGTGGTGTGCATATGGTCATACTGAGGCTCTGTTCGTTTGCATCATTGCTTTCCTGCCTTGTTAAAAGTCTGAGAGAGGAGAATATTGGGAGAAGGAGGGGGAGAAGAAAGGAACAAATCTATCTTGGCATAAATAGGTTTGGCTCAGCAGTACAACAGTTGTCAGCAGCTTTCTCCACAAGCCTGTTACTCTCCATGAGGAGAGCACAAAAAAGTGATTGAAAAGTCAGTTTGTGGGCTTGCAGCATTCTTGGAAAGAATCTGAAAAAAACAACCAACCAAACAAACCAAAACCAACCCCTGAAATAAAAAATTATGTTTGTAAAATGAAGTGTGCTTTATCCGTGTCCAGTGTCAAAGCAGAGCTTGCCAAGCAGAGGTGCAGCCCTGTGTCCACCCTGATTGCCTGGTCCAAGGATTAGATTACAAATGTAGCCTCTCTTCTTTTTTTCCCTTCTCTCTGCCCATCCCTTCTTTTTTTTTTTTTTTTTCCCAGTTGAGACAGAGTAAGTGACTCTTTGAGCCCATTTCAATGAGGAGGAAAAAAAAAACCTGTTTGCCTTCAGCAATAGCACCTTCACATACAACCATGAGGACTTTGCAAACCATATGAGTGGGTGTACTTGAAATAGTTTCTGTTGCAGTGATCCCGGAGAAAGAAAAGGAGGATCCTGATGGATGGAGAGAAAAGGTTAAAGAGTCTGGCTGCAGACTGGCAAAGGGAGTTGCTTGTGTATCCAAGGCCAGCTCTTTTTTTACCCTATTTATACCTTGTAGAAAAGAGCTATGGAAAAAAAAATCCTAAACTTCCAGAGAAACTGTCAGTGAAGTTAATTCCTGTATCTAAGTCAGGGTTTACTCATGTGCAACTGCACATGCTCAAAGAGCAACAATGAAGTGAAATTTGTACGTGTGGGTGTTCATACATGCATTTATATGTGTATGTGTGTGATACATGTGTTAATGGCTGTGGGAAATGATTGAGAGCATTTGACACGTTTTGCTATTACTGTGTGACCTGTCATGTAATAAAATATGATTTACTTCAGGTTTATTCTGATAAAGACTCAAAGTGAGCATCCAGGAGATGTGGGTGTGTTTGCAGTTCTGGAGATGTAGTTTGAAACGCCTGAAATGCTTTGTTAGGTGTACCTATTTTAAAGCTGAGGGAAGGACTGCTTCCATTTAAATGCAGTATCCCACGGTTTCTCAGGGCCTCCCACACCACTGTAGCTAGCCACAAGCCTGCCCCAGGCTGTAAAACCATTGAGAGTAATTAAATACTTACAGTGCTGGACTCCAGCTCGCTCCTGAGAGCAGCAAGACACTTTACAGCCCACGTATATTCCTGTGGAAAATAGCCTGTGGCTGCAGAGAACCTGCTGGCAGAGGTTCCCCCAGATGCTAATTAATCACAGGATCACAGAACATGCTGAGCTGGAAGGGACCCGCCAGGATCATCAGTGCTGAAAGGAACACCTGGCTTGGAACCCCAGCTTGGGAGATGTCCCGAGCACAGCCACATCAAAAAGGCATCAGGTGCCAAGTGGGGCTGTTTTATTTCTGGCTCCAGGAGCTGCTGCAGAAGCATAGGCACAGTGATGCTGCTCCAGCAGCAGGGAGGGCACAGCAGCACAGGTGCCCCAAGGAGGGGCAGAAATGATGGAGCAGCAGAAGGGATGGACACCTGTCTGCATGCTGGCGCTCTGTCACCGGTGCCCTGGGGCAGTGAGGGCCCTGCAGTATCTGCTGCAGCTTTTGCAGAGGTTTTCTGTGGTGAAACTGCCCCTGCAGCCCCCGAGGAGGAAGGGTGTTCCCAGAACTCCCCTCTGAAGCTGATACAGAGGAAAATTTTGGACTAAGATGTGCGTCCAACACTTCTTAGAAACACTTCCATCATTTTCCCTGATCATATGTTGGGTGTTTCCAAGTTTTTGATGGTGATCTCTGCTCCCAGATGTATGATTCCAGGAAATGAAAGTAGATGGGAGTCTGAGAGCTGCAATAGATCCACTGCTGCTTCCTGCACATCAATTCAAGATGATATCATGAAGCGTAAAAATATGTAATCTTTGCAGTGTTTGTTGTTCATAGGAAAAGGATAAAAAGAAAGAATGTCCTCAATGAAGCACAGAAATGAGAAAATAAAATCTGCTTTCTTTTCCCAAAAATATTCCAGTCCATATTATTTGTTTTCACACCAGTCAGGTACTGCTGGTAAACTAATC
The DNA here is from genome assembly GCA_013400575.1 of Peucedramus taeniatus. Taxonomy (NCBI): domain Eukaryota; kingdom Metazoa; phylum Chordata; class Aves; order Passeriformes; family Fringillidae; genus Peucedramus; species Peucedramus taeniatus. The sequence goes on from WBNO01001419.1 coordinate 740,811, forward strand.
TGTCTGCTCCACAGTAAAACTGTGATACAAAAAGACCCAGATCTGCAGAGGACAAATACCAGTCCTAATGAGAAGGCTTAAAATAGATTGAGTTTTAGCTAGCAAAATTTAGAAACCTTTTTTGGAAAGTCTTAGGTAGTTTTCAGCTCAGATGGGTACTGTCTGAGCACATCTTCTTACTCAGAATTGAAATGTAAATAAGAGACACAAAAACACATCTACATAGTTTGGGAAAAGGGAAGAGATGTTTTGGAGCATGCAGTGCCTTGCACATCATGAGCATATTTTTATATAACAGATTGCTGAGATGATGTGAAATAAAACGGATCTATACAAAATAAAAATTTGGGTCTGGTTTGGATCTTCAGCAACTACACTTTGACTGTAGCTCCCAGGTATTTCCACTCATTTTCCAACAGTATCTCCTTGAGATATGTTTCCCACTGCCAGAATTTTATTTTCTTAACTTCTGAGAAGGTAATGGCCTGACTTTCTGAGACTGTCACTATCAAACCTTATTACAGAAGTCCATGGACAGCAGCAACTCTACCAATTGCATTAGAGGTCCAATTTCAGTTTGCTTGTTTTTCGTGTGTTCCATGTAGACAGAGGGGTAGCAGGATATTTCATTCTTCCACAAAGAACTTTCATGAAAAGATTTCTGAGTCTGATTGCATTCATCTCAATTCTGCTCTTTCTATATTTGATATCCAGTATCCAGCTTGGGGGTAAAACCAGCTTGGGGATAAAAACCAGAAAGATGTGATGGTTCAGACAGAAAACAGATTCTTACCTGATCCTTGTCTAGAAATGGAAACTGAAACTAAAGCTCTGAGCTGTTTCTTGTGGGCTAGTATTTGTATGTGTGTGTGTGTGCTTATGTATTTTGCAGCTTTAAACACACAGGGCAAGAAAAACATTTATTACTGTGTTATGTGGGTAGGTGGCATTCTTGTTCTGATGGAAATGTAAATTTTTGTCAGAGCATGTACATTCAGCAGTGGGCTGCATTTGGATTCCTTTGGTTTGAGTTGTGAGAAGGGTGCTCTGCAGGCTTGTTTTGTATTACCAATTGAATTGAAATTAATAAGCAGGAGCAGCACAGCTAAGCCTTTTCCCACTGTTTGGGTTTTTTGTATCCCTTTCATTTTGAGGTGTGTACAGAGTTCAGAGATGCTGAGCTGCTGTGAGAAGACCTCTTTTTGAAGTGGCTGCTCTGATTTTAGGACCAGAGGAAGAGACTGGTTTCTGGCTGTGACTTGAGCCCTGTGACTTCCCCTGATCTGCCATGACTGTAGGCTGAATTTTAGGCTTTTCCCATTCTCCATACCAGGCCCTGGTTCACACCAAGTGCTCAGAACCTTGCTTATAAAAAGGCAAAATTTTACACTGGTTACAAACCCAGCATTATGCACATCTCTCTCAGCTGGAATTTCCAACTCTTAGATCATAACTTGAACCCCCCCTGGAAAATCTGTTTCACTTCAAAACAATTATGATGATGTACCATTAAATTATATATATTATCAAGTAAATGGCAGGAACTGAAAGCAGAGTTTATGATCTTGGCACTGCAGTGCTGAAAAAGAAAATTCTGCAGCAGAACAGCACCCACAAAGGTCTAATCTTCTCTTTGTGCCTGGTAAAATTGCTGGGTAAGAGGCTCTTCAGGAAACTTTTGGTTTTTGGAAAGCCTGAGGCAGACAGTGAAAGCTGTGTGGCTCAGCACTGAAATACTTTTTGGACTCCCAGATGTAGTCCTTAACTTGCCAGTCCAAATCTCCATGTGTGTCACTGGTACATTATTCTCAATGTTAAAAAATAATGCTCATGTTTAAGTGGGGTCGAATCTTAAACGTAACTTAAAAGCAAGAAATGGCCTCTGGAAAGTGTTCAAAGACCTTTTAAAATATCCTTAGGAATAAAATGAGGTATTAAAAGTGAATGTGTGCTAAAACCCAACGACACCAAGAATCCTGGGAGCCAGCAAAAAGCCTCCTTTTATTGTTTTGCTTTGAGGCATATCTGTGTTTCTTACATATTATCCTTCCCCAGGCAGGGCTGAACATTTCATGTAACATGATGACCCTGGAAAACACGCTGCAATTTCGGGATAATTCCTGATGAGAATTTATGGCTACATAAGCATATTATAAGTAAACCAACCAGTTTTCCAAGCCACAAAATGCTGCACTGCTCTGTATTACTGCAAGGACCACTTAGTGCAAAGGCTGCTTTGCTCCAGCACAATGAACAGGACCTCTGTTCTTCAAAGGTAATGGGCAGGAGGAAGAAACCATGATATGAGAGGAACTGACTCTCTTGTTTTGCTGGTTTTGCAGGTTTTTTTGCTGGTTTGGAAGTTTTGTGCTGCCCCCTATTAACTTTCTGTTGCTGTCAGTTGGAGCCTGGAGCAGGCTCTTTCCTTCCCCTCCTCTCTCTGAACAAGAAGGGGATTATAGTCCTCTGTCACAGTGCCCCAGCAGCTCGGGGCACCTTACTGCAGTGAAAAAAATACATTTGGAGTTATTGTTTCATATAATGCAATGCTTCTCAGTGGAGGGGAGTTAAGGGGGGTGGCTGTGTTCAAGTGGCTACAATCTCAATGGAGCTGAGCAAATGGAAAAACTGAGGGGCAGAAAAAGAGGGATTTCTAACCCCTGGGGAAAAGGAATGATAGCATACACCCTGTTGTTCCTTTACACTTTTGTGTTTCTATTGCAGATCAAGGCTTCACTTAGCAAAGGTGTTTTTCAGGCAAAATTAATATTGTCATTCAACCATTTCCAGATGCTTATAACTTTGGCCTGGGGGTGAAACATTGGATTATTTCCTCAAGAGGTGACGAAGAAAATCTGGCTGAGATCAAACAGCAAAATGAAATTCTGAATGGTAAGTCATAAGGAATGGTAGCCTGGTGTGGAAATTCTGTTTGTTCCTTTACAAGATTGACTTAAGGCTGACATGTTGGAGTGCACGGGCCTGATTTGGCAACGAACTCATGAATACAGTGTTATTTTTGTCTTTTTGCACTGAGCTTATATTCCATGGCTACAACATGAGACTACAACAGCAGTTGTTTCAGTGGTGCAGCTAGTCCCCATCTGGCCTGTGCTGCTTGTTTTAAAGCAAAATGCTCATTTTCTAAACTGTGTTAATTCCTGTCAGTTCCTCTGATCAGCTTCTGTTCTTATTCAGAATTTGGATACATTTTTTTCATATCAGAAACTTCCTGCATGTATTTAAAGCGAGCATCTACTGGATGCAGTGGTCAGAGCAATGTGATTGAAACATCCCTGTAGAGCTCTGTGAAGTGTAAGGGTGATGTCTGATTTCCATAGGCTCTGCTCCTTTTGTCTCCTGACAGAGCTGTATTCTGATTTCAGAGTGTCAATTATCCATACCTCCCCATTTCCCCTGCTCCGTATGTGTCAGCCCACCTAGAAGCTTTTTATTAATTTATCAAATTGTCATTGGGCTCACTTTGTTGCATTGCAGCTATTAGCTTGGCCATTTGCTTAATTGGTCCATTTCCCATTTATTATTCAGTCCTTGAATCGCCATTTGAATAATTTTTAGCTAACCATTAATTGAATACCATTTCTAACATTATTACATTGTCTACATTCTCATTTTTACATGATTACTAAGATAAAGGGGTTTTTATTGTGATGCATATGAGAGTCTCCAGTTAATCAGTGGCTGGAAAATGGGAAGAAAGTGATGGCTCTGTCCAGTAATTACAGAATCAAAGAGTCCATGATTGTTTAAATGGTCCAACATGAGATTCAGGTTTCTCCTTCTGTTCCTGTAACTGCAGCTGATGGACTTTTAGCCAGACCGCTTTGCACCAGTGCAGGGCTGCAGCAGGCTCTGGGATCTGTGGGGAATTTGTGGTAAATGATCATCATGCAAACAGCTTTTGTCCTGGGCTGTTTGTGGGGCTGTTGGTCAGGCAGCAGTGTGCAAGTGTCAAGGTCTTCTGCTCTCCCAAAGTCTCCAGCTTTCACAGCAGGCACCAGCTCTCCACATGCCTTGCCTGCACATGTGGTGCAGCAGAAAAGCTGGGATGGAGGCTGATCATCCAGCCCTGCATTCAGCTTCGTGCAGGACAGCAGTATCCTCCAGCTGGCATCCCAGTCACTTCCCCTGGCTCATTTTGGATGTAGTGATTGCAGCACCCAGGGAATGAACAAGGCACAGTTAAGGGGAACAATCTGTTCTTGCTGTTCATTCCTAACCAACATCCACGGTGTGTTAGCGTGGGGCCTGCAGGGGAAGCTGATCCAGAGACAGGCCTGAACCTCCCTGGCTGTTTTGTGCCAGTCCAACAGCTCAAGGTTTATACAGCATCTGCCATTGCCACAGCCTGTGATTTATGAGCAGCCTGGGAGGAAATCATAGAATCACAGAACCTTGGAATGGCTTGGGTTGGAAGGGACCTTAAAGAACATCTCATTCCAACCCCCTGCCATGGGCAGGGACATCTGCCACTATCCCAGGTTGCTCAGAGCCCCATCCAGCCTGGCCTTGGACACTTGCAAACATGAGGCAGCCACAGATGCTCTGGGCAAGCTCTACCAGGGCCTCACCACCCTCACAGGGAACAATTTTTCCTAATATCTGATCCAAATCTACCCTTCTTCAGTTTGAAGCCATTTCCTCACAGCCCTGTGCTCGAAGTGTTAGTAATGGAAGAGGAAAAATATGATGAACTTTTTGGGAGAAAATTTAAGCTACAGAGGGCTCTGGGGCTGCACAGTGACACAGAGAATCTCCTGCAGGTTTGCTCAGCAACATCTGAGATTTGTCTGAGTCCACTTTTGTGAGGGCAGGGTCCTGCTCACAGAGGATTGGTGTGAGTATCAACCCAGACTTCAAGTCTTGGCTTTCTTCCTAGCTGAGCCTGGGAACATCTGGGCTATTGATTCAGATGGAATTTTGGGTTTGTAGTCATCAAAACCAGATTTTGGAGGAGCATTTTAGTTTCAGTCATGGTGTGACTCCCAGAAATGATTGCCCTTGTGTTAGGCAAGCCCAGAGTTTGGGCTCAGGGCATAAAGGGTGCTGGGCTCCCCCTCAGGCAGGGGGCTCTTCTGGAGAGTATTGTCTTTGTAGAAACAGATCTCTAAAATAAGAGAGAGACACAGAGATGCCTCAGTGTGGACATCAGGCAGGGTGAGAGTCTGTGTTCACCTTGGTGGTTTTGTGTTCCCAGCCTGGTTCTGGTTACTGTAAACATCTACAGAAAGACTCATCAGTCCTGTGGTGCTGACACAATAGGCAGCATCCAGGCTTAGCTGTTCTTGACCAAATTACTCAAAAAGAAAGCTTACAGGTTTAGCCAAATGCAGAATTACTCTTTTGGAAGGCAATAAAAGTGCGAGGCTGCGAATCATTGAAATAGTCCCCCAGATGGCCAAGGAAAGAGCACAACCACAAACAAAAGCAGCTCTCAGCTTGGAGTAACCTCCAAACTCACTGCCATTCCAGAGGAGTTGCTAATCACAGATGTGTGTTAGTCTTTAAAAAATATATTGGGAAGCAACGGATTTCTAAGTTGCAGCAGTGTGGAGATAATTTTATTTACACTTTCTCTGCATTGGGTGCAGAGTGGCTCATTTTTCACTCCTAAATTTAAACAGGATGATATTGTACCCCCCCTCCAGACAAAAGGAGATTGGAGCCAGTTAAACATTGGCTGGGAGGAGATGCACGTCCCTGCTGAGCTGAGCACCACCCAGACTGAATTTTGGGAGGTTCCTTAACCTTTGCTCCCAAGGTTGTTGTGCTGACAGTGCTGAATCCCTTTTCCCCAAACAATGTGGGTAGGTTTGGAGCATTCCCTTACGCTTGGCTACCTCCAGCTCTGCGAGGGCCCCCGGCCTCAAGTGCTTCCCCTGCCACCAAAGAGAGCGGGCCAGGTCAGTCCAGAATGCAAACAATGATGTCAGCATTGTAAAAGAAATGAAAAGCTCTGTGGGAATCCAGGAGACGAACCCCAAATTAAAGATCTTTTGGCTAAATACGAGCACTAAGGAAAGCTTGCAAAGATCAGGATAGTGTTGCATGCCAATGTGGCATTTGATGTCCAAGATAAAAGGGGGACTTACTTCAGGAGTGGGACTGTTTTAGCAAGAGAAAGAAATCTTGGTGTCTGTGTTGGAATGCATAAAAACACATGTTTCCGATGTGGTTTTCTCATATGCTAAATGAACAAGACATCTGGTTGTGTTTTTAAAAATTAAATTGACTGACACTAAATCAGTGCTTTACAAAGCAAAAGGTAGTAAACCAAGAACATCTAATAAGGTAACAATGAAATATTTGGCAGGACTTCAGAGTATTGGAAACTCACACAACCGAAAGGAGCTGAAATATTGTGATATATACGAGGCCTTAACTTCTCATTTATCTGTGCTATTTCTTACTGCACTTCACAGTAATATGTTGCATTCCCATTGGTATAGATTTCTATATGTTAGTGCCAAAACTCCAGATGTCTTCTAGGTAAATCTCTGGAGACTATTTTATTGTGTTTCATTTCTCCTTATTTACAATTCACTTGCCTTGAACTCCAGCCATTGGTAATAAAAATCCATAGAGCCTGCAGCTGAGCCAAGTGGACACCATTGTCCTGTTTTTTCAAGTTGGGATGGGTTGATCCAAGCCTTGAACAGAATCCAAACCACTGGAGTTTTCCAAAAGTTCATCTCTCTTCTCTTTATTTTTTAACCCTTCATGCACCAAGGAATAAAGAGTCAGCTGCTTTGTCTTTCCTTTTACCCCTCCACTCTTGTCGTGAAAGGTTTGAGAGGAATAGTGGATTTGTCTTTACAAACCAGCTGTGGGTCTGCTGGTAGATAAAACCAGCACTGGGAGATAAAAGAAACAATGGGAAGGATTCCACTGATTGATGAATGGAAAAAGGTATTTGCTTTTACAAATAAACTCTAGGTTTGCTGATAATTGAAATTAGACATTGAAAGATGAAAGAAACAATGGGAAAGAAAACCCCTAAATTCTGGAAGAATTAAAAATGAAAAGGGAGGGTTATACATTAGAGGGGAATCTTTGGGATCAGGTGTTCTGGGAAGTCTGAACCTCTCAAGTACCTCAGAAATGGGGAAAGAGAGAGGGAAATGTGGCTGGGAAATTGGGATAAAAAGGAGGCTGTGTCCTCCAGAAATTGGAGATACCCCAGGGCAATGCCCCATGGCCTCTCCCTTTATTGGAATAAAGTAAAAGGGACTCCTCTGTCTCCTTTTTGGACATAAACTTCTGATGTTTGTGGATTAATTTTTCCTGACAGGTTGAACCCCTCTTCACTGCACAGCACGGTGCTCCAGCTGGGCACTTCCAAACCTAAGCTCCCCTTTGTCTTCCAGCTTGGTTTGTTTTTGTTTTTGTTTTTTGCTTTTGATTTGTTTTGGGTTTGTTTTTTTTTTTTTTTGGTTGGTTGGTTTAGGTTTTTTTAAGCTTTTATTAATGAATTAAGATATAATGAAGACTGCTATCCCCTCCCTTTCTCAGTTTGCTGTCTGGTTAGGCTGTTTACCTTCAGGTTCTCTGGTACATCAGAGAGATTGTGGTGCCCATCTTACGCTGAAATCAGTCTGTGGTTACTGATTTCCAGGGGAATTCAGGTCTCTGCATGCTGACAAAACCCCTGCTTAATGACACAGAAATAATTAGCCACTTTGCTGTAGTGGGACTTGAGTTAATTTTAAAGAGCTGTGAAGTTCCGTTTCAGAGTTGCTGCGATCAGCGGTTACGTTTTACAACCCATCACAGGCACGTTTGATCAACCACACGAATTTTTTATGTGAACATACCCGCCCACCAGATGGGTATAAACATAAATCATTGCGCAGCATAACCTGATCATGTTTTCTTAGTGGTTCTGGGCTTGACTGGTCCTCCAGAAGAAAGCAGTGCTGCTCAGAGAACTCCGAGCTGTGAGCGAGCCCTGCTCGGATCTCGCTGCTCTGCTGTCTGTGCCTGACAGGGAGAAGGATGAATGAAGTTGTTGCAGCTCTGATGAAATAGAGATTTTTGGAGTCCACTTGAATTAGCAATATGAATTAAGCATTTAAAGTTTAGCCTGTAGAACTATGTGTTGAATTTTAACCTTTTTACTTAAGAAACCTCTGCCATGGTACAAAGAGCATAGGAAAATGCAAATTTCTGAAGTTTCTTGCATAGAGAACAATACCAAGAGAAGACCAAGAGATACAGAAAGCCCAGATAGAGAAACTCCTGTGTCTCCAAGCTAATTAAGGGCACAGACTACTCAGATAAGAACCAAGGGACCAAAAGCGCACGCGCAAAGGAGAAAAGGTTCAAAAGTTCAGCCATGAGGAAGACCACAAATCTTCAGCCTCAGAGACCACCAGAGACCCCTGTGTGACCACCACAGCCAACAAGGCATGGCCAGGAGGGCGTGGACCTGATTGCCAAACGAGGCAAGGACAGGTGGGGTCAGGGGTTGAACATGCATGGGAAAGTTGTGCAATGGATTGCACATGGAACACCTTTGTGAATAAAGCTGGGGAACAGCCCGAGGCTCAGGGCACGAGTTTTCATGAGAGATATCTCACTTGTGCTGGGCACTGACACACACACACCCACTGCATAACTAAATCTGTCTCGGGATTCCCGTGCCTGGGACGTTCCCAAGAGTCCTTTTTCACAGCCAGGTGATCGAAGAAAGAGTCAGAGTTCCTTGGCTTTGGTTCCCAAGGTTGCTTATTTTCTCTTATCTATAACATGTTCTCCCTGACCAGCCAAGTCAGGAGATATTCCAGTCTGGACACAATCCTGTGCTCTAGGATGGCCCTGCTGGAGCAGGGAGGTGGGAGCAGCTGACCCACTGTGGTCCCTTTCAGCCTGACCCATCCTGGGATTATTTACTGAAACCTCTCAGTGATGAGAAATTTAGGATTGAAAAGGATTTCTTGTTCTTCTGTACTCTTGGGAATCCCCTAACTAGGATGCTCCCAAGAGTCCTTTTTCACAGCCAGGTGATCAAAGAAAGAGTCAGAGCTCCTTGGCTTTGGTTCCCAAGGTTGTTTATTTTCTCTTATCTATAACATGTTCTCCCTGCCCAGCCCAGATGTGTTCAGCAGCTCAGCTCAAGGCACACTGCCCACCCTCAGGGCTGTGTTGTCTTTTTATCCTATAAACTACACAGACATTATTTACAGTTAATCCCCAATACCCATCACCTGTGTTAGACAGTCAGTTTCTACCCTAAACCAATCCCAAAGTGCCACCATCACCAAGAAGATGGAGGCCATGAAGAAGAAGGAGGAAGGACAGTGCAGGCCCAGATTGCTCCATCTTGACCCCCCTGTACCCTTTATTATAAAATCTGAACATTCTCATTTCCCACCCTGTGATAAGCTGATCATTCTACTCTACTTTCCCTGGTTTGTAACTCTTCCCATACCGTTGGTAATTTTTTCCATGGCTGGAGATGGAAGGCAGAAGGGTCTTGGGCTCTGTGCCAAGCTCCCTGAGCCCCCTGCCCGGGGCTCAGCCCATCCAAAGCAACAAGAGAGGTGTCCTGGGTTCCCACATATGTGGTTATGGAGTTTATTTATTCCGCGTAGGCTTCACTGAGAAGGGTTTTTCTCTCTGCCCTCACGCCCAGGTGGATGTGGCTGGCTCTGAGTGCAGCCTCCTGCCTGTGCTGTGTTTCCTGTGCTGCCTTTCAGGGGCTGTGCAGTGCTGGAGGACTGGAGCTGCAATGCAGTCACTGGTAACTCCTGCTCCCTGCAAGGCTGGAGCAGCAATTCTCTGCTGCTCTAGTGAGCAGCTGGAGTGGTAACTGCCAGCCTCCCAGGTTTTTGAACAATTCCTATTTTTCTTTGGTTTCTTGTAGCAGAAATACACTTAGACAAGACAGGTAATATAATTTATGCTTTGTGCTATTGCTTGTGAATTTTATATTTATTTTTAAAATAGTACAAGTTATCTATATGCTGTGAAGTTTATCATTCTTGTACCAGTAGATATGACTGTGTTGGCCAGCATCCTAATTACTTGGAGAGCTGAATATTTACTGTTAATCAGATAATATTTCAAAATGAAGCAATTATAAATGGGCCAAACCCAAAATGCCAGACAGGAGTGCTCTCACAGTGGATCCAGGAATGACACTTAACAATTTCCAGGTTCCAAACTCGAGTTACCAAATTGCATCACAAAGGAAGGTACTGCTGTCATTAGTTTCACATGTTGAAAGAGAGGGTCTGAAAGACAAAATCATTTCTTTTACAGTCCCACTATACTGCTACCAGTCGATCTTGAGTCCTGCATCCCAGACAGTGTCATAAAAACCTCGGATGCATTTTGTCCTGAACTTCAGAGAAAACTACCTTCAAATTCCATGCCTCAAGCACATCTCTAGAAATATTTAATGAGAAAAGCGTTAATTCAAATTTCATGAAAATAATGAACAGAGGCAGCATCAAAGCACAGTCTCTTCCCAAGTTAGTGGTATTATAAAAAAAGTTTAAGCTCTAGAAAAGCAGACAAAGCATTATGCTGATCAACCATCTTCACTGGGGAGAAATGAATACAAGGCAGGCATTAAGAACCAGGAATGATGGCTGCTGTTTTCTTTTCATTTGGAAGCAAGTTCTGTGTTTGCATCTCCCAGCTTTATTTGTGATCAGTGAAACTTCAGCCTGGATTGAAGCCACAGGGGTCACAGATTGCTCATCTGTGGATCTTGTCACGGTGTCCTTTGGGTGCATTACATAAAGGTCACTGATTTTGTTACTTCTCCCCCCTTTCTCCATTTTTTAACTTGTTTTCTCTCTACTGATGCTCTACTGAGGACCAGCTAAAGAAACAAAAACATTTTTAAATCTTCAGTGGGAAGCTGGGTACACACAGAGTACTCAACATTTATATAGTGTCTGTCCTTAAAGTGTCAGTGTTTGCCAAGCAATTCTATTTATTGGCATCTCAGCCCTCTGAATTCAGCTGAAAGGACTCAAAGGCTTTCAGTGATTTCAGTGTGTGTATTTTTGATTGTGTCATTATTTCCCTGCAGTGAGAAGAGAAAAAACAAATCACTGTGGTGTCTAAAGTGCTGTATGCATCTTTTTGCAAATGCAGTAATCTCGCAGGCGCCTGTTTTTTCCAGTGTGATGCTGCCTCAGTCAATTCTTTGTGCCAGAGAGGGAAAGCTGTGATAGGTTCCCAAATTCCAATAGTCAGTATAACAACCTGTTCCCTCTGCCTCCCTGTCCCTGAAAAATGAAGAGTTTGAGAGGGTTTTCTAAACATTCCTTAGAGTGAAAAGAATGACTCTCAACTCTCATGAAAAAAACCACATCTATTTCTCTCATCATAATTCTCAACAGTACTTGAATTTTTAGTATGAAATAGTTGCAATAAATGGTATAAGATCAATCTTGTGAAGTAATAACATTCCAGGAGAGGAAGAGATTTTAATTTGAAATGACAGAATTGAAGATCCTTGCCTGGACACAAAGAGAGGATAACTCCTGAGAAGTCATTCCAGAAAAAAAAAAGCAGAGACACTGAATTAATTGAATAAGTTATGAGTGTTAAATTATTAATTCAGTTCTGAGTCAGCTTTGAACTACTTATTAGCAATTAATTGCTAACAGATATTTTATAAAATGTACCAGTCATTTTAATAAATACTTCTGAGCATTTTTTTTTTACTGGATGTGAAACGATGAGCACATGAAAATGTATGCTCAGTCTTAGTCTGCATCACTATAATGTGTGTGATAATCAGATTAATCAGTCCTGGGAAAAGGGAGACTCAGTGGGAAAAGAGTAAAGCTGGAGAGGGACTCCCTGTGCTGGTTCCTGGAGAGGACCAACAACCACCTCTTTCAGCACACAGAAAATTTGGTCTTCGTGAGTGTTTTTGGTTGTGACCATGCAGCAAAGCAGGGTTGTGGCTGTCAACCATCTGGGATCTATGCTGTGAATTAAGCAGAAGGAGACTGCTGTAAATATTAAACACAAAGAGGCTGCTGTAAGAGGAGGAGGAACTTTCCATGTGCAGTGCAGGGAAAACCAGCAGAGGAGGACACTGACCCTACACAGCAAAGCTGTCCCATCCTTTCAGCTCCAAAAAGCCTCAGCCATGAAGGGAAGGAGTTGAAGAACAGCAAATTTTTACAGCCTGATCTTTTGCACTGACTGTCAGGGTCCTTTCAGATCTCTCATATTTACAGGACAGTGTAATCTGTGATTTAAACTTTATTTCCTGAGCTCATTATTGAACAAAGATGACAAACAAGGGCTCAACCTCCTTTTGGTGACTTGTCTGTCATATTAATTCCCTCAGCCACCATTCCAGTTGTATGATTTCCTAACTTATTTTCCTAACTTATTTCCTAACTTGTTTTCCTAACTTCTTAATATCATCACCTATGAACAAAACCCAGACTTAGTTCCCTATTCATTGCTGAGAGTGCTCATCCTTCCTGCTCCATCCTGGTGTGAGCATCCCCTGTATCTCACCAGGACACACAAAAGCAGCAGCAGTGCAGCTGCTCTTGGATCTGCTTCAAGAACTTTTGGGGTAAGCTGAGGTTTTATACCTTCCAGCTTGGAGCTTTGGACTTTGCCATTTCCAGAAGTCAGTGGATTCTGAGGCAAATGCCAGAGAAAAGGTAAAGCTGCAATTTTCAGGTGATGGTGACTGCAGAGTGGCCCTTCCTGGCCACCCATCCTGCCTGCCTGGTGCCCTGGCTTTGATGGGATGGTGCTGCTCCCAGCTTACATCAGACTTCAGCAAGAGCTGGGTTAGCCAAAATCTGAGCAGGAGTCGAGTGAACTCTCCTGCCTGACCCTCACATCCTTCTCCAGGGCAGCTGCTCCTCAGCACAAGAGCCTGTTGGGGGATTTTTCCAGTGTTCTGCAGGTGTTCCAGGTCAGCATGCAGGGGAAGAGGTGTCTGGCCACCCATGAAGTCTTGTGGAAATCCCATTCTTTTCTGTAATATGCTTTTGAGCTTGTTCTCACTCCAGGAGAGCAGCAACCTCACTTATGCTCTTTGATGACAAAGAATGTACTTATTCTGATCTTCTCCACATGCTCCTTTTATTTTCATCACCAAATTTAAAGTCTGATTCATCCTTTGAGGAAAAAATCTTTTCCTTTTCTGTCAAGTTCTCTCCCTATCTTTCTATTCTGAGCAGTTTTCACAGTTAGTAGAAACTGCACTTGCACACAAAGTGAAGAGTATGTCCTTAAGCCATGCAAAAAATCTCATAAATTATATTTTTTTAATGTTGAGTAAGAGTCCAGTTGAAATTGTACTCTGCCATCCATAAAAATGCACCAAGAGATTGTTGAAACACTCACACCCTTGTGCACAGGCACATGGACTCACTGGAGACAGATGCATCTGTTTGAAAACTGCCTCTGATTTTCTGGGTCAGGCTTGCACTTAGATAATACTTCTGTGCACTGTTACTTGCTTTACAGCAAAGTGCAAAGGTATTGTTGTATTTTTAGAGCTGGGGATTTTTGGACACAGGGACAGGAGAATTCCTCAGGAACTGATGTTCCTGGGAGTGGGGAACCCATATCCCACTGGCCTCCAGTAAAGTCTGCTAAATTGTGAAAGCAGGTTCTTGCTTGGGAGAATGCCACCCTGTTAATATTGCCAAAAGAGCCTCATTCAAATCATCACCAAGCCTGTTGGTGGGCTGGGGAGGACTAAAGTTTGCCACCAACATTTACTCATTTGCTGAGAACTTGATTTGCACCTGGAAAGAGGAATGAACCAGGCAGCCCTGAAACACAGATTTGCAGAGAGACACAGGGCTTCTCCTCATGCAGATTTAGTTCATGCATGCTATTTCTCTTCATCCCTCCTCCAGTGACTGCACTGGAGCCTCTCTGAAAATTTTTGCAGCCTTTGATGGCCAAATAAGCCTGATCTACAAGTGGTGCAGATCCATAATTCTGTGTTGTTTGATGTAACCTGAAAGGCCCAATAAAAATAAATGTCTTCTGGGGAGAAGTCACTCTAAGTAAGACAAGATACAAAGCAGGAGCAGAGATGATGCACAGTTTAGTGGATGAGGACTTGAGGTGAGCCAGGAGATGTGATTTTATCCCTACAGAGATCATTCCTTGGGGAAGTTACATTAGTTTCTGTGTCTGCCTTTGCTTCATGTGCTAGGGTGGGAAAAAAAGTCTGTTCCAGATCTCATGTTGTGGATTTCAAACTGCCTAGTACAATCTTGGTGGGGCTTCTAGGGATAAGTGTAACAGAAATCATGGCAGCAATGGTTGTCTTCAGAGCAATAATGCACTGAAAGCCTCTTGTCTTTTAAATCCTGCTTGCTGTGGTGGAACCAAGCTCAACACAAACATGTAACAGCTTTCTACAGCACTATAAGGAGCATTTTATTCCATCAGAGAAATACCTAATAAAATATTAGCAGTATATAACACCAGATTGGATCATATGTTTTAGGAGAGGGCATTTCAATGAACTCATGACACATCTCAGGAAACCATTGTGGGAATCAGGTAGGAAAGGGAGATATACTTGGATATATACTTGGATAGTGTCAGCTGGCTCCTTCTGCTCTGAAAATTCTGAGTTCTTGTTGTGTGTTTGTATCTACAGGAGGCCAGAGAAGCTCCCACTCCTCCCAGGAGAAGGTTGTCTTTGTGAACGTTTGTGAATGGTGGTTTGGAATTTCTGGTCAAAAGTTTGGGTCAGGATAATAATTTCTTCACTTACTGGTGCTCAAAGAAACAGGAGCAGCAGCAGTGACAACATTTTCTCAACACCTTGGTCATCTCTTGACTGGCTTGAGTAAAGACAAGGCAGAGTCATGTCACAATCTACAGCTTTCCCATTTTATTTACTCCTGTATGTTCATACCTCAGTAACTGCTTTATGTAATGGCTTTATCTGCATGTCACCTTTGAACAAGAGTTATTGATTTTTAAATCATTTTTATCATTTGAGTGGCTTCAGTTTGAAAGAGAGTAGGGGTAGGTTATATGTTAGGTTCCCTGTGAGGGTGCTGAGGCCCTGGCACAGGGTGCCCAGAGCAGCTGTGGCTGCCCCTGGATCCCTGGCAGTGCCCAAGGCCAGGCTGGACAGGACTTGGAGCAATCTGAGACAGTGGAAGGTGTCCCTGCCATGGCAGGGTTTGGAATGAGATGATCTGTAAGGTCCCTTCCAACCCATTTATGATTCTATGAATGTTTGTGCACACATGTGCTGCCAGTCTGACAATTGAAAATGTAATTTTCACACCCTGAAAATAGTGTTTTCAGCCTGAATTCTGGCATTACAGGTTTCAGATCCATAACTGTTGTTTTCATTTTTGAATGCCTGTGGGCATCTCAAAGCAAAACAGATCAGGCAGTGCATGCTGGAAACCACAGAAGTTAAAAAAAGAAGAATGTGAATGGTAGAAAATGCTCATGCTCATAGCACCTGAGCAATGCTGTTAATGATCCCTCCTGGCCCATGAGTGTTCTGTCCCCCAGCCTGGCTTGCTGCATTCATCCTGGGGCTGGCTCTTTGCAACTGCCTGAAACTGAACTGGAATAAAAGTGAATCAAATCTTTTTTCTCCCAGGAGGTGCTTCTAGGACTGGCAATCCCAACCCATCACCTGCCCAAAGCGTGTTTGCTGTGAGTGCTGCCTCAGAGCAGCTCTGCCTCCGTTCCCACAGACTCCTCCTGGCTGATTTTGGCACTCAGTGCCAAAATTTGGGCTCAGGTAGTGCTCCAGGAGTAGCCATAGCAACGTGGAGCTCGACAGCACCTGCACATCCTCTTTTGAGATGGGCAAACCCAGAGACTGCATTCCAAAGGTGCTCTCAGAGCTGCTGCCACTGCCAGCTTGCACTGACCCCCAGTGCTCAAGCACTCCCCCCATGGGAAGGGCCATAGCAATTAGAAGGAAAAGAATGAATTGGTCTGTTCTGTTATTTCCAAATGCTTTCCCCCACTCAGGCCTGCCAGGTCCCTCTCCTTGGTGTTAAGTCCTCAGCTTAGCAAAGCTGTGCTGGAAGAATTTCACAGGTCTAAGTGATGGCATCTGGAAATGGGACAAAACATGGGGATGCTACAGCCTCTCTCTGAACATACCAGAACCAGGGGAAAGCTTTAAAATCCCTGATTCTTGGCCAAATTTCTGCAGCAGGAGCCTTGAACAGGGCTGATCTCCATGGGTGCAGGGGCTCTCATCCATCTCCATCAGCTCAGGCAAAGCCCTGTCTGAGCATGGGACACGTGTTAGCTAAGATAAGGTGCCCCTAAATTATCTCAGAATGACAAGAACTCAAATTAATATCTTGCTTTTGACCTCCTGTTGGATTCATGGAGCTGGTTAGGCTGTGCAGTTTCTCACAGCACCTTCACAGGGAGCTCTACCATTGTTACAAGTTATAATTAACAGACAAGAACAGCTCTCTTCTTCCAAGGCTTGTTATCACAGAAGATGCTGAAGTTTCTACTCCTGAGCTCTCTCAAACAGCTCCTTCTTGGTAGTAAGACCACATATGCCCTCTGCTGTCCCTTCAAATTGTGTGAAGACCTATTAGCAGAACATCATTGGTATTGTTACTGATATTAATTTAATGACTCTTTGAAAACTAAGAAATATTCTGAGTGTTGCAGGGAGGGGTTCGGGGAGTTCCAGCTCTGAGTGTGCAGGTGAAGCCTCTGGTGCAGGATAACACAAGGCAGTCTCTTGGGAAAGCCCTACAGAAATTCTGCTTTTCACATGTTGAGTTTTTCTGCTTTCTAAGCACGGTCTCTGTGATGTGCTTCCTCGTTCTCCAGAGTCACCTGGAATAAGGTCAGATCTGTAAAACTCTATGCCTTTAAAAGTAGATCTGGAACAAAACTGTAGGTAAGTCTCTAAATATAGAGGATTGCACATTCTTTCAGTAAGCAAATTGCTTGCTGTTTTTACATGCTGGATTTCCTTGATTTGTCAGAAATGATTAGTGTTTAGAATCTAATTTCTTGGCAGCAAACAAACCTTTAACAACCTTGGGCAAACTTTATATGGTGCTTAATTTGCACTAGCAGCACATAATGCAAACAAAGTGTTGACTAGAATGCACTTTCCCAAATTAATTTCCATCTCCTGACAACAGATACTTTTCTTGACAAAGATAAGTTTCCCAGCACTATTCAGCTCCCTCCCTGCTCTTTGTGCAAATTGCACACACGGTGTTATTTTAATGTTTAATGGCAGCAGAGTCACTCCTTGATAACCTGCTTTTAAATCTATGCATTAAATCTTGTTGGCTCCTAATAACTCTCTTTTTGGATAGCACGTGGAGAGCACGGGGGACATGGTGGGGTTCTAAAGAACCTGATTTTGGTAAGTGGGACAGGCCAGCAGTTTTCCGTGGATGGATGCTAGCTTGGCACAGAACTGGGTTGGTAAATTTTGTTTGAAACACTGTGATTTCTTACACAGACTCCCTTGTGCTCTCTGCCCAAACTCTTGGACACACCCTAAGTTAATTGCTGCCTCCCAAGTTTTGTAGGATCATGGGACCACACATGGTGCCTTCATGCAGATTATTTCCACTAATCCTCTAATTCAACTGCCTCCTGAAATACTGTGCCTATCCTGGAAATGCACACTGAATGCTCAGCCAAAATTATACATTAGGATGCAATTAGCTGTGAGCAGAGCACTGAAACCTGGAATATTTTTGACTAAGAGGTCAATTAGTGTGATTGGGAGGCAAAGGATGCAGCCAGCCATAGTGTGTTTAGAGGGAGCAATCAGGGGAATTGAGCAGTCAGCTGATTAGGAAACAACTAGTGAGAGCAAGATGAATTTTCACCCTGGAAGTGATGAATGTAGATCTGTCTGGAGCATTCAGCCAAACTGAACACTCCATCAGCATTCGATTAACCTGAGCTGCCCCCCGTGTGCATAGGATTTAAATATAAATATATAAATATATATATGACAGTATCATCATGTGTGCTGCTCCCAGGAGCTGTTCTATGTGTGTTTAACCATCAGCAAAATTAGTAAATAATAAACATACAGAGTATTTAATAGTGATATAACTGTGTCTTCAAGCAAAATATTTTAGTGGCAAACTGATGGTTCCCTTGCCTTACAACTCATCTGTCCTTAGATGACACTTGTGTTTCAAATTCAAATAACATAGATTTTTCTATTGTCTAGTAATAAGTCTAAAAGTAGAGTAAGGCAAGGCTTTGAGGTTAATTAAAGTTCACTAGAAATGCACTTTTTATTATCAGACCTATGCCTCTGTAATTAACATTTGAAAGGCAGGGTTAATTATTATTGTCCCCTTTGTTAGTTTGCAGTGTAGAATGAAGATATCAAAAGCTTCAGGTTTGATTTTCAGGGCAACTTTTAATAGCAGGGAAACTTCCCTGAGCCCTGAATACCTCTGTGGAGTCTGGGTCTGGAGGAGGAAGGAGAAGAATTTGGCCCAGTGGCAGCACCACTCACCTGGGCCTGTGCAGATGTGCAGGAGGAGCAGAAGTTGGCAGAAGGAGCATCAGGGAAACCTCTGGGGCAGGAAAAACCATTCTCAGGCTGGCTCTTCTATAGGCTACTCCAGTTAACATCATTTGGTTTATCTCCATGACTCAGAAAAACCTATGAACTAAAGTTGGCTTTTTTTGTTGTTGTTGTTTAAATGAGGTCATAAATGGCATCATGCCAATCAGAGCAAAGGCAGTGCTTCCTTTACATTAGCCAGCTCTTCTTTCCTCAAAGTGGAACTCATGACTCCCTACATTTATTTTTATTTTTTGCCCCTGTTTATATGTGAGGTAACCTTTGTTTAGTGTTTGGGATAAGTCTTTTAAGCCAGACTGGTTTGTAAGTGTACGGTGGCACCGTCGGGTTTCATGTGGCAAAATTTCCTCTGTTAGTTCCTCAACCCAGACTGAAGTTACATTATTTTAGCACTGAGTTAGTTGTTCTTTTCTCAAAATATTTATATTGCAAAGCCCGTGCTCCCAAATTTAGTGTAGTGCAGGAGCCACAAGTTCCCTTCTCACACGCACTGATTTGGCAGCAGGCAAACCACAGAGACGTCTTTAGCCCTGCTCATTTATTCTGGGGAAGGACGAGATCTCCAGGGGCTGTACAAACAAGTCTGATTTAAGATTTGTTTTCTAGAAATGTTTCAGCTGCTGTGTTCTGTGTGTACATAATTTATAGGGCATCTCTTAAGCTCGGAAACCATAGCTTATGGTTACTGATTGCACCAATCATCCGGGATGCGGCTAGAATCAAATTCTGGACGTTTTTGTCGTGATGAAAGAAAAATTATGGCCCTGGAAGTGTGATGCTCAGCCCTGGGACACTGACCCATTGTACTCCAGCTGAGAAGCAGCTCAATTTGCTTGCAGATTTCAAAATATTGCCTCCTGTACATGGCCTGATGAAGGTCAAAACACTCAGTGAGCAAGATGTCAGCAATGCTCAGGGCTAATGGTTCTTGTGGCTTCCAGGGTCCTTTCCATGGCAAAGCTGAACTGTTTTTGGACTGGCACCCCTTGTCCACTGTACCAGCTTACCCTGAGGTATCTTGGCCCTTCCTGAGGAGGGGTAGACAGCTTCCCACCCTGTAGTGTGCCAGGAGGCTTCTGTACTGCCTGTGGTTGGTCTCCACGACCTTAAGAGTCATTCCCAGCCTAATTGATTCTAAACTCTCTGTGCTGCCTCGTGCTGCCCTCCCTGCTCAGGAAAGTAGAACAGCAACTTCCCAGGAGCCTCAGGAACTTCTCTCCCCAGTGCAATTGCATGTGCCTGGATTTACCTCAGTGCCCAGTCTGGGGCTGTGACAGCCTTCTTCAGTCAGTGCATGGGAGGTATCTGCACATTTCCACAGAGCTTTGGGTAGCAAGGCTGTATCGTGGTCAGAGACACACACCAGGGATGTCTGCACGTGCACCTGTGGGTACCTGCCCCACACTGTCCCGTGGGGAGCATCTTCCAGCAGAGTGACATAACTGCTCTGTGTGCTGAAGGTTCAGCTCTCCCAGCTTTTTCCTGGATGACAGTTCAGAGGTCACTTTATGTTGGTGGGATTTAGGGCTGCTGCTTTTCTGTTCTGTCTTTAAAATGCACACCACTGTATGGTTATTTTAGGAACTCCTTTTCTGTGTGTCTGTACATAAGACAGAAATTCCAACCTGGTACAATCAAGTTGACTCAAAATTTTAGCACCATTTATCATCTTTGCACTCTTTAGCTACTGCCACTATTGATTATAAATGATTTTTCCATTACTTAAATGGCAAATACAGACACACATATCTGAGAAACTAATGGCAACTGGCTGAATTTTGAGCTTTAATGGATATTGGACCACTTTTGTTCCTATTTTTCCCCCTCACAGGGACACCATTCTGTTTGGCTCAAAAAATCAGTACTGTAAATTTATAAGCACATTTGAAGTTCCTTTAGCTCGATGACCAAAATATGAATGAAATTTTTGGTTTTCATATCCAAAGTCTATGTTATGTAGGGTGATGTGATCATGGTTTCAAAACCCTTTTCTCCCTGATTTCAGATGATTTTATGACTGGGAGCTGCAAGACCTTCTTGCCAAGAAAGAAGCACTGAATGAAGTCCAGAATTACTTGTCCTGGAAAGTGCAGTCAGGTCACCCAGAGATGTGCCTGGAGGAGGAACAGGTGGGAGAGTTAAATGAACAAATAAATCTCTGTTTAACTGATTTCCTGTTTTGCTGTACATCACTTAAAAAATATATTCAAGTGGTCATAGCTTAGATTTTTTGAGTTTGAGAGCAGACAAAGAAAGGTCTATGCCAGCACCCCTCACAACTAGTCTGTTACCAGGGGAAAATGTCAGGCAGTCCCTGGAGTCCTGAACCCAAGGAAAAATGTCAGGCAGTCCCTGTAAGAGTATGACAGAGCTGTTTTTATGTTGTTGTCATATGGTGTTAGACACAATTTTGCCTCCTGAACTCCTGCCAGCTCTTCCTTTCTGAACTGCTCCCTTCTCACTCCCTCCATCCTCCCAGAGCAGAGCACAGTGCTCACATGCTCCCCATGTTTATTTTGGAAGTACTCCTGAGCCTGCGTGGTCAGAGCTTGCATGAGGTCCCCAGTTTTCTCAGGTTTCCCACTTGCCCAAGGCCAGTAAGTTTAACTCATATACTTTGTGTGCTCTTACTCTTTGCTGTTATCAGTTGCCCTTCCCTTCCCCTTGTTGGACCTGTTTTAATATCTGTTCCCTTTGGGGGAAGAAGATTGGTAAATCCCAGAAAGGTCCCAGTCAGCTCCCTCAGCTTCTTCTTTGTGTTCTTCCAATCCAACTTCCAGTGCCCTGCATGCTGAATTTCCATAAATCCTTTGTTTGGGAGGCACAGAGACTTGCCCAAGGCAAAGCAGCCTATGCAGACTTGCCAACCCAACCTCACCCCATGTGCCTCTGAGCTGCTCCCAGCTGGACTTGAGGAGCCCTTTGCTTCTCCAAGTAGACCCTGAGAGTGGGAACCACCACCTGGAGCTGCTGAAATATCACCTTAATTTGTTTCCTGCACATACAACATTAAAGACAACTGCTTCCTTCTATTTGAGCAAAGCAAGAAGCCACAGGCACCTGCTGGAAGGGCTGTGCCTGGAAAAGGCAGAGCAAGAACAATTGTGTGAGGCATTGCTGAAATGACCATGCTTGTTTTCACTCTTCTTTCTCTACCCACTCAGCAAGAAGTGAGTGCTCAGGTTGCACTGAGCACTCAGGATCTGTGCAGTGCTGCAGGTTCCTGGAGCAGCCACGAGTTTCAGTGGCACAGTTCTCCTCTTGCTGCTCCCTGCAGTTCAAACCTGCATGGGCCAGAGACCTGCTAACTAAAGTGAGAGGAAGAGGGCTCACTAACCAGCTCTAGTGCCAAAGCCCAGAGAATTAAAGGGAGGAAAACATAAGGGCTGCACATACATCAGTAAACACAGGCACTTCTGGTCTCTTTTGATTAGAAAGTCTGGAGGAGCAAAGAGCAGGTTTTTAAATACAACACCTGCTTCAGTGATCTGATCTCCCTGTGACAAGGAGTGTATTTTGCACTGATAAACCTTGTTGGTTTAATGGCTTGATGAATCCTGCTGGCCATCCATTTGTTCACAGACATATATCTATATAGATGTCTGTATGTGTACATGTATATAATCATAAAATAGATAATATGATGTAATGCAGCATAGCATGATAACATAACATAAATATAATTTAGGTATTATATAAAGCAAGCCATATACCTTCTGCTTTTCCCCCTGTTGGAGCCATTTGCTAGTTGATAAACTCAGGAGCTCCCCAGTCATTTTCATCAACACAATCCTTTGCCTTTCTGATTAGGAACAGCAGAGATTTATGTGGAAAACAAACCTGCATGGTTTTTGGTTGTGATGTGTCATTCCCAGGCTGCTTCTGTCCTTACCTGCCTCCTCTAATGCAGGGAGGAGGTTCACTCCTCTGTTTAATTCCATACACAGGGCAAGCACTGAGCTTGTAGCTCCAAAAGGTGGCAGGGTGGGGTGGACATTTAAACCTCCTCTGTTTCTCTCCAGCGTGACACTTGCAACAAATTTATCTGTGGTTAAGATTTTTTAAAATGTATTTTAATGCCCAATGACATCCATTGCACAGACAGGGGTTTGTGATGCATTGGAATCAGGCTGCCACTCTCTGTGAATATTTTCCATGTGAATATTTGCTCTGGGCTCAGATTGCTCTCACTAACACCTGTATAAACCCACCAGTCATTTCACTAAGTTACTGAAATCTCTCTGTACTTGTAGCACTGTAGGTGGAAGCAGGAGCTAATTAAGTTAATTTTTAAAATTTTTACATAGAGCAGACACTCAGCACTGCCTGCCCACACAGGCAGAGAGGCACAGGCACAGAGGTGCAGGTTTATTACAAAATAAACGGCCTGGCTGAGTGTGTCTGCCCAGATGAAAGCCAGATGTTGGGGAAGGAAACTCCTTTCCTGCCAAGGTTGTGTATGGACAGCCTCAGCTGTGTGGCCAAAATAGTGTTCTTGGGAATATTTACAAGGATAAACACAAACACACTTTTTCTTCCTTGGAGGTTTTCAACAGGTGCCACCAGGCTTTGAGTTCTCCCCTTGGCAAGTGCCCTGCACTCATCCTGTGGTACTTTTTCTGCTCTCCAGTTTCACAGTGAGGATCCAGGGAATCCCTGAGAGTGCTGGATGCTCTGAGTGTGCAGGGGGTGCCTCTGTATTTACAGACACGTTGTGTGTGATCTCACACACTCTTTAAAAAGTGCATCAGTTACATTACTTGGCTCTGAGAGGTAAATAATGCCTTTGTCTTTTCATGGGGCTCATGAACATGAGAACAGCTCTTGCTGGGGTAGCATGCTGTCCTCACAGCACATGCAGCTCCCACCCTTTTAGGCTCTTGGAGGAGCCCCCACATCCTGTCCCAAGAGACAAAGCTGAGTGACTCCACCAGCTTCATCTCCTCCCTTCCCTGGCCCTCTCCTGCTCTCCTGACTCTGCAGCAGTGTCACAATAAGGAATGCTGCAAGGTCCCCTGAATGGCACAAAATGAGCCACGTAATTATTTAACTTCAACACAAGGACAAAGACTTTTTTGGAAGAACTTGGTAGGGAGAACTCAGATCTGGTTGAAGATGTTTGCAAACCTTGTTGTCCTGTGCTGGCAAATTATCAGGAACCTCTGGAACCACTGCCTGGTCATCCTTCTGAGGGAGAAATCCACACAGCTGGCACCTCAAAACATGTGTAGATTAAAAAGAGGAACAGGAAGAGGCAATACCATTCTCCAGGTTTACACTGATAGGACTTGTTCCCATATAAGACCCTGTTTTTACTTAATTATTTAGTAGAAAAAGAGACCAAGATGCTTTGATCTTGTTTTCAAGATCATTTTCTGGACAAGTTACTGAAGGGTCATTTTTTCATCCAGCACAGAGTTGACATAGAATCATAGACATCCTTCCAGCAGCCTCCTGAGTTATTGGTCCAGATTCCATCACTCCAAGGTCCACAGCAGATGGCTCAATGTATTCCTCAGACATGTCCTTCATGGGTTTATCTCATCCTGCCTTTGTCATAGGGACCATAGAGATGCCCACGCTGCCACAGTTATGACCAGAGTGAGCAATTCTGATACTTTGGCATTTGATTCACACAGTGATAAAAAAGGAAATGCTGCCATTTTGGGAGAAACAAAGAAAAACTGGATATTTTTATTCCCAGCTACCAGTCCTTGTGCATATACACCCATTTTTCTAGCCTTAGTAACTTTGAAATACATGGACCAGTTTCATCCATTCCAGGTTGTCGTGGGACAGTGTCCTCAGGGATGCAGCCCTAGAGATTTTCTGAAAATTGACAGTCAGACATGAGAGATACTTTTAGTGCTCCTCCTAAAGCAAAGGTTGATGTGTCTTTCTCTCCTTCCCTCCTTCCCATTTATTAGCTATCAGGGAACCAACATCATGCCAGGGCAGGGGTTGGGGAAAGCAGAATGAAGGGAAAAAGTCATTAGAAACCAGGCTTCATTAGTTCAGCTGCTTGGGGAGCAGCATGTTTGGAAAGGTCAGGATGTTTCATTTGACCTAAACAAAATGCTTGGCCATTCTTCAGTTCAAATGTTTCACTCCTGCCTATTGAAGCAAATCAAAACACTGAGCTTTGGTGGAGGGCTGGGCAGGGAGCAGCTGCAGCTTATTCTAGCAGCACTTTTCTGCCACAGAGTGGGAGAGGCTGACACCCTTTTCCAAAAAGTGCAGCACTGATCCTCTCCAAAGTATTGATGAATTAATGCAGATTTCACTCCAGGTATTTAGAAATCAAAGAAAGGCCCAATCTGCCTGGAAGGAGTTTACGTCCTCCTGCCCTGAACAGCTGTTAAAGGGAAAAAGAAGTTGTGAAAATGTTTTAATCATAGAATGGTCAGGGTTGGAAGGGACTTTAAAGATCATCCAGTTCCAAACTCGTGCCATGGGCAGGGACACCTTCCACTAGACCAGGTTAGTTTCGCACCAGCCTCAAGTCCTTCCCTCCTGTTCCCAAATGTGTGCTGGTGAACACTGAAGCAGGGTAGACAGTGGGATTTGTGGACAGACCCTTTGTCCCCTCCACACCATTGCCTCAGAGCTAGTCCAACCCCCTGAGAGGAAATGTGTAATTAAAATCATTGCCCTGATCTGGATATGATGTGTTTGAACTCAGAGCTTCCCCTCTCTCTGGAGAACTTTCTAAGTCAGCTTAATGATTGATGAAGATGGAGTTTCCCAGAGTTCAGGGTGGCACAGGAGAGGGGACATTGCCCAAGGGATGCTTTCCTGGAGGCTTCTCCTGCAGCTTTTTTCCCCCTGCTGTTTGTGGAGCACTATCACAGTTTAGGCAGCAGTTTTGAAGGGAGTCATTTGATCCCGAGGAATTTCAGCAGTGTCAGTGCCCCTCCTAGAGGCTCCCCTAGAGCCCCTTTTGAGGATGCCAGATCCTAGCGACAGCAAAAGCAACAATTGGTCTGAGCTGGGGAACAGCCTGGCTTGTTGACACTTCAGTGGAAAGCTGCTCCAACACAGTCTGTTCACCCTGCTGCTGCCAGCTCCCAGTGTTTGATCCAGCCAAGGCTTCAGCCCAGAAAAACACAGCCCAGCCTTTCTAGTTCCTGGCTTAGGGAGCTTTCTGCCCTTTGTGTTGTTTCCCTGTCACCAAAAGCCCAAAGGTCATTATTTAATGTTTCCTAGCTTGGTTCATCCTCAATTAGGGTTGCACTCCATGAGGTTTGTGCTCCAGCTGCAGCCTTATTTTTAGGCCTCTTGTGCTGTAATGTTTCACTCCTTATTGCCCCTGTGTTAATGCACTTTTGTGTCCCTGTCTCTAGTTTGCCCCAGGCAGGTGGAACAGCACCAGTGTCCCAGAGGTGCCTCCCTGGGTGTCCCAAGGGGATGGTGACCAACATTGCTGGCAGTGTCTGGTGCAGGGCCGCGACCGCGCAGTGAGGAAACGCACAACGAGAAGGAAGGGCAGGGTTCCTGACACCCTGCTTCTTGTGATGGAAAAACTCAGATGGAGAAGAGTAACCCTGTCAACAGCACTCCCAGGGAGCTGCTGAGGCTGATCTGCATTGCAGGGATGCTGCCTGACCCAGACACTCCTCCAAGCGAAGCTGATTTGCGCTCCAGTGCTAAGATGAGCTGAGGGATGCATTTTGCCCCCAAAATTTACCCTGCCCCACCACTTCTGGTTAGAGATAGAATGCCTGGGGGGTGAGTCTCATACAATACACTACAAAAAATACTGCAGAAAGTCTCAAATGTAAAGTCTGAGGAACTGGCACTGGATTGTTGGGAAGATGAGCTAAGGTTGTGTGGTAAAAGACAGATTCACTGGGCATGTTCCCTCCCTCTGGTTCTCCCAGCCCTGTCTAGGATGGTGGGCTCTTCTTGAACATTTGTATTTGAAAAGGGCAACAAAAAGGAGATTAGGAAATGTTACCACCTTCATTTTGAAATTGAAAGGATGCCTTGATATATTTGATATTCATTCACAGCTGATGCCATGCTGACTAATAGCACTGAAGTTGCAGGGTGACAATTAAACTGCTGATGGCATAATTTATTGGTTTTGTTGTTATCCAAGGTATTTCCAATGAGGTCATAAATCTATGTGTCAGTAAGAAATATTCAGTTTGCCAGCTGTGCTCTATTTTATAGCCATAGATTGTAATGCTTTGAGAGTAGTGTTTGTAAAGCATCACTTTGCAATTAGAGGCAAAGAGGAAATTAAATGTTTCAATTTTTTTACCAAAAAAAAAAAAAGTTTCTCATCATTTGTCTTTCTGTTAATATGTCTTTGCCTTTTGCTTGCTCATCAGCTCAGCCCAGAGATGGTATTGAAATGCCAAACTGGACAATGCCAGAACCACTTCAGCTCTTTGTTTGCTGACTGAAGGAACATTGCCCAGAGCCTGGGATGCATGGAGAATCCTGGAAGGAATCTGCTGAGGGGGATTACCAAAAGTCTGCATCCAGGTACAGGCAGTTTGGGACTTCCCTTCTGGTTATTTTTGTAGGAAGAGAAGATGTTTGCTGCAGTATCTTGTTTGCATGAGCTGTGAAACACAAGCAAACAAAGTCTTGATAAGGGATTGAGTAATTATCCAGGAGGATATTGGAGAACATCAAAGGCTTTGAAATATAAATATCTCACTCATTGCTTCAGGGACAACATCCCCCACGTTGGACTTCACTCTCAGAAGGGATAAATCACCTGCTTTCACCATGTCCCTTCCAGTGGCTGTTAATACAAATTCAGAGATATCTCCTTGTGAAGGTAGTCCTTAAAAGGAGACTACACAGACTTCATGGCTGATTTGGCCTTGTCTTCAACTGATCCCACCTAATTTTGAATCCAAGAACAGAACTGACATTGCAGGGGATTCAGAGGGTCCCACCATTGTGGGCTGCATGAAGTGTTTGAGGCAGTAACAGGCAGCCAAAGGAGTGAACTGGCCTTTAGGTGGTTTATACCCACCTAGAAATCCCATTATAAAATCAAGAATTGTCTTCTGGGGAAGTTAGTTGTCCCAAAAAGGCATTTGCCATCTTTAATTTAGTGCCACGTGTACTAAGGGTGGAAGAGAGCTAGAAAAACAGATCCTCAGCTGGTTTCAATTGTCCTGGATCTGTCTCCTCCAGAGGAAGGACAAGAGCAGACAACTCCAGTTTTAAGGTTTGTCCCATGTGGATGCTGCCTGCTGCATTGTTCATTGGATAGGCCTGCTGATGCTATTGCTGAGGCTGATTCCACAAAACTCAACCTACATTTCTCCTTTTACAGGGATACTTTATTGGTGATAGTTCAGCTGCACAAGGGCTTTGCCTTTTTGAGGTTTCCCATCCCTTTTTGAGATTTCCCACTCACCTGCTACACCCATTCTGTGATCCCTGTGATTATCTATTGAAAACATGCATTTAACTCTTTTATCCCTCTACACATATTAACCCTGGATCCTTTGCTCTTCATAATTCCTTGTTAATTGACAGTAAATCTCTGGTGATAAAATGTCCTGAAACGAACTCAGTAAATTTTCTTTTGGTCTCATGTCAGCCTAAATCCAGAGTTTCTAGCCATGTAGGAGTTAAACCAGAACAAAGTGCCAAGGATGAGTTCTTCTGTTCAGTGCCTCAGGACGAGATGTGAGGGGTGTGTGAACACTGTGTTGCCTGGATTAGAAGTGGGACAATTCTATTTACCTCTCTCTACTCCTGGGAGGAGTTTTCTCAGAGTGAAGGCTGGTCACACCAGCACTGGTGAACATCAGAATCAGTATTCCCAATTTTCCCTCTCTGTAGCTGCACAAAGGGAATCTTCCACTTGGTGCTCACTGCTCTGCAAGGACAGTGCCATAAAACCCTAACAGCCTTTTTTGTTCTGTCAAATTGCAAATGCATCATTGGCTTCCTCCTCTCCTTCTTTCAGCATTATTGCTCTCCATACTTTTCCCTCCAGTGAATGCCATTTCTCCCCTGATAAATTAGTGCACCATTTTCCAAGAGCTCCATCTCACTTATTTCCTGCCCATATTTCTAAGCTCTCCAGGGCTCTTGGTATTATTTCTCTTGCTCTCATTTGTGTTTCTCTACCCTCTCCTCTCAACTTAATGTTATTTACATATTTTATTAACCAGCTGTTTTATTCCCACTCGCACATCACAAGCAGAGATGCTCCATGAAATGAGAGCTACCTCTTGTCTCTATAGGAAACATATGAGACACAACCCTCTTGTCTATTATTATTCCATGTTTGCAGTCCTTCAGACAGTTCCTGTGACAGTATTTATGCCTGAGCCAATGGAAAAAAATATTTTGAGAGGCACTTTATCAAACGCTTTCCTGACTCCCAGCTCTTTGATGCCTGCTGCTCTCCCTGCTCTCATTCATTTTGTAATTCTGTCGACTTTATATGCATTTTTTCTCATGGACTTAGTCTTTGTAAACCCATGGTGCTCCTTGCATATGTTTCTGTAAAGAGATCTGTGTAATTCTCAGGATATTATAGGGAGAGCCATGAAAAGATCCCTTTGAAGGCCAGCATGAAAGCTCCAGTTGTGTTCTGAGCTCCAAAGCAGTTTCCAAATAATGAGATACACCACAGTGTCTGACTGGGCTTGGGGAGAATAACTCCAGATAAACACCAGGAGATAAAAGGGATCACCTTCCCCTTTGTGCATTTCCTTGTATTGTGTGAACTCTTCTCTGGTGGGGATTGGATCACATCTTGTCTCCTACAGAAAGCAAAAGGAGTCATTAGCTCTGCTAATTGTTGCAGATAAAGAATAAAAGGCGATGACAGTTTGCTTTGTGTGTGGTTAAGCTTGTTAAAGGCATAAATCAAGCAATTCTTTCAATTCTCACTTGTTCATTACTGTTATGACATCCCACAATGGCAGCACTTTCATTTTTTCACTCGGTTTGAATTTCAACTCTACCTTTTCTTGCTATACCCTTTAAATAAATACAGTTACAGTGTAGTACACAATACCCAATGCTTTAATTTGGTGTTGCATTGTCCAGCATGCTTGGGGTGTCTCAGTGTGAACACATAATTTAGTAACACTTTTAGAGAGCATTGATGACTGCTATGGCTAAAGCTCATTTGACATGAAGCCACAAAACAAATACACACAAACTCACTTGAAAGACATGGGTTTGGCCAACTAGGACGTTTTGGGTTTATTGTTTGTAATTGAGTTTCATTTACTTCTGTTTGCTTTTGAGAATGTATGAACATGCTCAAAGCACCATGTTTAATACATTGTTGACCCATGTCATCCTAAGACACGGGTGGCAGTTGAACCATCAGGATTTTCAGCAGCATCAGGATTCACTGTCTCAGGATTTTCAGCTCTCAGCCGTGTGCAAGGAGGTGATAGCACTGCCACACATGTCCTGGCACCCTGGCACTGATGCTTAGAGTGTCTCTGGAATGTGAATGTCACTCCAAACCTTTCTCTGACTTCCACACCTGAGCAGTGTTAAATGTTCTGTGGTTTTGGGGTGTCTGTTTTCACAGAGTTGTTATGGTTGGAAAGGACCTCTGTTGAGTCCAGCCCCTTACCAAGGCAGGGTCACCCAGAGCAGGTGACACAGGAGAGTGTCCAGGTGGGTTTGGGATGTCCCCAGAGAGGGACACTCCAGGCCCTCCCTGGGCAGCTGTTCCAGGGCTCTGCCACCCTCAATGTACAGAAATTCTTCCTCATGCTGAGGTGGAACTTGTCATGTTTTGGCTTGTGGCCATGGCTGAGAGCACTGACATGTTTGCATGCAATGTGTGTCATGGAAAACTTTGGATCCTGTTCCTCCAGAGACCAGCAGCACACAGCAGAAGAAACTGCAGCATCAACCCACACCAGCCCTTGCCCACACACTTTAGCACTTCAGCCTCACAGGAGCTGGTCCACTGTTTTGGAAAGTAAAGTAACTTGCTAAAAAGGCTTTGAAGTCTTCAGTGAACATCTCCTTGGAGAAGTTACTCCCTCATTCAAACTCACAGAAGTCTGTTGACATCCAGCATTTCCTGGCTATACAAGTTCCTAGAGAAACCCCACAGGTCTCACTTTCCCCACCAGCTCCCTTCCTCCTGTAGGGCTTTGGCATGGAGCTGAGAGCTGCATGGACACTTAGTGCAAAACCCAGATTGGCTTGGAAAAATTAGTTCTAAAGGTACTTATACATTTGGGATTTTTTAAGGTCAAATGTAGGAAGTGCACAGGCTAAGGTCCAAATTCCCAATGAGACACATACATAGATTGTGACATTAATAAATTGATAGTCTTGGTTGCCAAGAAATAATATGCCAGAACACAAAAGTGGAAGCATGCATATTTTATTATAGGACTCTTTTAAAAATGTTGCTGGTAAAGCAGGATTTCCAATTAAAAAAAAAAAAAAAAAAAAAAAAATCTTGCCTTTAGTCAGTCTTTGTTAATTTGGTCAGTCCTTTGTTAATTTAGTCACTCTGGATTTTAGCAAAGAAAAGCTATATCCCCAGGAATTCTCTGGCAAAGGAGTCCCTCAAAATTTGAAAGATTAGCCAATTTGAATGCAAAGAAGCACGCAACAAAGATGACTGACTAAAGAGTGAAGTCTCAGTGGAAAGGAGCAGGAAGGAATGTGAGGAAGTGTGTGAGAGAGCTGGAAGTGAAGTGAGAAGAATTTTACCTGCTCTCGAGTTTCGTGGTGAGTGGAGTCACAGTCCTTGGTGCTGGGTGTTGTGACCTGATCTCCTTCCTTTCTGCTTTTCTTCCACTTCTCTCTCTTTTCCTATGTGCATACCCCATGCCTGTGTGAAAAACTGACATTGATTCTTTCTTGGATTTTCATGTGTTAACAAAAAAGCTGCTCTTGACTCAGCAGCTCTGTTTGAGATGCACAGGCAGAGAGTAAAGTTTGCTGCTCATCCCTGCCCAGGTCCTCTTTGGACCATTTTAGGAGGTGTCTTTTCCCATCTGTTTTTTTCTGTCCTTCACATAGAAACATACTGGCACCTAAAACTTTCCTTGCACAGATAGATGGAAATGTAAGATCAGGAAGATCTTTGCCTTCCCTATGGTTTAAAAACTTTCTCCTGTTGACTAAACTGTTTCTAGACCATTCCTAAGGGTAAAATTGTCAGGTTTTCTTGTTGTTGCTGATGTCATTTTGTGTTCAGAGCCCCAGGCCTCTGCTGCAGTGATGTATGTACAAACCAGCTGTGGGTCTGAGTTGCAGCATTCCCAAAGTTCTGAGGCACAGCTGCCCATCCCTACGGCTGCAGCAATACAGACGCGTGCAGAGACTGCCAAAAAGCATCAAGTTAAAATAATGTCCCCCCAAAACTTTTTGTGCTGAGTTATTTCAGTGGCCAGCTGGAGTGTGGTCCTACAGGCAGTGGGGAAGGAGAAACGTGCCAGACAGTGGCAGCCAGATGAAAGTCAGAAGAGGGGGAGAGCCATCTCCATCCTCCCTGTGCTGACAGCCAGCACAAATAGAGCAGGACTGAGTGGGAGCAGAGATCTCAGGGGTTCCCAAAGTTTGCAGGAAGGCAGAGGAGAGGCAGCCAAGTGTTACATTTGCTGTGCACATCTCCTGGCCCTGGAGGGGGCAGCTCCCTGCGGCTCTGCTTCCAAATCCATCAATGCCAGCGGCAGCCTGGAGGCAGCCTGGCTGTCCTGAACAAGTGTGACTCACTGCTACGCCACTCTGCTGAGTTATTTGGGGTGGGTGGGTGGTATTTGTCACACTGTGCAGGAGGATTTGGCTATTTTAAGCAAGCACATAGGCTCTCTGGGATGTTGGGACAGAGTTGTCCCAACACGCTGAGTTCTGACTCAAACTTATTGGAACAAGATGAGTGTGGCAAGGGCAAGAGAAGTACACACACAGAAGACAGGCAAGGCACTGCATCTGTACTAAATAATGAAATTTATTGCAGTGGATGCCATGACGAAAGCTGAACATTTTTCAGACTTCATTCACAACCTGTCTGTTAAGAGCTGTGATGAGTATTACAGTCTGGGACTGAGTGTTTGCAAGGGCTCCCTTGACATGTGCACTACTTAAAGGAGCACTCGAGTGATAAATTTGTTTTCCTGTGCTTAAGGGGGATTGAGTGTTCCCCAGCTCACACAAGAAGTCCCTGATCTTAGTGCAGATGCAAAACAGACCCTGCTTTGTTGGGACTCTGAAACAAGGGAGGGCTGAAATCTCTGAAGTCTTTGAGCATGGACTCTCTGAGTTAATGCTAAAGTGTTAATAATGAAGATTTGTCTTTCTCCAGGAAGGAAAAAATCATACAGACAGGAGGAATTGTCTGAACTTTGAAGAGAATCAGCTACACAACTCCCACTAATCAGAGGAAGTTAATAGCCAAGGCAGCCTTAGAGGCTGTAGCCTATATAAATTTAGACAAACCCAAGTTCAAACAGTAGACTGATGACTTTGTGCCCCACAAAGAATCTTTTAATTTCTGATGGTAATGGATGCCACCTAAATGTGAAAGAGAAATAGACTTTAGTAATTTTAATGCAAATGGATTTTTTCAGATGAAAGGCACTGCATAAAAAGTCGAGTGGCAGTGCTGTAAATATTCTGCCTCTGGTACAATTACCTGTAATTACTGACATCTAGGCTAGCTGCTACAAGGAAATTCATGAGGAGTTTTTTTTTCAATTAAGCAATGCTTTTGCACTTACAAACCAACTTCTGTACTTTCATTGCTATGGGAATTACGAAAATTGGTGAAGTTGATCCTGGCAGTCGTTTTGGAAAGACCCTGAACTGTTCCCCTGAAGCAGAGGAAAGCATTATCTCTTGAACCAGGATGTCCAAGTGGCTGTATTCTGGTTTCCCCCTGATATGGGGGGGTTTGAGTGCCTTTTCTCAGCTGCCAGACCAGGGTACACTCTCAGCCTCGTGGTACAGTGTGTGTAAATCTGTGTTTTAAGAAAGGCTCTCACACATAATGGTGAGTTCAGAAAAAGCTGCCAATGTCCATCGTCAGTACAAGCCTGGCATTTGCTTGAGAACTCCAGCATCTCATGTTGTTCATCATTTCATGTTGCTCAGCAAAGGGAGGCTATCCTGGAGAGTCCTTTTTTGATATGTTTCTTTTTCCAACCATAGCTCACATGAAGTGCTCCCTGTACTGTCAGAATATTGAGCTGTGCCAGTGTTTGCCAACAGAGGTGTGAACCTTGGATCACAAACCCACAAATCAGGGAACTGGAAAGGAAATGAGTTTTATGTGTTGCTACTGAAGGAATTATTATGGGCTTCTGTATAGATTGAGGTGTCACTAGAGAAGGATCTCCTCTGAAAATAAAAAGAAAAATTGTATTTCTTTCCAGAGTGTGTCTGCTATCTGAGGGCAGCTGCTAGCCAGCACAGAAAGCCATAAACAAGAGTTCTGGAAAAGGAACTCTGTTCCCAGCTTTGCCTTGGATGACTTTAGGCAAGATGATGATGATACTCTGTGCCTTATTTTCCTCTTCTGGAAAAGGAAGATAATGATGTGCTCTGCTTTGATGTTGTGCCAGAACTAGATGTTAAAAATTCAGTGCATGGGCTGCTGCTCTTCAGAGATTACTTCCCCTCCAGCAAGTTCAGATGTATCTTTTTGCCTGTTTGAATAAGAGTTAGAGAGGTAGGTAGGAGCTAAGATGAGAAGTCAGATGGTTCCATTGCAAGCCAGAAAAGCTTTAAATAGAAAACAACAAATATGTGCATCTGACATCCATGGTGATGAAAAAAGCCTGAACATGTGAACTAAATGTTGCTGTTACTATTATCATTAAAAGTCTCTGGACTGAGCAGTGAATTGAGGTAGAGTGTCTGCAACAGCTTCTGTTTCATGGAATCACAGAATGGTTTGGGTTGGAAGGAACTTTAAACATCATTTACTTCCACTCCCTGTCACAGGCAGGGACACCTTCCACTATCCCAGGGTGCTCAGAGCCTCATCCAACCTTGGGCACTGCCAGGGATCCAGGGGCAGCCACAGCTGCTCTGGGCACCCTGTGCCAAGGTCTCAGCACCCTCACAGGGAACAATTTCTTCCTGATATCCAACCTAAATTTCCTCTCTTTCAGTCTGAACCCAGCATAGGCAAGCAGAAAACCTCTGCTGGTTTATTCATTTCTAAGGGTCATATTCAGGCTGCCAACTCTTGCATCTAAAATTGCTGCACAATAGTGTCTGTGTCACCAGGCCAGCAAGGGAGCCCCCCCAGCTCCCTGAGAGAGCAACAGCTGAACCCAGGCAAAGTGTTCCTCTTGGATGCCAGTGTAGATGGCTGGAATGTGGCCTGAGGCCTCTTCTACCACCAGTGCTGGTTCCTTTTTCTGAAAATTGAGGTCTGGCAGAATAAAAGAAGGGGATGCCTGTTCATCACCCAGCTCCCTGCCCTCGTGCTGTGTGAGCCCTCCCATCAGAAAGCTGAAAATGAAATTCTGGGGGGCTCAGAAGAGCCACACTCAGTGATGTCTTCTGGTGGATGTGTGAAAAAGCCACAAATAGACCTTGACAGAGCATGGTGAGCACTTTTGGAGGGGAGCATTTTATTTTTTTCAGGATCTTTCTCCTTTAACATTGAGTGAGAATTGCTTTGGCTCACAGGAAACGGTTGCAGCTATTTTATCACAGATGGCAAATGCCAAATCCTTTAGGAACACCATTTGCAAAAACGTGTTGTGGTTGTGTCATGTAAGAGAAATGTTTTCATAATGGGTCCTTTTGCTCCTGTGTTAGTGATAAAGGTCACAGGTAATTGCATTCACATTTTAAAGCACAATGTTGTTAAGTCTTTTGTATAAGGATAAAAGTACAAAAAATGTCTAGTCTCCAGTAGAGACAGCTTCTCCCTGAACAGGGGGAATCCAGAATCAAGCAGAGACTGGAATTTTAAAGCTGATATCACAGATCTCTTCCAATGCCCCTGGTAATTTAGAAAATAAAAGAAACTGCCTATTTTTAATCTTACTCTCAGCAAGCCAGACTGAAAAGCCCAGGATTTACTATCACACCTTGGAAAAAATGTGCCTTTGCTAATCTTTGTTAATCCACAGGAAAGGTACTTGAAAATAATCACTAAAACTAAGCTGCAAGTTCTTTCAGCTTTGATAGCACAGATCAAGCAGTGACCAGTGTTACAAAAATCAAGGAGAAAAGGGAAAACCTGGTGTTTTGCCGAGTTCTTACATTGTATAAATATCCAGGAGCCATTTTGTCTTTAACCTTTGCAGGTTTGAGCAGCAGATGCTCCAGTGCTTCACAAACCTTCAGATTTTCTTTGGGAGGATCTGGTGAGGTTTAGGACAAGTCATTGCCTGTGAGCCCAGTGGTGCAGTGGGACCAAAATCACCACTTTTGTCCAGTGGCAGCTCTGTCACTGGGCTTCCTGCAGAGGTTTGGGACCATGCTGTTCAAGTCCCTGTTGAATCAAGCACAAGAAATGTTGTGATCTCTCTCTGTCAGCCTTGCTTTGGTGTGGATGTTGATTATTGGGACCTGGAGGGAAGCAGGAGCAGGCTGAGAGCAGCCCATGGTCCTTGTCCTTGTTTCAGCCACGAACAATCCAGTCCAGGATGCCCAGGTAGGAGCTGCCACTGGCTTGGCAGCCCTGCTGAGTATTTTTAAACAAAATTCTGTTAATTTGGGGATGAGAGAAAAGCCCAAGATCATTTTTTACCCGAGTTGCTCAGTGGTAATTGTGAGTTTGGTGGTTTTTAGCTAGACAAACCCGAGCTAGTGAGAACATGGAAAAGATCTGTGATTTTCATAAACAGTGCAAATTCTACAACTTCCCCAAGGCACCATAATTCACACCCTACAAACTGCTGAGTGAATGTTGACTTTTAGTCTCACCTTTTCACATTTACTCCTCTCCTAACTCAGTTTGGCCATACTTGCTCCTCTTTTCTCTCCTTCTTTAACCTCTTTACTTAATTGGAGCCATGGAATTTTAGGACTCAGATGATGAATTTATCCTAAATATATTTAAAAATTGGAAATGGATTTTGAAGACTGGAAAAGCTGGAATTTGGTGGTGGTGATAAGTATTTATCTTTCAAATGTTAAATAACTTAGAGACACATTGAAATGCCTCCCCTTTCAGCCCTTCCTGTTGATCTACAAAAACAATTACCTTGATGAAAAGATGTAGAATATAAATAGGCTGTCAAATGTTGGTTGGTTGGTTTTTTTCAGGCTGTGGCTTGGTACACCCCTCTCTACTGCAACAGAAGACAAGGATGGGTGCTGAAAGAAGAAAGAACAAGGTGAGAACATTGTCTTACAACTTTCTCAACAACAGAGCAAAAAGGGGGACGGCAAAATGAACAGGAATTTACTACAAATGGTGCAGAGTGGGAGAGGCTGACCCATGATAAGCACAAGAAAAGACAAATCTTCATTGAAAGGTGTGTGTGACATTCATTATGTGCACTCTGCAATTGCAGCATTG
This sequence comes from Peucedramus taeniatus, assembly GCA_013400575.1. Classification (NCBI taxonomy): domain Eukaryota; kingdom Metazoa; phylum Chordata; class Aves; order Passeriformes; family Fringillidae; genus Peucedramus; species Peucedramus taeniatus. The sequence continues at coordinate 777,842 of WBNO01001419.1, forward strand.
TGCCAGACTGGCTCTGGAAGTGAATGTTTTTAAAGGAGTGTCTTGGTAAGCAATTCTAGAGCAGCTCTGCATTTTGGAAATACAAATTAACCTTAAGTTTCAAACAGCAATACAGCCCAAATCTCCTTATAGGAGTGCACTCACTGTCAGTCAAGACTAAATGGAAAGTAAAATCCAAATAAAATTCTTCTTCAGATGTGACTTTATTGTTACATATTATCCTCTCAGCCCCATTCAGAGATCACAACTGGGAAAGCCAGGATTTGAGCCAGATTCACTAGACTAAAATATGTTTTTGAAAAATAAAGGGTTGGTCAATCTGGATATATTTGCACAAAAAAAAAATAGTGGGTGACTTTGGGGGAATTTCTCTTCTCTAAATTTCTTCTCCTGATTATGGCTGGAGATGTTCATGAGATGAACAATTTTCAGCATAGGTTACACTGGCTGTTTTTCACAAGTTTTGTTCTTAAAAAATGGCTAAAGCACTTTTACTCCAACTCTCCCAAGAAAGTAACTCAGAAACAGGGAAAAATTATGTAAAAATTCAGTGCAAAGAGTTCAAGCCTGGCAGAATTATAACTGAAGGCAAATGGTAAATTATAATGTGATATGTCAAACAATGTAGAAGTTGCAGTTCTACCTACAACATTCTAAATGCAGAATGTGTCAAATATATGTGTGCTGTTTGTTAGGTATATTGCATAAATTTAATGTATGTGTGTAAGGAAGCTCAGTAAATCTATGCAAAAGATATTAAAATATGCTAATTCAATACAAGAAATAATGCAGTAACATATAAAATACACTTCTTATTCATACCCTGTGCACATACATGCAAAATATGTGAAAAACACAACAGCAGACTTAAGACTTAAAATATGTGTAGGTTACCACCTCTTCCTTCTGTAGCAGTGATCTCCAAAAGTTTCTAATTGTGCACCTGTATCAGTAAAAAATCCTTCAAAACACACACACACACACACACACACACACACACCACTCTGTCTCTTCCACAATATATACACTCATTTATTTGAGAATTATATATATTTACTACTGCCAGTATATATTATTTATGTTGTAAAACGTGAATGTGAACGGACATTTAAAAGGAGGAGATAAATACAAAAAGACATTAAAGTATTTTAGAGTGTGATTTCTAGGAATGCCAGCCTAGGAAGAGCCTTTCAGCTGGAGACAGGGGAGTGTTTATGCAAATGCTGGGCTTTACACACCCAAAAGGTGATCCTGAAACCAGGGAGGATCTACGGAGGATCCTTCTCATCTGTTAAACCCAGGCAAAGCAGAGAGCAGGAAAAGGACCTTTTTATAGGGACAGGTAGTAGCAGGACATGGGGGAATATATTCACACTGGCAGAGAGTTGGTTTAGATGGGATATTAGGAAGAAATGGTTCCCTGTGAGGGTGGGGAGGCCCTGGCAGAGGTTTTCCAGAGCAGCTGTGGCTGCTCCATCCCTGGCAGTGCCCAAGGCCAGGCTGGATGTGGCTCTGAGGAACCTGGGACAGTGGGAGGTGTCCCTGCCCATGGCAGGAGATTGGAAAGAGATGATCTTTAAGGTCCCTTCCAGCCCAAAGCATTCTGTGATTCTAACATTAAAACCTGATGGAGTCAGTTGTAATAGACCAGATTTTGTGATTTGTTTCCTGCTCAGTAGCATCAGCTGCTGGGTGTCTGTTCTGTGTAGTCCTGGTTTGTCTCATTGGCCAAAACTTCATTTTCTTTTGTTGGGTATCACTCTGGTCTTCTGCAGAGCTGGCTGCCCCATGTGTGATCCTCTGGTTTCCTGCACAGGGGAAGGCTGGGGACAGAGTGGGGTTTGTCACCTGGGGTGCTGGTGACATCAGAGGTTGTGCTCACAGGAGCAGATGCTGGGACAAACAGGAGCAGGCCTGTAGAACAAAGCCCTGCTTGCTGCAGATCCAGCATCAGTGCTCTTGCCACTCCCTCCTTTTGGGTTGTTAAGACTAAAAACTTTTTCAGTAGGTGGGAAATCAAACCAAAGCAGCTGTGACTGCAATGCAGTCACATTGTTCCAGGACACAGGGCTGCAGGCACAGGGAGAGGGATGCCTGCAGATTTATTTCCTGAGCATGGGGACTCAGAGAAAAGTGGTCTGTCACATATTAAATAAATCTGATTCCTGTAGGTTTTCACATGCAACCTGCATTCCCTCAGTCTCTGAGATCTTTGCAAAAGATAATTCAGCTCTATTTACTTACGGTTCATTTGAAGTTCTTTTCACTACTGAATTATGAAATTATTCCTCTTAATACTGCCAGGAGAGTTAATAATATCCAAAATCTCAGTTTAAAAATTAAATAAGGGTATCATCATTTTTTTACTCTTATAAATATTCATGTGTAGTACATATTACTGCTGGATTTTTCCAGAACTGAATACTTAGAGGTGTAAGCATAATTCTTATTTTATTGCAAGACAAAAATTACAAATGCTTTAGGCAGAATTGTGTGAGTATGCCACCAGATATTATTTCTGATGGTGATGGAATAATATCTTCAAACATACATTAGTATTACGATTTTGAACTGTGTAAATATGTTCTTTTTTTGTCCTTTTTTCTTTACTGTTCGTCCACTTTGCCTTCTGAGTCCCTCCTGAAGCTCTTTGGTGCTGACAGCAAAAGACTTCACAAGTTATCTACAAATGATTTCACTTAATTCCTCACTCTCTTTAATTTATAGTATTTTTCATTAATTGTTGAAGTCTCTGTTTGGTTTCCTCTTCACCCAAGTAGCCCCATTTTCTTCTCTAGATTGAGGAATAAAAGGCAAAAAACTGCTGCTGCTGCCATAGATCACGAAGTTTGAGCCGAGCTCCTACCTCCCATTTTCCTCAGAAATGCAGCACCCTGGGGATGTTTCTTTTCTGTTGTTGTTGATGAATTTCACTGTGAATCGAAATGCTCAGCTGTGAATTTGGGAAGTTCAAAAATAACCATGAAGTGAGCACTTTGAAGGCTCAGCCAAAACGGGTGGGTTTTGTCAATCAGGATGTTTCCCCGTTGCTAAGGAACATTAATTAAGCTTTCAGGGCCAAATTGAACCTGCAGACAGAACACATTTAGCACACATTTTCAGTGAGAAAGAGCCAATTCCTACCACTGAGAGCTTTCTGCTCTTACCCCTGGCTCTCGGGGGTTTTGTCCCAGAAATTAAGTGTTGAATGAGATGAGATGCACTCACATCATGCATTCCCTCACATGATTTGTCCCAAGGATTTCCATAGTTGATGGGGCTGCCCAGTAATTTCCAGTTAGCTGTGAGGAATGTTTGCAGATTCATCTCTTCTGCCTTAGGGCGTTGACATTTTACGGGCAAGACGAAGCAATGAAATTGGCCATTTTAAATGATGCTGTACAAACACACAGATGCAATTTCTAAGTAGCAAGAGGTCAAACAAGACATAACAAGATATCCCACAGTAAGAAACTCAGTCAGCTGCTCTCTCCAGCAGATCAATTGACCAGAGTGGATCAATGAACTGTTCCTATTGACACAAAGTGAAGCACCTCAGCTATTACATCTTATGACCCAGCACTGTCTTCTCCTATCTGCCAGGCATATTAAAAAATCAAATTTATTTCCTTATCTTTTTGTTGTTTACCACTTAGAACCTAATGATGCAATGTCCATTTGTGTATTTTTGGTGCTTCAGGAAACAAAACCAAGAGGTTATTCTGACCTAGAATATTGGTGGAGGGGGAAAAACAGGGCAAACCAAGGGATAAATAATACTTCTCTGTGGCCACATATGGAAATTGTGAAAGGAATTCAAGATTATTGCCAACATCTTCAAACAATATAAACAAGAAAACAACTCATGTCCTTCCATCATGGTCAAGTAAATCACATTATGGATACTTCAGTGCCACAGAAAACAAATCAGAGGTTCAACCATCATTTTGTTGAGTGAGAGAGGAGGTGGCATTTGGCAGGAGGCTTTCTAAAGACTTTAGGAAACCAAATACCTCTCCCACTTTTGATGTGGGTGACCATGCTGAGGTGTGCTGACACATTTGGCACTTGCAAACTCTGGTTGTGGTGGAGAGGAAAATCTGGAAAGCTGCCTTTGACACGGGGACACTTCCACAAGCACAAGTCACCTGGAAATACCAGCAGGGCTGCCTGGATGAAAAGTTCATTGATTGCCCTTTGCTTCTCTTGCAAGCTGATGGCTATGAGGAAACTGTGGTTGCAGGTGTCAGGTTGGCCTGTGACAAAGCAATTCCCTCCTGGATAATTCTGGCAGAACAGCCTGACCTTCAAGAAGCCATGACTAAGGGTGGCCCTTTATCTTCTTGTCACCCATTACAGCACACTGTCCGTGGCTGAGTCATATAATGGAGTCCAGAGATTTGCTCCTGGAAATTGCTTTCAAGTCTTAACAACCCCCAGCACCTAGGAAATCTCCAAGTGAGCTTCCTTAGGGATGGTGCTCACATCAGTACTAATGTGGAGTAATTTAAAAGATGATTTTATGGTAAAAGCATGTCCAGAGCTGAGATGAGGTTTGAACACAGTTCTAAGAACTGACAGAACTCCAGGGTGAGGGGGTGAAAAACTTGTTCCCTCCCTGCCAGGAATTTGTGAAGGACTGCAGGAAGTGAAAAGAGGGAGCCAAACATGTGATGGTTTTTGCAGTGAGGCTTCTGGGGATGGTGTAAGGCAGAGTCTGAGAGCACCAACTAGAGGGAAAGAGACAGAGGGGAGGAAAAGGAGGTAAACTCCATTTAGAGGCTGATGAAGGTTTGAAGAGGTACTTGTTGTCCATGGGCAGCCAGAGCAAATGATTTTGGCCAACCAATGCTTGCTGAAACCCAGTTTAACCAAAAGCCTGAGAGAGTTTGAAGCTTTAAAGTAAAGGTATCCTAGTGACAGCTAGTGACCTTGCATGTGACTGCATATTTATCCCGATGTGTCTTTCATTCAAAATGTTCCTCCATAAAGTCAGATGAAACAGAGCATTTTTGTTGTAGCATGCTTGATTCTTAAACTGACTTTTTTTTCAAAGCAGGTATGTGGAAATAATGAGTGTTGTCATCAACATGAAGGAAGTAGCCAGAAGAAAAAATCCTTCAGCTCCCAGCTGGCTGAGTGGGAAAGGCGGAAGGTGGCGACCCAGCCAGGGGTGAGTAGAGTTGCTACAAAACAGTTTTCAAAGCAAACAAACAAACAAAACAAAGAAAAAAGAGTTTAAAAAACCCGCATTTCAGAATACAAGAATTTCTTTATTTTGCTGAAAATTCTTTCAGTCTTCTTTCTGTGAGGAAGGCCTATGCCAGACCACAAATGGAAAGCATCTGGATTCAGGCATTGCAACTTGATCACAGCCACACACATCTAATTCTAGAGAGCTCCATGTTTGTGTCTTAGGTTTGCTTTCATTTGGAAACTATTTACAGAGTTCCTTCCAGGGAAAATAAAGGTTCAAGTGCACACCCAGATATAATTTTTTAATCTCTTTGAAGATTCTGTTGCATCCACTACCCTTTCTAAAGGCCCAGAATCTGGGGTCATGAAACCTCCACATGTAAATACACTGACCCTCAAACTCGAGCTGTTGCAAGTTCTTCTTTCCAGCTTCTTGATTTCCTGACTCTTCCCTGGGAGCTGGATGAATTCTGGTAAAATTCAGAATATTTTACCTCTGGCTGTGCTACAAAATATCGTTAAATGTTCAAATGTTGGGAAAGCATTGCATCACGTTCAATATCATTCCAAAATCCCATTTTACTTCTTAGGTTCTGTTGCAAAAGGTACAGGAATTGTGGGGTTTGTCCATGAAGCTGGTGATAGATACAATTTTCTATTACTATTGCCATAATAATTAAGTTGTGCAATGTGTATTGAAGTTGCAATACTTAGTGTTCTCCAAAGTCCTTTATACATTTTTATAAATATATAAATAAATATGTATAAGTATAATAATATATATATATATGTAGATAGCATGAATAAACCTACATAGACATGAATATATAGAAGGAGAACATGAATAATCAGCCTGTGCACATCAGGTAGAAATAAAGAAGAAAAAAAGGAACTGGAGGATTGTTGCTTGTGCCTGTCTGCTCCCTTTGCCCAGGTACAGGCTTACACATCAGTGCTACAGCTTTGCCTGATATAAAATGATAGTAATAACACTTCTCTGCTAGGGGCAGTGTGAGTCAGCAGAGTTTGTAAAAACCTTTTCTATCTTTAGCTGAGAGGCACTTCAGAAGTGCAATGAATTGATGTTTTTCTCAGTGACACTAGATTAAATGCTTTTTGATTAAGAATTCCACAGTTCCTGAGGAAGTTGCTGAGTTAAAATTACCTCAAAAAACCATGACCAAGTAATTTGCTTTCTAATCTCTAGGTTTGTTACCTGATAGCCAGGGTTTAATGAAAGGATTGCAGTAGCCAAAGACAACTATGTGACATTTTACAGCTTTATGAGGAGGGGGCCCTTAGCACTGTGAGCTTGATGCTGGTTCACACTGGATATTTCAGAGCTCAAAAACAAACTCATCCTATGACCTGTAAAGTTCTCAGCAGTGACTAACTGTACACAGTTCTCTCAGAGCAAATGAAAACAAGGATATTTGTTTTGTTTTCATCAAAAGAGATTTAAAAGTGTACTTCAGATTAGAGGGTGTTAAAAATTTAGCTTGACACTGACCTAGCTGTCCTGTAGCAACTCATTAAATTCTGGTGTCACAGCTGTGCTGCAGAGCCCTAAAAATACATCTGCTTCTCAGCCAAGTCAGGCTTTCATTCAGATATTCCTTAAAAAATCCTTTCACTTGGTAGCATTCTGCTCTCAGTCAAGCCAGACCCAAGAGCAGCTCTCACGAGGTCTGGCCACTTGCCCTCTTTGCCATCAAGAGTGGCCCAAAGTAACTGGGGTGGATCTGGAAGTTGCTGCACAGGGTCAGAAATGAAGAGCAGCTGATTGTGCTGGAGCTCAAAGGGACTGTGGGATGTGCTGGTGAAAGTGAGGTGTGCACAGCCCCACAAGGACACAGAACTCAGGTGGGGCTTTGCTCTTGTGCCCAAGCAAATCCACTTGCTACTTGCCTTACAGAGTCAATGTAATCTTTTCTGGTTTACTGCTGGTGATGGTTATAGACAGTTTTTAATGATTTTCCCAAACTCTCTGTGCATTTGAAGTGCTGTGACAATGATTATCATGACAACATTTGTGTGTAAGCTCTTTTGGCTCACCATGACCTTATGTTCTTATACAATCAGAATGCTCATGTAGTCCTAAATTCTGTCCTAAAACCACTTAGTACACAGGAGATTCTGAGAGACACCAGAAACTCAGAAGCACAAAAGGTTTGATCCTATATAAAGGCAGTTTCAGTGTGGGAAACTGGAATAGGTAAAATTCAATCAGTGGATGCATGTTATTGGGATAGTCTTATTCCCAATTAGAATTCCCTTTTCCTGGCTTAATCTGTTTCACTTTCAAAATTCTATAAACTAAACTAGAAAAAAAAAACAAAAAAACAAAAAAACCACACAACAAAAAAAAAACCAAAAAAAAAAAAAGAAAACAAACAAACAAAAAAAAAACCCCAAGCAATCAACCCCCCCAGCTCTTATTTTGAATGGAATATCTATAAGAGCAGTCCAATCCCTGTGAACTCAGTGTTAAAATTCAACAAGTAAGTTTTCCCATACAGATCACCTTAACAAATACCTTCACTAATATAGATACCATGTTCTTCTCTGTATAATAATGGTAGAGGAATACCTGTGAGTATGCACTGAGCTCAGATGACTTAATAATGGCTTCCTGAGTGATTTCTGCTGTTCTTGGATTGGGTTTTTCACAGCATTTAATGTAAGGAAAATCTGTTTGCAATAATCAAGAGGCTTTACCCTTGAAGCTAATTGGCCTAAGAATGGCTTTATCTCTAGGTGGGAGATGGACCTTTTCCATAGCAAATAAACACTGGGAAAGCTTAGAATATTTGAAAAGTGACATTTGATTCCATGACAGGACCAGATCAGAAATGTTGCTGTCCATCCCAGTGCAAGGCTCTGTTCTGTGGGTGAGGGAAAGCAGGATAGAGAGGACAAGGCTGGCTGCCTCCCAAACTCCTCTGTGGGGCTTCATGGGAACTGCAGGATGGGAAAAGGGACTGACTTATCTGCTCTTTCTCATGAGGAGTCCTAGATTTAGAACACAAGGATTTAGAAATTCAAAATGCAGATTTCAAATCACAAGGTCCTGTGGTTGGTGAGCCATACTTCTTTCATTCAGTTTGGTTCTTCTGCAGTGGCTGTTGTTATGTCCCAATGTATTTTTTTTTAAAAACAATGAATTAGAAGCAGTACAAACGAGCTTTGTGCAGGCACACAGTCAGTTGTCAGAACAGCAGTGCAGAATTCATGCTGATATCTCCTCACTGCATTTCAGGTCATTGGGAATAGCTCAGGAACAAGTGACACTCTGGATTACTGTTGGAGGAGAGATGGAACAGGCAGCCTCTCCTGGTACTCTTTTGTTCTCTCATCCTCTTCCACTGCTCTGAGTCTCTTTGCAGTCTCTTTGCTGAGCCTGAGCAGGGGGGATGCTGGAGGCAGGGATTTCATCCCAAAGGCTCTCTTACCTGGTGTCAGCACTGGGGGTTATTGTCCCAGCTGCTGGCACAGGCAGATTGCACTGTGTGGGACGTGTCTGGGGGTGTCAGCTGAGCCTCTGGCAGAGAAGCCACCCCTTTGTGTGCTGCTGTGCTGCTGGGAGCAATCCCAACAGGGAAGGCAGAGATTGCACAGGCAGAGAGGAGAAGCAAAGCTGGGGGACAGTTTTAAGGCAAAATAGATGGATAGCATAAAAACACAGTTTCTACTGCTTACCCTGGGTTGTGGATTTGTGAATTTATGACATTTATTCTCCAAGGCTGGATGGCTTCTTTTACAAGCTAAGCCAGTGTCAAGCACCCACAATGGATCCAGATATTTCTAGAGATCTGTGGAGACAGGCTGGGTGTAACTTTATCCCATTCAGTTCTTCACATACAACTGAGGCTACTTTGGACAAAACAGGGTATTTCAAAAGAAGGAAATTAAATCTGCACCTTATCTCTGATCCCTGTATTCCTTACAGTTTACAGTTTTCCTGATATGGAAGCCCTCTACCCAGACTTACCCTATTTAAGTAATATGGGGCAAGGCCACTCCATATTCTTACTCTTTAATCAGAGAATCATGGAATGGTTTGGGTTGGAAGGGACCTTAAAGATCATCTCTTTCCAAACCCCTGCCATGGGCAGGGACACCTTCCACTGTCCCAGGGTGCTCAGAGCCCCATCCAGCCTGGCCTTGGGCACTGCCAGGGATCCAGGGGCAGCCACAGCTTCTCTGGGCAACCTGTGCCAGGGCCTCACCACCCTCACAGGGAACAATTTCTTCCTCATATCCAACCTAACCCTGCTCTCTGTCACTGTGAAGCCATTCCCCCCTGTCCTGTCACTCCAGGCCCTTGCCAAGAGTCTCTCTCCATCTTTCCTGTGGGCTCCCTTCAGGCACTGCAAGGCCACAGTGAGGTCACCCCAAAGCCTTCTCCTCTCCAGGCTGGACAATCCCAATTCCCTCAGCCTTTGCTCCCAGCAGAGCTGCTCCATCCCTCTGATCCCCTTGGTGTCCCTGCTCTGGCCTGGCTCCAGCAGCTCCCTGTCCTTCCTCACATGCAGCAGCCACATTTGCCCACAGGTTTGGGCCCTCAGCATTTCATTTTTGCAGGAATTTCTGGTACAAGTTCCAAACAATTGAAGGACATCCATGACTCCATTCCGGAATTATTGCACAATCACGAGGCAACACACAGTTTTTGGAGAGTGCCTTGTTTTCTTTCAGTCTGCCTCTTCCCTGTTAAACAAAACACCTGGGGAATCCCAATTTTGCTGCCTGCTCCAGCCAGGAGACACTGTAACACAGAGTGAACTCCCCCGCGGGCTGGAGATGAATGTTAAAAATTTATTGTCCAATCTGTAGGCTGATACCACTGTGTGTAATCCCAGGGAGTTGGGACATGTCCCTGTGTCACTGCACATCTTCTTTAGCTACAGCTCTGAAGGCAGACTGCAATCACTTGCTATTTTTGTCACAGTTATTAGAAAGAAGGGGATGTAATAGAGCTTAGGAAGACAACAGGGGCTCCTGTGAACTTCAGGGTGTTGTAGAAGCCTGGACTGCAACCTTGCTGAGAGAAAATGCATTCCCAAAACCTTGTGAGAGGTCTCTGCTTTTGACAGGTTCCCTTTTCTCCTCCACAGTGCTGAGAGGAACTTTCATAACAAAACTTAAAGCCAAAAGAAATAAGTCACTGTGCTCATCTTTGCAGTTTCAAAGATCAAGTTATCCTGCTGAAGTGATGTCCACGTGTGTTTTGTGACTTCACCTGTTCAGCTCAGGGCCCATTTTTCGTTTTCAGTGGCAGTTTCAAGGGGATGTAACTAATGAAGGGAACAAGGATTCCATTCTAAATTTTATTGCTGAAATATCCCAATGCATCCTAGCAGTCAAGTCCAGGTCTTTGAAGTGTTACAGTGGAAGGTAACTCAGGACAGTGAGGTACAGGTGCACAAAACTTCTTGTGAAAGAGCTTTAAATGAAAATATATTCTCTGAGTTCAGTAGGGGTAAATTACACTTCACTCATCACTTAAATGAAAAATGACAGTGTACAGAAAAAGCAACAGCAAGAGATTGTTCATGATGCAAATTCTGTGAGCAAAAACTGACAAATGCCAGGATTAGGATGTCCTGTACAACCTCAGTTTAGATCCCTGAGGAATGAGAGCTCTGCCTTCCACCCTGTCTCATTCAGCTCTCGATTTGTGCGGGTCATGCCTGGACCAAGCTTTGTTGGCAAGCTCCAGTATCCTCCAAGTGTTTTCCAGTATTTTTAACCAGGGAGTTCCTATCTCTGCTAGCTGGTTCCTGTACTAGATTCCCCAGCTATCTCCCCTGCCTTGTTTCTTACCAAATCTTTATCCAGCTACTCCATCCTTCCATCCTCCTGTGGGAAATTACTGACTCCTTCCAAAGTGTGTGGACCTTCCACCTCTGTGTTGCCATCTCTGCCTTCAAAATATTTTGATTTGCATCACATTTCTCACCAGAATTTGATTTGGAAATGGCTTATGGAGAGGTGTAAGGCTGGTACCTGTGTGCACACTGGAAATCCTGTGGATGGAAGTTTCATTGCAACCACTGTGAGGTCATTGTGCTGGCTAGTGATAAAGACAGAGGAGTCCTCTGAAATCATTGATCCACTCTATATTTCTGGTGATTGAGTGAATTAATGGCAAAAAACTTTGTTAGTTTATTTTTCATAGTCTCTTGAAGGGAATCAATATGACTCAAACAACAAAAAGTTGTTTTTTTTTTTTTATGCCTCTCTTGACTTTCAAAACGTGGAATTTGGGTCCCTTTACTCTTTAGCTGGATCCTTTTCTGTCTTACCTGGGCATGCATTGCAACAGGATGACATTGGTGCCTTCTCCCATCGTAAGGAAACTTTATTTTTGGTGTCCCTTTATCCTGAAGAAGCTGAACTGCACCTGTGGAACAGCTGGCAGGCAAACACACCACGTAAATGGCTTTGATTCCTGTGCTGACATTGGGGTTTAAGGGTGCTGTGTTGTGTGTGCTGAGTACAAGCATATTAGATGGCTGCAGGGTAGAAACTAGACAGAAAGGAGGGTTTTTTCCATTCCTCTAATTATGAAATACACTTTGGAAAGGTAGCTCAGTCTGTCTTGGCTTTGGAAAGAGTTCTTTTGGAGTTGTACGAGGTTGCCACATTTGAAACTACAACCTTGCCCCCCATGCCTAGGGATCATGGGGAGGTGATTGTGCTGGCTAATGGTGATTAAAGAGTTAAAGAGCTGCTGTTTCCTCAGTCTGTGGAATCACAAGAACAACAGTGAGAAGTGCTGGCTGCAAACCAGAGGCAGCCTGCCATGACACAAGGCAGGACGTGTGAAGGCTGTGGGATGTTCTCTACACACACAGAAACAGAGCCTGAGAGCTGGGCTTGGAAATAACTGATTTATTTCCTCTTATTGACAACATTTAGTTTTGTGTTAACTTCTCTCAGGAGTTTTTTGTTTTACTGTCTTACAATCTCTAAACAGGGTTCATCTGGCAGCAAGAAAAATCTTGATTGTTCTCAGTTAGCTGTGCTGCAGACCCAGTGATTTCCCCCTGGAAAGGCAGTCAGTGCTGTGGTCCCATGTCCTGTCATCTCACTGCTTTCACAACACCCTGCTACACAAGATTTAATGACCCTCTATGAAATGTTAGTACAAATCACAGAATCACAGAATTGTTTGGGTTGGGAGGGACCTCTGGAGATGGTCCAGTCCAACCCCCTGCCCAGGCAGGGTCACCTGGAGCAGGTGACACAGGAGAGTGTCCAGGTGGGTTTGGGATGTCCCCAGAGAGGGACACTCCAGGCCCTCCCTGGGCAGCTCTTCCAGGGCTCTGCCACCCTCAGTGTAAGAAGTTGTTCCTTATGTTGAGGTGGAACTTCCCATATTCTAGTTTATGGCCATATGCACAACACATAAACCTAAACTTGCAGTTCAAAGTAAATGATGCTGTGATACCATCAACTGTTTTAATCATGGGGGTTTGCCTTTCTAGTTTGCAAAATCAGTTAAATTTCGGTATGTACAAAACCTGTGGCTCTTCAGTTTCCAGACTGATCTTCCTCAAGACTCTGCTTTTCTCCACAAATCAAAGGGAAGCCTGAGAAGTGGGAGGATGAGTTTCCTCCGAAAACTGATGATGGTACTTGAGTGTCTGTGCCTTTTCATTTGTAAGTGCCTCTGCAGAGAGTGTCCAGAGAGATAACAAATAATACCAGCTGTACAGTAATTCTGCTAAGGATAAACAATGTCTCAGGGAGGGTGGGGTGAAGGGCAACTAATTCACAGGGGTCACCAAATAAGCAGGTTACATCACATTTCCATAGCACTGGGTGAGCTGTTTGTTTTGGGTGAATTATCCAGTAAACTTTGGCCCTGGCTGATTTCTATACAGGCCTAAATATCCACAAATATGTCATTCATACAGATGAGTTTGAATGTTTGTTATCAAGAGAATATCACAAATGCACTTGGTACAAATGCACTGGTATGATTCACAGACAGTCTGTGGGCTTGCCCCTTTTATTCTTTATCCTAGAGGACAGAGAGAAAAGGGATCCAGATTGCTCCTGAGTTTTGACCTGTGATTGAAGCTTTAATAAAAACTGGCAAGCAGTGACAAAGCTTTGGGGAGCCTAGACAATATTTCAGTCTGTAGGACAGCCAAACTTGGGGTAACTTAGACAGGTTCTCTGACCCTGGCTTGTCCCAGTCCCCCCTAAATCATGGCTGGGGCCTTTCCAGTCTCCCAGGCAGTGCTGAACTGAGATTTTATGCAGGCTGGAAGAGGCAACATAGAGTGCTGGGGACTGGCCAGCAGCAGAGGAGGCAAGTTGTGATCTGAGGTCTGGTCTGGAGGGTTGTGGGGAGCATGAGAAGGTGCCTTCACCTTGTCCTTCCACTCCTCCCTTCCGTGGGTGTTAATGGTTGTGAATCCTGCCCTGCACTGGCAGTGTGGAGGGGCTGGGTACTGATCTCATCAAGACTTACAAGTATCTCAAGGGTGGGTGTCAGGGGATGGTGCCAGGATCTGTTCAGTGGTGCCCAGGGACAGGATGAGGAGCAATGGACACAAACAAAACACAAGAGGTTCCACCTCAGCGTGAGGAAGAATTTCTGCAGAGCCCTGGAAGAGCTGCCCAGGGAGGGCCTGGAGTGTCCCTCTCTGGGGACATCCCAAACCCACCTGGACACACTCCTGTGTCACCTGCTCCAGGTGGCCCTGCCTGGGCAGGGGGTTGGACAGGAGCATCTGCAGAGGTCCCTCCCAATCCCATTCTGTGATTCTGTGGTGCAGTTGCCAAAGCAGGGTGAAGAAAAGCCCGGAGCAAAGGCACCAGCAGTGAGACAGAAATACTGTAGCTTCATTTTCACCCAGTCCAAATGTGATTTTTCACACCTGAAGCCATCTCCAGCTGATCAGGCAGCAGCAGATACAGCACATGCCACAACCTCACAAACCAACCCTTTCCTGACCCATCCTGTGAGTGAGTGGTGCTCCATCAGACACAGCAGAAGGAGCCCTTCCATGTGGAGTGTGCCACCTCCTTAACCAGACCTCAGGCTCCTGATCCTCATTTTGTGCTTTTCCCACAAAGCCTGGGCAAAAATCAGGATTATGTATCTACTGAACACATTCCCTCTAAGGAAAATATCCTGATCTCAGGCTGTATTGCTGAAACTTTGGAGGTTAATTGGGTAATGGATGGCTAAACATTTGAAAGCAGCTAAGAAAATCTGCTGCTTTCCATTCTTTCTCTTCCCAGTCCCAAGCCATTGCCAGGGTGGCCACCCAGACAGACAGCACAGTGGCTTCCCTTGCCATGTGGTGTTTTCCAGTCCTTCCTCATGGGCAGGGTGTTTCAGGCAGTGGCTGTGTGGCTCTAAAGCAGCTCTGAGCAGCAAAGCAGCAGTTTGTACACCAAAGTGTAAATTCAAACCCAGTGTCATGTGAACTTAATGTCCTCTTGTGATGTCCTGCTGGCTTCAGAGGACAGGTGCTGTTTTACCTTGCTTGAGGAGTAGGCACAGAGACAGCAGAGTAGATTTTGAAGATTTGTAATTTTTAGCCTAAGAAAATAAAGTAGTAATTGCATAGGAACTGCCAAACTCTTTTTTAAAAATTTCCTCCTTGAACAAAAAATGTCTATTTATTGTTATAAAAATAAGCATGTCCTTTGAAATTGGTAGCAGAGTGAGAGAGAATAATTCTAAATGAATACTGTATTTGATTTCTGTTCTTTTATACATACCATCTTTTCAGATATGGAGTGCACCTCATTTCCCAATAACTACTTTCTCTTTCCTCTGACAGTTTGTTTTTAAAAAGGGGAAGGACAGATGAATGATCTCCCAACATTTCCTTGCTCTCCTTTAGTAGATATTATTTACCTTTGCTGCCCCTATTCTTTCATTTAAGTGTGTGTGTAATAACCTGTCACTTCTTGCACTTGAGAAATAGCTGCACAAGACAGGGATTAGCCCTAATCCAGGCTTTAATTAAGACAGGGTGAGACCTCAGTAGGCTGTGTATCAGGTCCTAAACATCCCTGGCACAAAGCTTCTCCACAGCTGGGAAGCCACTTAATTAAAGATGTGCCTCTGAGATCTTTAAAGCTTTGTTTTGCTTTCCCCCTGTGCTTGGTGGGGGACACAGGGCTCAAGGTGGGGAGTCAAGGAGGGCAGGGTGCCAGGGATTGCTGAGGGTAAAGATGGGAAAAGGTGTCAAGTGGGGAACCCTGGGGTCAAGGCAGATGAGGGGAACCCCAGGCAGGAGAGATGTGGGTAAAGCAGGGCACGGGTGGTGGAGGGTGAGCTCAGCTTCTCAGAGAAATTATTTATCTGTCCCTTTGCCTCAGTTTACCCATTTGAATCCAGGGCATGATGCCTTTGAGAAGTTTAAATGATGCTTGTTTTTAAAGCACCTGAAGCAAGAGGGATTAAGTAATGCAAAACAAAAAATTGTTTAGAAAGATAAAGAAAATTCCACAGCATTTTCATAAGTCTTAGGAGCAACAAAAAAGGTTTTGCTAAATACAAGCTTAATGCCAACCTTGAAAATGTCCTTTTAGTCTTTGTTTGGGATCTCCTAAGGCACACTCCAGGCTCATCATTTCAAGGAAATTATGAAATGAATGAGGATCTTAGCCCTTCTAATCGTGCTTCACGGTACATAAATCAAGTGGGTTACCTGTTAGGCTTGTGCCTCTCCAGAAGAGCAGATGCAGTCTCTCTCTGCCTTGTCAGACACATCCTTTTGGGGCAGAACATTGCATCCTCAGTCAAAACCCAAGCCTGATTGCTCTGTGCTGCACAAGAGGGGTGATTGCTTCAGCCCTCACCTGCTGCATGCCAGCATTTCAGGAAATCCAGTGCAGGGGGCTTTGCTCTGGGTTCACAGGAACTGGCTTTGTCTCTGTGATTTCTCTGGTTTGGTCATACCCATACCCTTTGGCATTGCTGCAGGTTTCACCCAAAGCTGAACTGGATGTGCCACAGAGCATTCCTACAAATGTTTACTCCCAAATTTAATTTGGAATAAACACATAAACAATTTGTTGATCCCCAGAGCATTTCTGTCGAGAGCAAACCCTCCTGTGAATGCACCTTGGGCAGCTCCCTCCTGCCCCTCCCAAGTGGTGGCATTGGACCCCAGGTCACAACCATGCTTTGGTGGCAGTCACAGGCCAGCCCTTCCAGCTGCAGGTTTCAATGTGCTCGTGGCTGATGATGTGGGGACAAAACTGCTCAGTCCCAGCTCTTGGCACAACTGTTCCTCCCAGAGAAACCAGTGCAGCTTCATTCAGGAGGGCTGTGCTCTGCAGTGTCCCAGAAAGTGCTTGGATTTAGGGGATCCATGTACCTGTGCCACGAGAGGCTGTCCCCAGGAAAGAGAGAGGTGACTGTCACACTGTTCCTGCTGGCAGGAGTGGCACTGTCTCATTGCAAAGATGGGGCTACATTGCCTTTTCTTAATTAGTTCTGTTCTGTGGAGAGCAGGGGAACTCCAGTTTCAAGTGCTGTTTGTCCAGCCCATTTTAATAGTGCAGAGATTGCTCCTAAATGCTGCAGGAATGGGCTGAGGTACAGTGAAATATGATTTGTTCCAGGCAGCTGTGGCATCACTAGCTGGATTTGTTTTCATGTCATCCAACTGCACTGTTTCAATAAATTAGAGCAGTTTTAGGGCTGGATTGAGCACTGTGGTACATAGTCTAACTAGAGATAATTCCACAAATATCTCCTGCCAAGCAGGTAGCAAGCAAAGGCTATGAGCATCTACACCCACCTTGAGTATCTCTGTGTCCCCACTGTAATCTGTGAGCAAAATAGCATGATTTATTTTATTGTAATGGTATGGAGTGTATTTGGCTCTTCTGAGTGTCCTCTGGATTTTGCACCCACACATGCACATCCTTCCCCACACTGAGATGCTCCCCTTTCTCTGGGGTTGTACAAAGAGGTGTGAAACACATCATTCTTCCCAATCCAAGGATCTCCTGCTAGAAAGAAATCCCTGGCTAGAAACAAGCCTCTATATGGTAGTTTTTCAAAGTAGCAGAGCTCAGGTTCCAATGAGATTACTAAATCAAGGCCAGATCCTCATTTGATCCTCCTTTGTTTGCAAATTTAATTAAAAAGAAGCACAAGGGTCACTGTACAGTGATTTCCTCTTTTTCTCCTGGAATTTAGTCTCCTTAAGCATCTGGGAGAAATGGGTGAACATTGTCTCTAATCTGGTCTAAATTTCAGAGCTGCTTTAATTTCAGAGAAAAATCATCTATCTTTAGTCCTGCTGAGTCTCATGACAAGTATTATTAAATACTGAGTTGTTACCATGGGCACCTATTTTCCACTAACTCATCGCTCTGTATTTTTGTGCAATTATTGCTGAATCAACAAGATCTGTCCATTTTTTGCTTCAAAAGTGACAAAAACGTTCTCCCCAGTTATGGAGAGGCTAATGAGAGTACCAGGCTCCCCAAGGATCCCATCTCTGTAGCACCAGTGGGACTGGACTCTGTTGGAAGGGAGGAAAGTGGGATTGATTCCCTTCTGCCTCTCTGTCAGGAACAGAAGGCTGCAGCTGCACGACCTGTTAATGCCATTATTTTCTGCAAGTCCAGCATTCATTTGCTAAACAAAGGCAGGAGGAAACTTTCAGTTGGTAGAAACCAGCACACACCTCTGCTGAGAAATGAACCCAGCCAGATCACTCCATCAAAAGAACTGACCCAAAGCCATGGGAATTTGCTGCTGGAAGATACGGTGAATATTCTTTGGCTGTAGTCCTTCTCTTGAAAACTCACTTTGAGCCTGGTGACACTTGCAAAGACTGGTTTTTTAATTAGTCTGAGATAGGTAGACAGGAAGAAGATCACTGGAGATGGCTGGAACAGGGAAGGGAGGGGAAGGGAAGGGAAGGGAAGGGAAGGGAAGGNAGGAAAGGAAAGGAAAGGAAAGGAAAGGAAAGGAAAGGAAAGGAAAGGAAAGGAAAATGCTACTCCACTTAACTCCCCTTTACTTGTCAGAAAAGGGAAGGAAAATGCTGCTCCACTTAACTCCCCTTTACTTGTCAGAAAGAGAGAGCAGGAGGCTGTGAAATGAATGATTGGAGCCAAGGTGTTTTGTTCCATTTCTGTGGGGTTTTAGTCATTGGCACTACTCCTTTTGTGAAGCAACACAAGATTTCAAGGCAGCTCCTGCAGCCCCTCCAAGGCAGAGGCAGTGTGCAGACCTGGAGACAGAAATGCAGCCTCTCCCACAAGCTGAGAGCAGATGGGCAGAGGGGCTCCTGCCAAGAAGGGTGCAGCAGCCTTGGAAAGCTTCTCAGATCTGGCTCAAGACATCTGGGCTGGGTGTGTTGGTTCCCCAACCCAGCAGTGATCAGTTCTTGGGCTCTTCCTTCCCCATCCCCTCCCTGCCCAGGTGATGCCTGAGCTGGCTGCACTGTCCATGCAGCACAGAGCCTTCAGCCTAGGATGTGCTCAGCTATAAAAGCTGTGTGCACTGACTTTACTCCCCACGCCTTTTTGGGATGCTCAACTCAAAGGTGACAAATATTTTTGGAAAAACAACTCTTTTTTTGCATAAGGCAGCAAATCAGAGGGGAGCCAAAAGCTCACAGGATTGATTTATTGACTCAGGATCCTGAAGGGGCACCAAGAAGTTATACAAATGTGACATATTAGGAACTTTATCTTATATTCAAAGATCATTTTTGTTTACTATACTAAGTACTAAGCCAGAGGAATAACAAGGAAATGCAAGAAGTAGAGCCAGAGCTTTTACTGTGTTTGCAAGGAGGGAGTGAGAGCACAGCACCAACACCTGGCTTCCTTTACTGAGGTTTGATTGGCACCTGGTTTTCCTGAGGAGGCCCTAAGCCTTGACAATTCCTACTTTTTAACTGGCATTTCTAGAATAAATTACACTTCCCATTTTATTATCAGGATCATTAGCATTCTGTTTGACTATGTGACAAATTGTTGGGTTTACTCCATGAGGATTTAACAATAAATTGTTTGGATTGAAACATAGTGATACTGTGAGTTAGAGTAAGCCTTCCTTCATTTAAAATCAGGCATAAAAAAACAGTTTTAGTCTCAGTCTGGGCTCTATTGGTAGCCAGTGAAGAGAGAGGTGCTTGTAGAAGATGATTCATCCTGCCCAAAAACAGGTGCCTAGGGCTGGCTGGATGATTTTCCCAGTGCAGTTATCATTCCCCATACAGCCTGGGCAAATGTGTATGACCAGCTTGGATGGGATGTCTGCCTTTTAGCTGGTTACATATTTGTGAGAAAGGTGTGCTGAAAGGCATTTGGTTACAGTCCTTTGGGGCTTCTCTATTTCACTCAAGGCTTTGAACCCCCCTGCAGATCAAGTGAGGTCAGGGCAAAGTGGACAGAAGTCAACAGTAAAGATAATTCCATTCCCATGGTAAAAAAATTGTCCATGAAGGACCTGGGCTTGCACTGAGTGATGTGAGTGTGGGTGAAAGGGAGCAGGAGGGGCCTAGTACAGACACAAATCCCTCTCTCCTCTCGAGCTGCTGAATGTTTTGTGGGAGCTGGGCTGTCACACAGCACGACTCTGGATCTTGTGGGAGCCTCTGAAAGATGTGGTTTCCCCCCTGGAGCTTCTGAGATGACAAATTACAACTGTAAATTGTTATCTTCCCCATCCAATTTATTAGACCGACTTGTTGACATCTGGAAGTTCATTAAAATATTCTAATTTCTCCCTTTTTATCAGTAATTAAAAACTAAAGTGGAACAAGCCACCTTCCAAATGTGCTGCTGAGCAATTAGCCCTGTAAGAGTCCCCTTGCTGTCATTAGCAGAGGGATGGTTCTCTGCTAGGCCTGCAGGGTGATGAGGCTGAGCCATCTATTAGGCTGATGTTTACATCTTTCTGATTCATCCCTGTTCCTGTCCTTCTAATGTGCCCTAAGCCAGGCCACCAGGACCACCGTGGCCATTTGAAAGGGCCATTTCCCCTGGGTGCCCACCCATCCCCTCTGTGGACACCAGGAGCAAGAATGGGGCAAATGACAGAGGAACCGATGATGGGGACATCAGTCACACACGTTGGAACTCCTCCAAAATTAAGCCCTGGCATCCTGCTAGAATGGATCTTTTCAGACTTGGTGGAGCTCCACTGCAGCTCTGGGAGCTGCCTGCCTGGGGGCTGCTGCTGCAGGGAGTCACTGCTGCAGATATTCCCAGAACCTCACGGGATCCTCTGCCTCTGCTGCATGTGCCAGAGGAGGGGAAGGATCTGAGCCTTTTCTCATTTTATCAAAAACCACATCAGAGTTCCTCCCCCAGAATCACAATGCCAGCAGGGTGGGGATTTTACCCCGGGCTAATCCCGGTGGCTTTAGGGATGGCCTCGTTATTCCAGAGCCAAGCAGCAGCACAGAGGGCAGGTGTGGGCAGTGTCCCAGGCAGGACAGCTCTGTGTCACACGGGGCTGATCACAGATCACAGATCACCCAGCTGAAAGCAGCCTGCACAAACACCAGCTGTCCTTCTGCTGCCCTCTTTCTTCTGCTTGCAGACTCCTCTCCTGCATCTGTTTGTCACTTCCACTCTCACCTAAGGGACTCGGCACTTAATGAATTGATTTGCTTAAAATCAGATTATTTCAGAAAGGTTCACTGTAGTAAAACTCTCTTGAATTTACAGCCCTATTAAACACCAGAGAACAGCACTTTGGAGTTTGGGGTGTTTTTTTGCAGACAGCTTTGAAAGGTGGTTTCATGAATGTACAGAAATGATCTGTTTGAAATACCAGTCCCAGCAGATTTATTCCTAGAATAGATCTCCTGCTTTAACAGGTAAAGATAATTGTGTTTTCCCTTGTTGTACACAATGGAATTTATTTTCCATTGAAATCCAGTTATTTTTCCCAGGTACATCCTTAAGATTGCTATTCTAATAAAGAAAAAATAACTGAACAGTTTGGATGGGCACATTGTGCTGAAATACAGAGATCAAAAATATCAGCAGGCTGTCTTTATGTTCCAAAATATTGTCATTTTAAGGTCTAATGCAATTTGGCATTAGGAGCATAAGGAGAATAGACAATATTAACATAAGGTGAGAATCATCAGAGGCAACTTTCCATGCAGCACTCCTTATTCAAAGTACTTTTTATTTAATCTCACAGCACCAATAGCTGAGACTTATTTATCAGGTTCCTTGTAAGCACCTTAAGCAGAAGTCAAATTACTACTCAGTCTTAGAAATTAGATAAGACAGAGAAAATAATGTGTGAGAAAATGAGACATTTTCACTTTGGCAAAGGATTAGAAGCAGGTGTCTTAATGATCCACATGGTCAGATCTATTCTTTGCTGCTTTTATGAATGGTCTGGAAAACTGAGTGAGCAGCAAAGTCAGGAATTTTGGAGATTACACAAAGTGGTTGAAGGTCACTGAGGACTAGGGATGGCCATGAAAACTTTTAGAAGACTAGGAAAGCAAGATGAGATAGAAATATGAGAGCAAGCAGAATCTTCTGTTTGGAATAAATACAAAATAATCAGAGTTTTGCAGGGATAAAAAAGAAGCAACACCAAAAGTCAGCAACTCATAAAAGCTGAAAATCACTCAGGAAATAGAAAAAAGAGTGGGTCATCATTGGTGACAGTGAAAATCCTTCCTTAAAATGTAGAGACATCCAAGAACCAAATTTCTGTGAGTACTGCACGGTCCAGGATGCAAAACAGGCTCTGCAAATACAACACTCCTTGATAAACCAAGCTTATTGGCATATCTGAAAAACTGTATTAATTCTTGGTTATCTTCCTAATTGAAAGTATTTGGCAGAAATAGAAAATAGAAATAGAAAATAGAAATAGAAATAGAAATGGGACGTTGAAATTACCAGATAAAAGTGTTCATGGGAAGTGAAGCTCTGAAGATTGGAGCTGTCATTTAGTGATGAGTACAAGGAAAAACACTGGAGACAAGGTAACTCTTTTAGTTCAGCTTATTCTTGCTTCTCGAGAAGAATAAAAGGAATTTAATTAAACTGAGCATTTAGAACGGATCAAAGAGGACTCTCCTCCACAGCGTACAGGAAATGATGAGATCTTTTCACTACAAGGTACCATTTTGCCCAGGAGTGACCCTGTGGCTGCTCCATCCACTCCCACTTCTGCCCCTGTTTCCTTTTCTTAAGGAACTTCTGGTGCTGTCCACTGTCCATGGCTGGCAAGCTGCACAGCTCTGCTCCTGAATTCCACAGCAGCTGCCCATGCCACAGCCTGGGAAACCTTTGAATTGTACTGTGGGTTCACTGACAGCTAAAAATACCTGCAGCCAGCAGGGAATTGTCCCAGGCCAGCTGCAGGGCAGCTGCCAACACATCCTTCTTAAATCACTCTGGCTACTTGATTCTGAGCATGATCAGCTAGAGGACCCAAACTATTGAAATAATACTGATTTCCACCTCCCTTATCTGCATTTGAGACTTCAAGGCTGTGATTAATAAAACCTCTCTACTACCCCAGGTATTATTAAGAATAATAATATTAATAATAATAATAATATTAATAATACCTGGTGTCCCAGGTATTATTAGCCTGATGCCTCGTGTAACCTTCTGAAGGTCACAGTGCAGGGAGCTGCCAGGAATAAATCCCTGGGCCTCTCTTGGGAACCACACTGCTCCTTTAGCCACTAGCCCACATCCTTCCACAGCAAAGTCTCTTCCTTAGTCTTTTATGAATTCCCAGGCAAGGCACTGCAGTTGCTGCAAGCAGAAAAAAAAAAGAAATCTTCTTGCAATCTCATATTTGGCATTCCAGTGACTCTTGGCCAAGACATTTTGACAAATGTTTCAACTGAGCTGTGTCTTACACCTTTCCTTCAGACTAAATAGACAACTCCAGCTGGGTTGAAGTACTGGAGGGACATCTGGGACTCAGAGTGATTTAACATTGTTTTCAACCTTACAAGGCCTTATGGAAGCTGAATTAGAAGGAGAACACAGCATTTTCCTTTTTAAGCAGGAGCATTGCTGAGGTGCAGAAGAGCACAGGTTGTATTGACTCTGACCACTCCAAAGTTTGGATCTTCCCTTTTGAGTGATTTAGCAGTGATTGCATCACTGAATTGTCTCCTCAGGGGTCCAGGAGTTACATTTTTTGCTTCCTTGGTGCTTCTTTATGCAGCTGTCTAAAATCCCTATCATGGAATCACAGAATGGTTTGGGTTGGAAGGGACTTTGGCAGGAGGTGGGAATGAGGTGATCTTTAAAGCCCCTTCCAACCCAAACAATTTTATGATTTAGGTGATCACCTTGAGTAACCATTGATTTTTCTAAAAGTGGATGAGTGTTTGTACTCAGTGAAAACCAGGCCCTGTTGCAACGATACCATCTTCATTCTCCAAGGTCAGCAGCACACTTGGAAAATCTCGATTTCTCTTTTTGTTCCTTATCTTTTGCTCTGATAAAATTCCAGAAAATAGGGCAGGGACAATCTGGGTTATAGAACAGGGAAAGACAGTGATGTTTATACTACCAGGGTCCTCACCTGACTGCTTTTCTCACTAGAATTCACTGGTAAGGATCAATTCACAGCTTGGAGAGTTAAATACAAAATCCTGTGCAGTCCAATGGCCAGTAAATGAATGCAAACAGAAATAACACCATGATCTTCTCTAACACCAGTTATCCTCCCATAGAAGTGTCAGGAAAAGGACCCAGGCACAGACTGGACATCTGCTGGACCCTTGGTGCCAGGGCAAGGCAGCAGGAGTGGCACAGTGGTATTGCTGTTGTTGCTCAACCTGCCTGAATAAATAAGCAGAGGCATTGGTGAGCAGTTAGATTAACAAGAGAAAAAAAAGAAAAGCTAAACAAAATCAGCAGGGATCAAGTTAAAATTATTGATTGTGTGCACTGCCAGTACTTACAAGAGACCTTGGGGTTTTTTTTTCTTCCAGCGTAGTTGGATGAAAATTTTTGTAGGGTCTCACCCCATCTGTCACTGCTCTCTGTCACTCCTTTTATCTCCATGCTTTAATGGACATCACTTCACTTGCTTTAGCAGGTGTATTTGATGATCTCCATGAAATGCATCACTTGCTTTAGATTCCAGAGCCACTACCATGAACAGGAAGAGATTATCTGGACTTGGGTTTTTGACTTTCTTCTTAATTTTTAATCCTTTGCAAAACAATAATTTCTTCAAGAAAGGAAGAAATTTAGCTCTGTGGCAACACCAGAGGCTGTCAAACTTATCAGCACAGACTGATAAGTGTATTTTAATAATAAAGTTTATTCTAATTGTTCTCCTCACTAGCATTGCTCAGTAATTCCACATTTGTATTGATGCACACTGAGGTGTGTATAATTTATAAATTTTGTATGTACATACACCTGTATGCAATGTTTAAGAGAAAAAAACCATTGCTATGTAGGTCAGTGATTTTACCTCCAGAGCTCTTCAGAAGCAACATCCATTTTGCATGAGGAAGGAAGGGATATTGAAAAGATTTTGCAGGGTGCTTTCCCTCTCTCAATTTGCTTTCTTCTTTATCTTTATAAGCCACTGGCAAGGCACCTGCTGGAGGGGGAGCTGTGGGATATTCCAAGGGGTCAGCAGAGCTGGTCAGATAGGGTGACCTGGAGGCCAGCAGGAGGTAATGATCAGATTAGCTGAGTCAGAAAGGCCAAGCACAGCCCTATTTATACCATGCTCCCCTTCAGAGGAGCTCCCCTAATCAGATCTGTCCCCAGGAATATGTTTATCCTGTCTAGAGCCTGCCTTTCAAAGTAATTTTTTTTAGATCCCAGCTCCCTGAAAACCCAGGAGTGCTGAGATCCCAAAGGCCCTTTTGATTTCCCTCATTATGAGAGTGTTATGAAATTTAAATCCAGACTCTGAATGCCTAGTTTTAATCCAGGTATGGAAAGCTGTGCTTCTGCCTCCATCCTGCAGTCAGCAAGAAAACCTTGCTGCAGTTCTTCCTGCAGACCTGTTTTCCCACAGACTTTAATAAATTAATCCCTCAGCTTTGAGCATCTTCCCTGGATGGAGAATTGCTGCCCTGCAGGAGGCCAGGGAGGGCTGTGATTTGTGTCCCCAGGAGAAATGCCACCAGGGGAGGTGCCTGTGCTTCCCCTGGCACTGAAGGATGCAGGCAGCATTCCTGGCCTTCCCCACAGCTGTGTTGTTGACCTCACTGATTTTTACATCCTACTGAACACCCCAGATGGCAGCAACAAAGCCAAAGCAGCTCAAAGCTTTCAATGACCCAAAAATCTGAGGAGAAAGTCTGCTGAAGTCATATATGAGGAGACAAAACAATTCCCATTTCCTGCCCCTGAGGTGCAGCCTTCTCCCAGGCTGGTTACATTTGAATCTTTCCCCAAAATTAACCCGTTCTGGTGACCTGATTTGATGCTGTAAGGCATTATGTGCAAAAATATTAATGAATAGGTGTTTCTGTAGTTTTTCCTCCAAAATCTGTGTTTGTGGGTCACACCAGCACATCAGGTGAGTTCTCTCCTCCTTCCCTGCCCATCCCAGTTCTGCAGGTGATGCTTTTTACAGGGATTATCACAGTGCAGCAGTAAGGCTAAGGACTCCTCTTTGCTGTTTCTTTGCCAAAAAAACAAGTCAACCTTTTTGTTTGCATTTTAAGCACTGCCTTTAAATCCTGGGTCTATCACGTAAGGAAGCCAAAAGACCTGGGAAGGGTGAGGTTTTACCCCAAAACTTACTGAGATATTCAAAACACAGCTTTAATTGATAAGCCAAAAATCTCTGCTGCACTTCAGCAGCACAGAGGGAGCTGCACAATTGCTATAAACCAGGAAGGAAAAGTGCCTCTCTCATCAGTAAAGCTGTTGGCTGTGCTTTGCTTTGCACTGCATTTGTCTCCCTGCATTTGTCAGCTTTTCTTGCCTTTTGTTTTGCCAGGCTGTTACTGCAGCAGAGAAGTCAATAAACACGAGTTTCAAGTACTTTTCAGATTGTGATTATGACATAACGTTGCCATTAAATCCTTTTTTTTCCATCCTCATCCAGAGGGATCTTTTAGCTTCTGTTATACTCAGTGTTTACAGTGAGCCACTTGCTCACTAAAAAGGCCACAAAGCCCAGTTCCCAGAGGTGGTGGTGAAGATTCACCACCTGAAGGGAAAGGACAGCAGGTGGAAGATGGTTAAATCCTTAAGGCAGCCCTGATGTCTTAAGGATTTAATGTCATTTTACAGCCTTGTCCTCATTCTTTGTCCAAAAGATGATGGGTAAGTAGTAATCTGTGACAGCTCTGGCTGGAAATTATTCTGCAGGCTGGACTAAAAACACATTTCTGTGCTATCCCTGTGTCTGTCACCCCCTCCTTTTCTGATGTGCACAGTATCAGCACAAGGAAAAGGAATTGTTTAGGGTGGGACGAGGTGTAACCAGGGGCAATGGGAGGAAATGGAGCAAAGCAATGTCTAGGCTGACTATCAAGAAAAACATCCCAACACTGGAGCCCGAAAGGGCTGTTTAACATCTCCCAAAGGAAGCAGTGGGAACCTTTATCAATGAGTCATTTCAGAGTTTGAAGGACAAAGCCCAAGTGCAGGGAATGGTTCTGTGCTGGCAGGGCATGAAGGGTCTTTGCCATTCCTCCTCTCTGACTCCCTGCCCTCGCCGTCCTGAGAGAAACAGAGCCTGAAAACACAACGAGACCAGTGCCTTCCTAACACAGGCACACAGAGAGAAAAACAACATCCTTTGAGATTGGGAGCCTGGGAAGTGTTTTTTAAATTAGCTTCAATAACATGACAGATGAGAACAAGTTTAGAGTAATTTTCTTTTTTTTCAGCCACGTGTATCTGGCCTGGCAGGAGCTTTCTTGTGAATTAATGAAACATCAAGGCTGCACTGCCAGCCAGATTGGAGTGCTGTGTTTCCAGGAGAGAGCCTGAGCTGGCAGACCCTCAGCTGCTACAAATCAATTAAGTCCCTCTGATTCCAGCAGAGAGGGCCACTGACTTACAGCTGCAGAGGATCTGGCCCATTCCAGAGCAGAAATTTGGTTGGAGCAGAAAGACTGCTTTCATTTTGCCGAGAGCTGGACTATTTAAAATTTAAATGCCGTTAAATTTTAAAATCCCAATTTAATTTAAAATTCCCTTTGCGGTTTCTTTTAGTGACAGCATTCCTCATTTCTGCTCCAAAGAGCTGAGACCTTACCTGTGCCCAAGACTGCCACATCAGGGCTTGCAGGGCTCCACTGTCCTGTGCCCAGCAGGTGTGATGTGCCTTGCCCTCAGATTTTTTGATGAGCCCAGTTTCTTGCTTCTCTTGGTCAAATAACTGTAGTAAGAATAATCATGGGATCAAAGAATGCGTTGGGTTGGAAGGACCTTGAAGATTCTCCAGTTCCAGCCCCGTGCCACAGGCAGGGACAGCTTCTCTGAGACCAGGCTGCTCACAGCTCCATCCAGCCTGGCCTAAATAGCATCAAAAGTCTGCCAGCACTCCCAAATTGCCCGAATCCTGAGAGCAGCAGATGCCTTGGTCCTGGCAGGAGAGGAAGCACGATGGAGAAGGAGCCCCTTGTCTATGGCAAAGCCCTGGTGCTCAGGCAGGCTGCAAAGGCACAAAGTGCTCCTAGCAAGCATGGCCCAGCCCTGCGTGCCCTGTGTGTGTGCTGGAGGCCTCAGTTTTGGGAAGAGAGGATTCTCCCAGCTCCCTGGACAGACTTTTGGACATTCTGCAGGGCTGTTGTGATGCTTGCATTTGTGAGGAGTGAGTTTGACCGCAGTGTGAAGAGAAGCCCAGTGTCTGAGTGTGCAGACCCTGGCTGTGTTTTGCTAAGTCTCAGATTGACAGGTGAGTGTTCTGCCTTATTAGAAGTCATTTCATGGCATCTGGTCCCCAGTTAGTGAAGAAGAAAATCCTCCTCTCCCTCAGCTCATGACTGTGATGGAAGGGGCTGCAGAAGAAAGCAATAGAGAAGAGTGCAGTGTTGGGAGAGGGGAAGGAGGCCAAGGGTTAAAGCAAGAGGAACGAGGGTTAAAGGGAGCTTGGAGGGACTGAGGAGGTGTTGTTAGACCTGGGAGAGCAGTGCCTGTGCCCACAGGCAGAGCTGCACCCCAGAAACCCCAGCACCACATCCCAGCCTAGGAGACATCTCTTCGGTTCACCGCTTGCTTTTTTGTAAAGATGGGAGATTTTGAGCTTCCAACCAGCAACTGGGCTCATAATTTGGCAAAGAAACTTGATAAAAACCAGGCCAACAACCCAAATCATGTCATCACAAAGTGTTACAGCCCATGCATTTAGCACCTCGCTGCAAAGCCCAGCTGAGAGCCAACTTTCCAGGGTAATTTTCCTGCACATCTGCCAAGCAGTGTGTGGAAAGAGCCATCTGTGGTGTCTTACCAGGGCATTTCCCAGTCACAGCTTCCAAAGGATAACTCAAAAACTGAGCTCTGTACATGCCATTACTCAGATGGGCTTGAGTTTTCACAAAAATATGAGTTGAAGCTGAGAGAACAACTGATGACTCCTGCTGTTTAGTCTGCTCTGTCTGGATC
Source organism: Peucedramus taeniatus (assembly GCA_013400575.1). Classification (NCBI taxonomy): domain Eukaryota; kingdom Metazoa; phylum Chordata; class Aves; order Passeriformes; family Fringillidae; genus Peucedramus; species Peucedramus taeniatus. Next base: position 806,594 of record WBNO01001419.1, read on the forward strand.
TGGAGCTAATCAGACCACTCGGCAAAATTAACATCTCCTAAGTACTTCACAATCCAATTTATATTTTTAAAATTTTGCTTTAAAGAATTAATAGCATGTCCATCAGGCACTGTTTATTCAACATTTTTGGGTCAGGTGATATCTTGGATGACCAAGATCCTGATGATGCTTACATTTAAATCTCCAAATGAGAGATTGCTCACAGGAACGAGTGATTAAGGGAAATGGTGCATTGCCCATCCCTGACAACACTGGTCCAGCCTGAGCTTCTTTTTGGGATGCAGGCTTTTGCCAGGCACATCTTGTGCAGCTCAGAAGAATGTCTGGAGGAAAGTCCATATGCAAGAGGCCAGACTACATGATCTAATGGTCCCTTTGGCCTCAGAAGATTGAATCACTGAATTGGAATGTGTGAAAAAAGTGTCCCCAGCTGTAGGAATGAACTGGCTCGATTGCAAATAGGTCAATTAAACTCAAACCAACAACCCTCTGGGGTCATCATAAAATCCACAAATTGGATTGAAAGTCATGTAAGCATAATTAAACTCCTGTAGTTTCAAGCTAATGCAAAATTTTTCACTTCCTGTCCAGCACTCCTGTGTGATGTTCCTGTGCTTGCCTAAAAATCAGATGCATTATTTTCATATCTCTGCACAAAGGTCTCTAGCAGGGACACAGTGTGAGCGTGAGGCTGGGGCTGTGCTGACCAAGTGGAAGGCCCATCCTGCTCTGGGCAGTCACAGATGTCCCCTCCAGGTGTTAAGCCAGGTAATTCTCATGGTGAGCAAGAGAGAGACCCTGTCACCTTCCTTCCTTCCTTTGCTTCCCTCTCCTCTCCCACTGCTGACACAAGTCCAGCCCCTGTGCTCTCATCTGCTCCTTCTCACAACTCTCATCCCCTCTCCTCCCCATCCCTCTCCTGTTTCTCCCTGTATCCCATCTCACTTTAAAACACAAAGCTGCTCCAAAACCTGAGGAATTAGATTTTAGAGGAATCAAACACTGTCAGAGCCAAGTCAGGCTCTGATTTACTCCTTCTCTGGGACAAAGACAATCAGCTGTGGAAAATGCTGTAAAAAGCTGGGTGCCAGCAGGGTGGGCTGTGAGATCAGCCCTGTGGAGCTGGGCAGGAGCAGAGCGTGGCTGCAATGTTCACAGTGCCATCTTTTGGATAAGGTGGAAAACTGTTCTGAGTTCCCAGAGCCATCCAAAAACTCTCCAGACAACCCTCCCAGAGAAAAATATGCTTTTTATCCTGGCTGTTGCCAAAATAGCTGCCTTGATTCCCTTTGGAGTTTTTATTGGGAGAAGTTATTCTTCCCTTCAAGTTCAGAGCTGCTCTGTGCTGTGTCTGCACTGCTCCCAGCCTCTCTACAGTCAGCTGCATTTCAGCAGTGCAGCACAGAGAAAACCAGTTTGGAAAGGATTTTTCTGCTGGAACTGGTGGAAGCCTCTGTGGCTCCTGATGCTGACCACAGGCAGGAGCAGCACGGATGCAGAGGGGCAGCAGTTCCAGGATTTGCCTGGGCTGATCCAGCTTTAGGGCTGAAATAAGGAAAAGCTCTAAAACCCCAATATACCCTGGATGTAACCTTATCCTTCCCCATGCAACAACCCAGTGATGCTGTGGTAGAAATGAATGCTGTACCTCCACTGGGCTCTTGAAATTCCATGAAAAGCCCCAATTCCTGAAGGGGCCTTAACTGAGCATACACTCATACTCAGTAGTCATGCTAATGCTGTGTCTGAGCCAAGACCCTGTAAATCCAAGTCAGCTCTGTCTCTTGTGCCTAATAATATGAAGCAAGAAATAGCCTAGCCTTAGAAAAGCTGTGGGGTTTGGCCTCGGCCCATATTGATTATCTAGCTCAGAAATGGAGCCCAAACTTCTGGTTCTTGTCCAAACAACAATCATCTTGGAACTTCCTGCCTACAAATCAGACTGGAAGACACTGGGTGTGCTGAGTTTGTTCAGACTCACATCTCCCAGTTTTAGCTGGGCTCCCTTTAGTTTACAGACACTTTTCTTGAGCAAAGTCTTTTTCTAGTTGCATGCTCTTCAAGGAATCAAAATACTCAAAGACTTGTAGAGATTTTCTTTGGTCATATCCTACAGCCATGAAATTCATGCAAGATGCTGCTGATTTTATTGTAATCAACTTCTCCCCACTGGGAAGCTCTCATCTTTGCAGTAGCTGCTAGAAAGCAGTGCTGTATGAAACCAGGACTAACTAAGCAATGTGATGAAGCAGAAGGTGTTCAGCCAAACCATCCCATACATGGGAACTTAGCAGAGACATCCAGGCTACTTCTACCAGCTCAGTGAGGAGAAATTGTAACTCTCTGGTCACCCCTGGGTGCCAGACTCTGTCATCGACCTGCAGCAACTATTGCTCCAGCCCCTGACTGTTCCCATCAAAATCAGGATAAAGAAAGCTGGCAGAACACAGCCTGGAGTGCTGTCACCCTGAGCAGAAGGTTAGGACAGCTTCCCCATGTTTGCATTGCTGAACATTACCAACACCAAATTTAATGGTTGGGGTGTTGGTCGCTCCTTTGGCATTCCACACTCTCTCTCCCACAAGTCAAGCAATCACTGAGAGAACACATCACACTCTGAAATCCACCCAGCTGAGTTTCCCTCTCCCATTTGGCAGCTGCTGTCATTTGCTGGATGTTGATGAGAGGATTTTGGCCACACAGGTGTGTGAAGTCTGCCAAGAGAAGCTGTGGCTGCCTCTTGCTGGACGTGTCCAAGGAGCAGGATGGAGTGTGAGCAGTCTGGGACAGTGGAAGGTGTCCCTGCCCATGGCAGAGGGTGGAACTGGATGAGCTTTAAGGTCCCTTCCAACCCAGGCTACTCTCTGGCACTATGATTCTGTGACACCAGGGCCTCTCTCAGCACTCCTGTGCCAGCAGAACAACCCTGCCTAGAGGGCTGCTCCACCTTCTCATCCCTATTTCCCTGCCACACTGAGATGGAGATGGGGGCTAGGGGGTGGGAATACCTTCACTTGGCATGGTGGCATGGAATGGAAAGCTCTTGAACACAGCTGCTTTCCATGCAGATGGAAAGCCCTTGGATTTGTAGAAGGCTGCTGCCCAGGCTGGATTAGTTTTCTCACGACTGAATGCCAGGGAAAGGACAAAGTGTTCACCAAGTGGGGAATCAGTCAGTGGAGGGTACAGGTGACTTTGGGAAAAAAAAGGGGGTTTCTACTGCAAGGCAAGCTCAGCCAGCTGGGAATGGACTTGTCCCAGGGCACTGGGAACTTCTGCCCTATCTGGGCAACTGAGACCCCAAAGAAGCCCTTGTGGGTAATGGAGTACACTGAGCTCTTCAGTGGACTTTGAGGGAAGCCCTCAAACAGGTGGGGAGCTGCCTGTGCTGTTCTGTATGCACAGTAACCCTCTCTCAGCTGTTTCCTCAGTGTGCTGACTGAAGTGCTCTTTGCTGCCTTGGGAAAATGTGTGCATCTCTTCACAGGTCCCTGCAGATGTGGGTTGTAGGCTGGGACACCAGAGATGATGTTCTGGAGCCATGTCACGTGAGCAGGTGAGAGAGAAAACCCTCCTTGTTTTCATGAGGATGATTTTGTTGGGAAATACCAGGTCCTGAGTTTGGATGCTGTTTGTGTGCAGCAAATGTAGCCAGGAAAAGCAACCCTAGAGACCTGTTCAGATGAAGGGAAGCCTTAGAGAAAACCAGTCCAGCAAAAGGAGTTTTATTAGGTCTCTGTGGCAGATGGATTGAATTATTCGAGCTTAAGCTAATACAAACTTTCCATGTCAGACACTCTGAGTTTCACTTCATGAGGACTGAAGAGTTTTGGGCAGTGTCTCTTTAACGTGCTGCTGAGGTTTGCACATGCAGATACACGTATTTGGGGCTGCTAAAATAATCCTGTGTGTGAGGGAAACTGTGAGCAACTGAGGGAGAAAATGACACTTTTGAAAACTAAAATATGCTTCAGAATCTGATGCATGCTTTGAAAAACAAAAACGTTTTATCACTGAAGATTCCTGGCTTTTGACCAGGTGCCAATCTGAACCCAGTTCTGCCATTTCCACTCTGCCATCCCAACTCTTGCTCTCAGTACCTGGGTGGGAGCAGGAGAGCTGGACCATTGGACAGCAGAGCTGTTTCTCCCCCAGGGACAGCCTGAAGGGCAGGGTAGGGCAGTGATTTTCCCCACAAATGTGACATTACAAACATCCACATCCATTTAGGAAATCAGCTCACCCTAGCAAAGCACCCCATGCATTTCTGGCCCTGACTCTTTAAGAGCCCTGCTTAACTTTACCCTCACTCCTTGAAACAAAGCTTTGCACATGCTTGTGTAGTTTGCATGACAAGGGGCATCACTTTTTATCACTCAGAACCCAAATAACAACGTTTTGTTCTCTAAGTCTCTGTGCTCTTGAGCTAAATGCTGTCAATTCAGCTGATGGAGTTAACAGCAAAAATGTAGAAGGAAACAGAGCTGGCGAAATAGCTTGTGATTATTATCTGAGGGCTGGGTGGAGTAGCTGTTGGAGAGGCAGCAGCTGGGAGCCAGCTCTCCAGAATAGAGAAGCTGACATTACAGAATTTCTTTCCCTCTTAAAGCTTTGGTTTTCTCTGAACTTTCCAACTTCCCGGGAGGGGTGGCAGCTATGTGACCTGCAAACCCTGGGGAGACTGATCCCAGCTTTTAGATCAAGGAACTCAAAGTGACAGTGGGAACAGAGAGGAAAAACAAATGCTTCTTTTAAGGAATGCTCTTTGAATTATTTATCTGCGTGTTACTGAAGTCTGTTTTGTTCCTCACTGTACTAGCTATGAGGCAGTCTAATTACAAGTATTTAAGACACAAATAAATTACCTTGCCAGCCATGATAAATGCTGCTTGTAAAGCCCAGAAGTACTGTTTCTGCAACTGCAGCCAAGAAACCTTAATAGACCACCTGTTAGGTAAGATGCAAAATTATCTCTAGCACATTATGAATAATCTGAATTCCAGGGAAAATAGGTGGTACTTCTTCAGTGTCCTGGAAACTTGTAGCATCCTTATCTGTTTGCTACATTCCCAGTGCCAGTTCCTTAGGGATGCAGCAGGGCTCATCCTCAGCTGGATGCTTTGAGAAGCAGCAAGGTACCGTGAGGACAACGACCTGCCTTTGGGTGGGTGTCCAAAGCTTTGCTGCTCAAATGCCATGAGAGCTTTGTACCTGTTTTTTTTCCTGGCTCCCCAACCCTTCATTCTTTCTTTCCAGCCTTCAGAAGGCATTTTGTGACATCCCCACTGATACACAGTGGTTGTGCTGGGGAAAAATGACAACGTAGAACATAAGCATCGACACAAAGCAACTCCACGGGTAGAGGTGATGTTGATAGAGGCAGACTTCTGAAAATACCTGACAGACTTCAAATGTCAGGTTGCTTTTTGAGCCCTAAAGTAAACCTGCTTAGACTGCTGCTTTTGTTTCTTCATAGCTGCAAATTTAACTCCTTGCAAAGGTGTCCTGTGATCTTTCAGCTCAAAGCTGTGTTTGCATTTCAGACGCGGCTGTCTTCCAAAAGCATCAAAATGGCCTGGAGCAAAGGTCTGTGGTGGCTGAGGAAAAAGCACAGTCACCATGGGATGCCAAGAACCATCTCCCTGAGGCTGCAATTGGATGCAGAGCCATCAGCCCAGGCTGCAGCCAGGAGCTCTCTGGCCATGAGCAGCTGGGAGGAAACCCTGCTCAGATACAGCCATGGGTCCTACATCTAAAAGTGCCTCTCTCTGGGAGGAGAAACATGTTCAGCCCCCACAGACTCCTGCCTGGTCATACAAAGCAATGCTTGAGGCCTCAGACTAGGCTTACACAGGGCAAGAATGGAGCCTAGATTTGGTGGGAGATATAGGAAAGGACTGGACTTGCTTAGCCTGTGTAGGATGCCAAGGGATGGCCACCTTCTCCCTAGAGTGATACCTCAATCCCCTGAGTTACAGCTTGGAACATGGACTGGAGGAGGAGCCCAGGCCAGCACGGGGTGTGTTGATGATCCCCTGTTTGCCCTGGCACCTCAGGGACGTGGGCAGGGCTGTCTCTCCATCAGCCAAGAGCAGGAGTTTGCAATGTGAAGAGTTAAGCTAAGCTCTCACAGAAGTTTCTGAGGATTCTTTTCTGGGGCTCCCTCGGCGTTCTGGGCGCGCGCCGTGGGGACGCCGGCGAGCTGATGGTGCTGAGCAGCCTGAGGCACTGCTTGGAAGCTCTGCTCTGCACTAGCACTTCAGTGGGGAGAGGCTGCAGGAGAGGTTTACCTGCTGCAGCTCCCTGGGCCCAGCACGAGTCCATCTCTCTCATCTGCCTGTCTGCAGCTCCGTTCCTTGCCCTCAGAAAGGCAAGGTCTCACACCAGCACAAGGGGGGCTTTCTGAGGATGCAGTAATGTCCTGTGCAAGCACCTGCGTCGAGCATTTGCCAAAGCAGAGGTCAGGGGTGTTCTGCTTCCCGCAGAAAACCTTGCAAATTGAGTGGCAGCCCCTGAGATCTCCTCAGCACTGGAAAGGATGGCATCAGAGTAACTCCTGTGGCACGTGGCAGCGCTGCTCTGGTTTCCTGAGCAAAGGAGTCCACTCGTGTTGGCAGTATCTGCAGCAGGGAGCAATTGGCCAGGGCCTGTTCTCTGCCCTGAGGTCAGGCAAGCGTGCCCAGAGCCCAGCTCACATCCTCAGGGCTGACCTCATTTTCTCCCCAGGACAGGGTGAGCTCACCCATTCTGCGGTCAGGACCAGCCCCAGGGCTGCCAGCTGGGTCATGCCAGGGCTGCCAGCTGGGCCAAAACGGTGGCAGGGAATGTGTAACACTTAAAAACCACACAGGGCTCTGTGGTGCTGCTTGAGGCCGTGCCTGGACTCTCTTTGGTTTCCTGGTGCAGATGTCATCACTGGAAATAAGACGAGAGACTGAAGTGATGCTCTGCTCAGTTATAAATGAGGTAAAAGCTTAAATTATCATCCCTTTCCCCAGGAAACTACACAGGCTGCCCGGGGAGAGCCTTCTGTGCTACAGGGATGCGTGGTCTCTCCTCCCTGCCTGATCACAAATTGATGGGACATGTGGCAGGGGCGCTGGGCACGGCCAGACTCATCTCTCCAAGCCCAGAAAAGATGGCAAATTTACAGATCTGCCCCATTCCCAGAGGAGCTAGCAGGGGAGTTGTGTGGTGTGGCTGAACCCAGCCCTTGCAGTGAGCTGCCTCCCCACGTAATCCTGCCAGGCAGCCACAGTTCAGAGCCTGGTGGAGCAGCTTCCCTGGGATGACAGCAGCATGAGTCAGTGAGGAGCTCGGTGTAGCCTACTTATTTATAAAGACTGTGTACAAAGAGGATTTTTTCCCCTCCTTGGCCGTGGCAGATGCTTCCAGCAGGGAGAAGCCTCTTTGCTCTGAGCTCACAATTGTCACCCTGATTTTCTCAAGTTTTACCAAGCCTTCTGATGTTTGCATTTCTGTACAGAACTTTCTCACACACTTTATGTAAATAACTTATTGTTTTCATTCCTTTATGGGGGACGGGCAACCTGATGGACAGTTAGGTTGCCCAGTGACATTGAGGAGGTGGCACTGTCACCCTCCAATGACACTGGCATTTCAGGGAGATATAAAAATGGAGTCAGATTTTTTAATGAACAGTTTTTCATTTGCTAGAAAAGAACCGTGCTGTGTCACTTGTGCTGTGTCCTACAGTGACACACAACGAGTTCCCCAGCACTGATGAGGCCTCGCTTCTCTTTTCCTTCTCAGGATCCCCCTGGACATTTGCAGCCCTGGGAGCCAGCAGTGAGGCACACACCCCAGCTCCCAGGGCATGGCTGCAGGGCTGGCCCTGCAGGATCCTCTTGCAGGCGGCTGTCGGTACCTCAGGCACAACCTAGAGGGAACCAAAAAACCCTCAAGCCCCAAACTGTGACCCCTCCAAAAGGCCACACCCTTCCAGTTTCCACCCAGCTCATCATTCCTTCCCCACCCTGGTGTTTTCTAAGCACTGCATCAGTGTGATGTGTGAGGCCCAGGAGGTCCCCCCTGCCTTGTGTCAGGTACCGGGGTGGCAGCACAGGGCAGGGCTCCAGACGTGCCAAGGCAACGCTCGTTTCCCTAAGTGGAGTCATGCAGTGCTATTTTAAGCACATTTGTTTACCCTGCCCAGCCTCTGCCTGGCTGGTTTGTACATCCCACAGTGCCCCACACACCCCTATGGGCCTGGCATGTCTGAGGGGCCCATGCCCCTCAGCACATCTCTCTTGTGGCTTTGGATGGGCTGAGCCCCGGGCAGGGGGTTCAGGAGGTTTGGCACAGAGCCCAAGACCCTTCTGCCCTCAATCTCGAGCCATGGAAAAAATTACTGTATGTGAGGAGTTACAGTAGAGTAGAATGATCAGCTTATCACAGGGTGGGAAATGAGAATGTTCAGATTTTTATGATAAGGGTACAGGGGGGTCAAGGTGGAGCAATCTGGGTGTGCACTGTCCTTCCTCCTTCTTCTTCATGGCCTCCATCTTCTTGGTGATGGTGGCACTTTGGGGTTGGTTTAGGGTAGAAACTGACTGTCTAACACAGGTGATGGGTATTGGGGATTAACTGTAAATAATGTCTGTGTAGTTTATAGGATAAAAAGACAGCACAGCCCTGAGGGTGGGCAGTGTGCCTTGAGCTGAGCTGCTGAACACATCTGGCTGGGCAGGGAGAACATGTTAGAGATAAGAGAAAATAAACAACCTTGGGAACCAAAGCCAAGCAGCTCTGACTCTTTCTTTGATCACCTGGCTGTGAAAAAGGACTCTTGGGAGCGTCATTATCAGGGGATCCCGAGAGAGAAGGGCTGGGCATGACATGCACACATGGTTAAAATAGCCTGAGACACCTCTGCTTCAAGCAGCTAAATCCTTCCCACCACCAGCTTCAGAGTTTCCCTGGCTGGTCTGCACAGTCCCACTGGTCCTGCTGCTCAAGTCTTGCTATCAGGGGCTAATTTTCCACATCAGTGCAATTTTAATTTTCCAGAGTTGTGCCTAGTTAGGACTGGTTATTTATTGTTCCAGCAAGAGAAGGACTTGATGAAATGTTCAAATCCATATATAATAAAGTTCAGGATAACCTGGCACTCACAAGAGCATTGAACAGTGTAGAAGTGCCAAAAGCAATATAGGATTTGATAGGACTTGGCTGGCTGCATGGTGTGAATACTTATAGATCACAGATCTGAGTCTTTATGGCACTGCCTCTTGTGTGGTCATTTATTATGCCTTAAGATGGGCAAACAGCCTTTGAAGTACTTCCTTCCTAGCAACTTTGCAGTGCAATGGGTGACTGTAAAATGTGTTATCATTTGGTACTTCAAATCTATTAATGCAACAAGGCCTTCCTACCCTAATGCTTGCATTTTCTCATGACCAGGTTCTGGTTCTGTTTGCCTTTTGGAGGAAAATTGGCATCTCTGGATGTGCACGTGGACACGGGCAAAGTGCTAAGCCTGCCTTGCTGGTGGCACCACGTAAGTAGGTTTTGATTACAACACAAGAAGTGTTTCATGACACAAACCAGCTGCTGTTGTGGTAGAAAGAGCAAACAGAGCTGTGGTCTGAGTAGGTTTCAGCGGGCGAGGCAGTGCCTCTCCACAGGTACCATGGTGGTGCTGCTCCAAAAGGTTTCAACTCCTGGAGCTCTTGGACATCAGCAGGAGGCAAAGCAGGGAGAGGGCAGCTGCACGAGAGTAGCTCCCCCTTCTTAACCTGCCCTGCTCAGACAGATTGGCTTTTGCTTCTGGGGTGGAGGGTCAGTGCTCAAGATGCAAAAAGGCACCTCCTTGTTGCACACAGCGAGCACTGGGACACAGGACTCAAATCCAGCCACAGCACCACCACCCTTAGGCCTGTGGGACATCTCTGAGGTCAAGGAGACTCAAGGGCCAGTGCAAGCAGCCAGCTGGCCCATGGCAGTGGGACTTTGTGGGGCAGCAGGGTGGGAAGGTCCCTGGGCTTGAGCAGATTTTGGCATCCACCCCTCCCTCAGAGCTGTGCCTATTGGGACCTACCCAGTCTTTGGCTGCATAAGGAGCTCAGTTTGGTGGTTTGGAAGCAGAGATAGGATGGTAGTGGGGGTGAGTCTGACAGAGGTTATGGCCCATTACCAGAGCAGGGGAAGGTCTGGCCTGCAGCCCTTTACAAAGTCCAGTCTGCAGAGGTGTCTGTCTGAGTCCCTTACAAATCGATGTCATTTCTTGAGGATGGAGATCAGAAATGGCTCATTCTTGCAAGGAAAAAAACCAAAAAAACCCATGATTTTAAAAGCCTGGACTCTTTGCCAGTTGAAATGGGAAAATCAGGAGAGAGGGAGAAACACAAACTGCCCATTTTAACTGTTATTTACACAAGAACCCAGCTGCATGTTGGGCTCTGAACGCATTCCCTGCTTTTCCCCTGCACACAAATGCAACTGAGCCACGAAACATGAGTTAACATGACAACTGAGACCTGCAGCCTGTGGGCCTCAGCATTTTCACTCTGTTTTCCCTTCCCTTGCCCTCAGCACACAAGCCCTGTGAGAGCCCATCAGGCTCAGAAGAGTCCCCGGGGCTGCAGCAGAAGCAGAACCCCCAGGTTCCCCCAGCAGCAAGCAGGGATGCAGAGGCAGCTGCCATCCACTCTCAATTATGGCCCAGCTCTTCTTGTGAATGGCAGTCTTCACACTCAAGACCAAATACCCAGGGAGCTCTGGATGTGTTTAAACAAAGCTAAGTTTAATTAGAGCTGCTCAAAAATTAAATGCAGAAGCAGAGTGTGTTTCTGTTTGCACTCAGGAGTATGTGGAGCTCTCGGGCAGATCTAGGTCACCCCAGCTCAAGCAGAATTACTGAGGAGCTCAGCGTGTGGGCAAACATTGTTCTGCCTGTTCAGTGGGAGCGGGGTAACTCCTACAGGAGCTGCAATTCCCCCACTCACAGCCCTGGCCTTTGGAGCTGGATGAGGCACAGCCCATGCCAAGAACTCAGAAACCTCGAGTAATTGTTCATGGAACAGATTCTGGCCTGTTTTGCCTTTTGCCTTGTCTTCTCTCTCTCCCTATGTGTGTCTCCTTCACAGCTACCACAATGCACCTTCCTGCACAGTCATGAGATGCAGAAACTCTTTCTTTAAGATCATCTCATTCCGGAGTCTGTTATAATCATATGACTCAGCGTGCCATAGGTCTAAGAAAAACACCCCACATAGGAGCCTTGAGATCAATCCCCAGATATTTCCACCTCCAAGTTGTGCTGCTGAGCTGCTACCAAACAAAAAGGGTATTTTGTACCCTAAGGAATACTCAGGCTTTTGGTTTGGTCTGCTGCCTTTCCAGCAGCAGTCTGCAGGTCTAGGCTCTGCCTAAGGAAGCTGCTTGCCCCTGAGTCAGTGCTGGTGTGGATGCCCTTGTTCAGGTGAGGATGGGATGCAGCACAAGCACACAGCAGCAATCTGGAGGCCCCTCAGATCAAAGGTTTGGGAAAGGTCAAGTATTTAGTGTGGATGGGCTTTGGGGTCAGCTGGACTTGAGGTAAGGCCCTGTGACTGCTGCAGGGCATGGAAATCTCTCTCCTGTTTGCCCAAGAGATTCCTCCTCCTGCAGGCAAAGCAGAGAAGGTCTGTGTCCTGCTGAAGAATCAGGGCAACTCTGTAAATTCCAGGAGCTGTCGAAATTCTGGATTTTCATGCCAAGAAATATGAACATTTTCTAATATTATTTCAGGGTGAGTCAGCAAAAACTCAACAGCAGTCCTCATTCTTAATTTGGCCTCATTTGGAATAAGATATTCAGCTTGCAGCAATGATAACAGACCTAAAGGAGCTCTCTGAACAGCCCCTTGGGATATGAGGAAGCAAAATCCTGCTCCCACAAAGCACCTTGCATTTTTTGGGTTTATTTTTCGGCCTGGCAGCTCTTTTTCAAAGGGGAGCTGTGTTCTCAGAAATTTTTGGGCAATTCCAGTGAATACACAACACTCAGTTCTAGAAAGTGCAGCTCTGCAAGAAGCAGGTGCTCAGAGCATCCTGCTTTCCTCCTTTTTTTTAATCATAGCCTGGTTTGGGCTGGAAGGGACCATAAAGATCATCTCATTCCAACCCCCTGCCGTGGGCAGGGACACCTTCCACTGTCCCAGGGTGCTCAGAGCCCCATCCAGCCTGGCCTGGAACTGGGCTCACTGTCCCACCCAGCTGGTGCAGCCCCAGGCTGGCTCGGTGTGACCTCCCCTGGCTCTGTGTGCTCCACTGCTTCGAGCCCAGCTGTGGTTGCACAGCCACCACTGACCATGGTGTGACACCCACAGTTCCAGGGGTCTTATTTGTCTCTCCCACCCCTCCTAATTGCAGAAACACATCACCAGGATGTGCTGCTTGCAGGCCAGAGCTGAATCCTCTCCGAGGCAGGGGGACAGCACCATGCTCAGCATCAGCATCAGTGGGGAGGTAAGAGCTCACCATTTATCCTCCCTTTTGGTCCAGCCACAGATTTAGTCTTCTTACCTTTTTTTTAGCACATAAAACCAGGGTTCATTCCATGACACTCCTTTATGGCCTGCACCTGAAATGAAGACATTTTCCAGCCAACAGGGTAGAGGCTTTGCTTGTAAAAAGTAGCAGCTCCAATTCCCACGCTGAGGCTCACATTTGTACAGTAAACCCTTCATACCCTTTAGGACCTCCTTGCTAAATGGTTCGATGCATTAATTATGATTATCATCCAATATATGGAATGTACTTCAGCAGCACTTTGGGGTGAAGGAACAAAACACAATGTGCCAATTTACGAGTCCTTTTCATGCAATTTGTGTGCACCCAGGTCCCCTGAGGTGGGGGCACTACTTGAACTTTAGAGCCCTCTCACTCAGTTTTACACTAATAACTTCTGCAAGGTGCTGAGGGCAGCCTGGGGAACAAGGACAGGGGTGGAGAGCAGGGCAAGGCAGGGCAGGAAAAGGCACGGGCAGGGCTGGGCTGGGCTGGGCTGGGCTGGGCCGGGGGATCGGGGATCGAGGGATGGGGGGATAGGG